>CM053786.1:164033575-164473575 GCA_028749045.1 Cupressus sempervirens | reverse complement strand
GAGCTAGATTGTACTAAGGCTTTTCTCGCAGAGTGAGGAAGGGAGGTCATAAACGTTTTTGCTATCTTCTCTGCATCAGTATCCTCAATACTCTAAATTTTTGGAAGAATTCCTCTTGTAGCTTATTATTCATATTCCTCATAAACATAATCAATATCTAAATTTTCTATTTCATCATCTCTTATTTTTGCATCCACTTTTATCTCTTATTCTTCACCATCCTTATCATCAATTTTCACAACATGGACATTAGTCATGTGTAGCCCATACAGGTTTTTCCATGCAATAGTATTGGATTTCACAACTTAATCTATGTTTTCTGATAGGATCAACAATGCATTGAATTTTTGAGTCATTTTTATTTCATTTTCCTTTAATGATTTCTTTACATTTTTCTTCATTGAGACTCGGTATGAGTTGTCTCAATGTCTATTCTTTGTCTCTTGAAACATTTACTGCTTGTTCCTATACTAGTGCAACTACCTTGACAATTATATTAATAACTTGAGCTTTCAGTTCATCGAGAGAGTATTTCCATTTTTCCATCTTTTCCACTAGGGCATGTCCTCAATTTATTTCTTCTCCTATTAACTTTTACAATCATATCTAAGAGACTTGAAGTATCTCATGCCATGTCCTTCTTATAATTTTTTCAATCTCCCAAAAAATTCAAGGGCAATATTTAGAAATATTATTTTCTTTGCTTCATCTTCTTCTTCTCCAAGTTTAATTTTCTTCCTAGATTTTTCTACTCGTCTAGTTAACATGATCGGGGATGAATTTATAAGTTTTTTTATTATGACCTTCCCTTTAATCTTGGGAGGCTCTTCTTCTTTAGGTTCCTCTTGCTCTACATCTTTTCCCTCACCTTATTCTTCTTCAAGGTCATCACCTTGCCCTCCAATTATCAAGAGAAGGGAACTAGAAGACTTTGTGGCCTTCATGAACTTCTCCACTTTCTTCCTTTCTCTCTTCAATGCTTGATATAACTTGATTTCAAGTTCAATCTTGGCTTTTGCCTCCTCATATGTGCCAAAATATGTAGTCTTGGGATCCACAAGATCATTCTAGAGATCCTTCATAATATGTTTGGTGTCATCAATATTAACCTCATAACTCAAAGGTTTTACCCATGCCACTCTTGGCCTAATTTTTTGGATGTGAACCTTGTCACAATCTACTAGAAAGCATAAATCCTACTCATAGCATTCTACTTATTTCTAAGGAATCCTATATTTTCTCTGCAATTTCTCTTTAGATGTTTCAAAGTAGGCATCCATTATGCTTACAAAATTTTCACCAATATCTACTATGAACTCATTAATTTGATACAATACCAGTGCTTCTTTCTTCCATACCATGGTTCCTTTAGAAGGGAAATATTTTGTATATAGAAAAATAAACAAGTTAAAATAGAACCAAAGTTACATAGATTGTTCTTGGAGACTTAGACACTCTCCATTTTTTTCCCAACTAACTCAACATTAGTTTGAAAAGGTCAAAAGATAAAAAAAAATTCACCACCTTTAGCACTAGCTCAGCTGCTTTAGAAGGAACATTTATGTGTAATAAAATGTATTCCAAACTTAATTTCCATGTCTATTACACTATTATTCTTTATTCATTTTCCATCCCACACAGAAAGAGTTATCTTTGCTAGTTCAACCCAACCTAGGGTTTTCATGCTCTTTTCCTTTCTTATCATCACCATCCCAGTAATCATATGTATCATCTTCTTTGTGATCTAGATAGGGTGATCCAACCACAAATAAATTTTGTGAACACTATTCAAGATATATTGGATCCATTTCCCTTGGAAATCTTACAGCATATGCATAATGTTTGTCAAACCCTTCATCTCCAAATGTTTATGCTCTAGTTTCATAAAACTATCCACATAAAGTTCATTAAATGTTTGGTTCATTTCTAGGTTCCAAGGTCTTGAATTGAATAGTGAAAAAAATGAACTAATATCATGAATTAGAAGTACCTTTGGAGGGATTTGTGACTGCGTTAAGTGCTTCTGCTATAACTGGGCTCAACTTGAGTGTGGGAGCATTGCAATCCACTCCATAAATCAACATCTTTGAACCCTTTTCCACTTTACTACTTGAAAATTTCATTTTCTTAGTTAATCCTTTAACACAAATATAATCTTCAACAATTACTACTTCAAATCATGTGTGGGCTCTAAAATTTCTCTTCACTCTTATCTCTTAAAATTTTGGTTAAATTATTTGATGAATCTTCTCATTTTAAAAAAAAATAGTCTTTACAATAACCATTAATTCTTCATACAAATATTGACTTGGTGATAGGCTATCCTCCACTCAATTTTATCTTTATTGCTTGGAAAACACCTTCAACTCAGTAAAATATCTTGACTCAGTAGCAACTACGACTACTTGTTCTCAACTTGTTACTTAGTAGAGTCACGAACTTAGCATCTGCATTTGAAACTTGGTATGTCTATTGCATCTTGACCTTGCTCGATAAGGTCTTGTGACCCAACCTTGCTCTGTATGGTCGTCAGCTAACATTTTAGCTCAATTATCCTTGTGTATCTAGAATGATAATATCGATCTTATGCTTCCTGAATAGAATTGGTATGGGATGTCTTCTTTTGAATCTAAGTTCTAGTAATCTCCATTGATGTCTAAGTTGAAATGGTTGAGTCACCCAACTCATTGACTTGGGTGTCAATAGTTTCATGGCTTTGTCTTGCATTCTCTAGATATTTCTATACTCATTATTGAATCATTTGTTTTTTGATATTGTTAGTTGTATCTTTGTTTTCATCTTCTACTCTTCCTCTTTTCATACAATTCTTGGCAATATGTCCATGTTTTTCTGCATAAAAAAATCTCTTTTTAGTATCTCTTTGAGCTCCTTGATGAGATGATTCACTTTATCTATATATCCTAATTGAGTTTTACCTTTGTGTCTAAAATGATTTTTCTTCTTGAGTTGATTCATGATTTCTTGTGAATTCATTATCCTATCATTGGTATGCTTCTCTATGCTGAAATCATTTTTCAATATTTCATTTTTTGTCCTCGGGTTGATAAACTCTTAATTGGCATCATTAAGTTGATCAATTAGATCTAATTACTAAAGAGATATTTGATTAATTTCATTGTCCTTTTCTTCTATTTCTTCATTGGATATTTCATTTTTCTCTATGACTTCACATGATGAGACTAATTGAATTTATTGTTCTCTTTTCAACTTTCTAACTTCTTCTTTAAGATTGAGATTCCTCTCAAGTAGGTCTTTGATTGTTGCATTAGCTTCATTTGAATTTCTTTCTTTGCATAAATCTTCAATTCTTTCTTCAATATAGAGATTATCATTCATTTATTTTACAAGATCTTTCCTTCTTTTCAAGGATTGAGAGAGATTCTCCTTTTCTTTCTTGAGTTGATCCATGGCTAATTATAGATCCAACTTTTCATTCTCAATAACTTTTTCTAGTCTAGAGACTTCCATTATATCTAATATTTTTTCAAGTTTCTAAACTTCTGATGTGAGAACTGATAGCTCTAATAGAAATTGTTGGAAATGTAATATAGACTGGGTGACTGGAAGGGGAGGAGCGAATTAGGAACCAATAAAACTTTAAATTGAATTCACCAATTAAACCATCACCACACAATCTAATCTAGTTTCATGCATGAAAGAATGAAAGAAATAAAACATTCATAACACTTTGAAACAAGATATGATAATCCATAAACCTTCCAAAATAGAAAGTAAAATTGGGGTGGGGATGATACCCACAAGCTTTATGATTATAGTATAAGGTTGGCCTATTAAACCTTACAATTGACCACTTTTGGTGATCTTCCCTATTAGGAGCAATAAGGACTATTAGGTCCACCTTGTTAAAGGCTTTACAAACATACAATGAAGTATGCACTCTATTGGGAGATTTGGAGTAAGACTAATAAGTCCACCTTGTGAAAGGATTTGACTAATGGACCTTTTAGGATGAACCAGTGATTGATATCTAATTTTCAACTTTGATTTGCTAAATGAGATTCCTTGAATTACAATGATCACCTAACTGTGATAGATAAGTCTCTGTTATTCCTTATACTTACTTTAGCCTTCTTCAATTCACACTCATCTATTGCTTATCCATTGACATACATTCTACTTACTAAATTTTGATATTAAATAATGCATTACCTATATTAATCCACTTAATTACCTTTGTTGGATACAATTAAGTAATTGTGTATTGTTTTTGATGTTACACAAATGCCATATCAGTTATCAGACAGAGTCTACTGAGTTCTGTCGGTCAGAAAAATAGTTTATAGAGTCTACTGAGCTCAGTCGATTAGTAAAGCCTTTTGCAGTGTATATCGAGCGTTCCTGTATGTCACACGGTGAGTTAGTGTTAACCGAGTTCACACGGTAAGCTAAGGAAAGTTTAGTTCTTACCGAGATCACTCAGGTATTAAAGGATTTTGTAGCGGATGGTTAGTGTTAACCGAGTTCGCACGGTAAGCTAAGGAAAGCTTAGTTTTCACCGAGCTCACTTGGTAGTCGAAGACAACTTTTACCGATTCTAGTCAGTTTCCAAAGGAAGTGGCAGGTTTACTGAATTCCCCAGTAATTGTAGTTTTTATCGAGTTCTGCCGGTTAACACAGGAAGCAGTTTTTTTTGTTCTGTATTGACCGAGCAGCGTCGGCCAGTGAAGAATTTTGTTTTGATTGTTAATTCAAGCCGACTTTGGAATATGTTTTGTCAAGTTGGTTGGGCCGACCTGGTATTATGTATAGTATATAAAGAGGTGCTCAAGATGCGGAAAAGTGTGGAATAGAGAGTGTATACGGATAGTGCAAGGAAGTGCAAGGAAGAGACTTGTGTGTGCCTAAGCAGAGTTGAGCAGAGGGAAATCTTGGAGCTGCAAAGATATTTTTAATCAGTAAGGATCTTGTGGAGCTAAACTGAGATCTGTATTCAGCAAGATAAGTTGCATGTATTTTCAGATCATTCATTGTTTCTTTCTAACCATTGTAACAATGATTCCAAAATCTCCTAACAGAGTTGGTTTAACAGCCATTCCATAAATCCTTTAACAGGGTGGCAATTCAGTTGAATTGTTCTAAAGACCTCTTACAAGGCCACTCCTAACAGGGTGATTAAATCTTCTAACAGGGTCACACCTAACAGTGTGTTTTGTAACCTTTAACAGGGTTGGCTCCTAACAGGGCTCACTTCAGAAGAGTGAAAATTGGTGACTAGTTGCTGGTGGTTTTTCCCATATTGGGTTTCCACATAAATCTGGTGTCTACTGTGTTCATGATTACTTTCTTTTGCATGGTCACTTATTTCAGTAAATGCTTAATAAATTAACTAAACATCTATCAAGTTTTAAGCAGTAATTTATGTGTTTACCGAGTAGTAACAGCAACTAAGTTTAAGGCATCTTTGGGACTGTTGAATTTGTTTTTGTGATAACTGATTCACCCCTCCCCTCTCAGTTACCCCATCTTCATTTTCCAACAATTGGTATCAGAGCTTTTGGTGCTTGCAGGAGGAGATTTCAAAGATCTAAGCCAAAGATCAAGATGTCTTACAAGAGGGAAATCCCAAGGCTTAACTGAAACAACTTCTCAGCATGGCAGGGATTAATGAGACTTCATCTAGCTTCCATTGGTGACACTGGTCTAAAATATCTTAATGAGGAATATGTAGAACCATCAGGTACATTATCAGTCAATGACATAAAGAAGACTCATAACATTATGATGATTGATATTGCATCTGCCTTGAGTTATGAAGAGTTTGATGATGTCAAGGACTGCACTACTGCCTATGAAATGTGGGAAAGACTGAAAGAGATCTATGGTGGAGATGACAATGTCAGAAGAGCCAAAGCTAAAAGTCTGAGAGGACAGTTCGATCAGATGAAAATGAAAGAAGATGAAAACATTGCCAAATATGTTGAAAGAATTAAAGCATGCGTCAATGCTATCAAAGCTTCTGGAAGAAGTATCAGTGAAGAGACAGTCATAAGTAAAGTTCTTAGAACTCTACTTCCAGTTTATGCCATCAGGGTATCAGCCATTCAAGAAAGAAGGTGTGAGGCCAATCACAAGATAAACCTAGAGGCCATAGTTGGAAGATTGACAGCATTTGAACTAGATAATTTTGATAATTATGTTCCAGTTGCAAAGAACATTGAGTCTACATTTGAAGCCAAGCTTTCACTCAAGGACAAAGGCAAGAAGAAGAAGGAATCTCAGTCAGAGAGTGAAGATCAATCAGATCAGAGTTCTGACAGTGACCTTGAAGTAATTGAAGCTCTACTTGCAAGGAAATATTCAAGAGGAAGAGGTAAATACAAAGGTAAAGTACCCCTAATCTGCTTTTATTGTGAAGAAGTCGGTCATATTGCTGCAAGGTGTCCAAACAAGAAAGATAAAGATGAAAAGAAAGATAATAAATGGCATAGTAAGAAAGATCTCAAATCATTTAAGGATAAAAGTAAGAAATCATGTTTTATGGCTAAAGATTCTAATGATTCTAATGATGAAGAAGAGGATGAGATTGTTTACATTGTTGTAAAAGATGAATCTGACAATGAAGAAATGGCACTCATCTCTCACATAAGTAAGAATGATACATGGATCATTGATAGTGGCTGCTCACATCATATGACTGGAGATAAAACAAAGTTTGATCAATTTGAAGAGTATGATGGTGGCAATGTAAGATTTGGAAACAATGAACCTTGTTGCATCAAAGGAAAAGGAAGAATCACTCTAACCCAGGAACTTGTATGTGATAATGCTTATTGGGTAGAAGGCCTAAAGCACAATTTGTTGAGTGTGGCATAGTTACTCAACAATGGACTCAAAGTAGAATTCATCCAAGGCAAAGCAAGACTGTTGAACAGTAAAGGAAAGCTGATTGGATCTGGTACTCAAACTAAAGGTAACTTGTTCTATCTTGAACTTGGTGAACATTCATGTTTTATTGCTCAAGTAGAAGAGAGTTGGTTATGGCATAAAAGGTTATGTCATGTGAATTTTGACAATTTGGTAAAGATAAAAAAATTCAAGAAAGTGAGAGGCATTCCTGATTTAAAGAAACCAGAGGTCGGTTTATGCAAGAATTGTCAAATTGGAAAGATGGGTAAGTCTAGTTTCAAAAGCAAAAATTATCAGTCTGAAGATTTATTAGAAATTGTGCATACTGACTTTTGTGGACCTATTGGAACTGAAAGCTATAATGGTGAAAAATATTTTATTCTTTTTGTTGATGATTATTCAAGAATGATGACCGTCATGTACCTAAGGAACAAATCAGAAGCATTTGAAAAGTTCAAATGGTATTTGGCAAGAGTAGAAAAAGAAACAGGGAAAAGATTGAAATGCCTAAGGTCAGACAGAGGTGGTGAATTTATTTCACATGAATTCAATAACTTTTGTATTGAAAGAGGAATCAAAAGACAGGTTTCAGCACCAGGTACTCCTGAACAAAATGGCATAGCTGAAAGAAGGAACAGATCCATCATGGATTGTGCAAGAACCTTGATGATAGAAAAGAATGTTGCTATCAAATACTGGAAGGAGGCTATCATTACAGTAGTTCATACCTTAAACCGAGTACAGTTGAAAAAAGACTCATTCAAAACTCCCTATGAATTATGGTATGGCTATAAACCCAATGTAAGTTATCTGAAAGTATTTGGAAGCAAATGTTATATCTTGAAAGAATCTAGAAAAGGTAAATTTGATGTAAAAGGTGATGAAGGTATATTTCTTGGATACTCATGCAAGAGTAAAGCATATAGATGCTTGAACTTATCTACTCACAAAGTCATGGAAAGTATACATGTGAAAGTTGATGAGTTTGCAGAAAAGACTGAAGAAGAAAGAAGAAGAGAACTAGAAGATTACAAAAGATTCGTCTTCAGTGAACCGGATATAATATCAACTGCATCTGAGAATCAGAAACCTTCTTCTACCGAGTCATCACTAACCAAGTTGTAGGAAACATCTACCAAGCCAACATCTACCAAGCCAACGTCTACCGAGCCAGAGGTAATCGAGCATGTGCATACCGAGCCAGTTGATACCGAGCTAGACCAAACTGAGCATGAAGGAGAAATGCAAGAAGAAAATGACAAGATTCATCCAAAAGGAAAAGAACCTGTTCTAGCCAAGTATGTCAGGAGACATCATTCAGAAGATTAGATCATTGGAAATAAATCTGAAGGAACCATCACAAGAAGTAAGTTGAAAGGTACTTGTTTACTTGCTGATTTTGAACCTAGAACTGTCAAAGATGCATTAGAAAATGATAATTGGATTGAAGCAATGAATGAAGAAATAGAGCAGATAGAGAAAAACAAGACATGGACTCTTGTACTCAGGCCTAAAGACAAAAATGTAATCGGTACAAAGTGGGTTTTCAAAAATAAGTTGGATGAAAATGGTAAAGTATCAAGAAACAAAGCTAGATTAGTGTGCAAAGGATATTCTCAAGAGGAAGGCATAGATTATGGAGAAAATTTTTCTCCCGTTGCTAGATTGGAAGGTGTTAGAACCTTATTAGCATATGCTGCTTACAAAGGATTTAAACTTTATCAGATGGATGTCAAGTCAGCATTTCTAAATGGTATACTGGATGAAGAGGTCTACATTGAACAACCTGAAGGTTTTATAGATCCAGATAAAAAGAACATGGTTTGCAAATTGCACAAGGCACTGTATGGTCTGAAACAAGCCCCTAGAGCATGGTATGAAAGATTGCATAGCTATCTTATTCAAATTGGATTTCAAAGAAATAATGATAACAGTAGTTTGTATATCAAGGAAGGACCAGAAAATAAGATTGTCCTGGCAGAAATATTTGTAGATGATACTGTTTTCACAGGGAATGATGATCTTTGCAAAGAATTTTTAGAACAAATGAGCAAGGAATTTGAAATGTCAATGTTTAGTGAAACCAAATTCTTTGTTAGACTTCAAATTCAGAAAAACAAGAATGGCATCTACATCACTCAAGAAAAATACATCAAAGAGATATTGAAAAAGTTTGGTATGGAAGACTGTAAACCAGTTGGAACTCCCATGTGTATTGGACTAAAACTTACCAAAGAAGATGATTCAAAGGAAATAGATCAGACATTGTACAGATCTATGATTGGAAAGTTGCAATATGTAGTTCATACTAGGCCAGATATTGCTCTTGCAGTTGGAATTGTGGCAAGATTTTCAGCCAAACCAAGAGAAAATCACATGATGGCAATCAAGAGGATAATGAGATATCTGAAAGGAACTGAAGATTATGGATTATGGTATAAATTTGGAGGAAACCTAGACTTAAAAGTGTTTACTGATGCTAATTGGGCAGGAAACCTTGATGACAGAAAAAGCACAAGTGGAGGTGCATTCTTTCTTGGAAAGAGGTTGGTTTCTTGGACAAGCAAAAAGCAAAATTGTACATCTCAATCAACAGCAGAGGCAGGGTATGTTGCTGCAACAGTAAACTGTTCTAATATTGTTTGGTTCAAGCAATTGCTACAAGGCATGAAGATGGAAATCAAGGAACCAATTGTCATGTTTTGTGATAATACAAGTGCAATCAACATATCTAAGAATCCAGTAATGCATTCTAAGACTAAGCACATTGCAATCAAGTATCACTTTGTCAGAGAATTGGTGCAGGACAAGGAAATCAGATTGGAATATGTCCATACAAAGGAAAGATTGCTGACATATTCACAAAGCCTTTACCTAAGGATGCATTTTTGTATCTCAGAGGTAAGTTAGGGGTCATTCCCCTATCTGAAGTTTACTAAAAATAAGTTTTAGTGATGCATCAGCTCTTACAAAATTGAACAATCATAAGTTGATGCAGCAAATCAAGGAAATATTGCATATGAATCAGCACTAAAGGTACAATGAAATTCATTGAAATTGGATTGTCTTTGGCATGTGTTGTCAAAGAGGGAGAGTTTTACTATCATATCTTTCCGAAATTTGATTATGTAATTCCTTCACAAAGGGAGATTACTGTAAGAGGGAGAGTTCTCTATCTTAGAGGGAGAATTGTTAATTGTGTTGTGTTGCTGTAGACTTGCTTTCAAATTTCATTTCTGCTATGACATGTTGTGTTGCCATCAATGCCAAAGAGGGAGATTGTTGGATAAAATTAAGTAATTGTGTATTGTCTTTGATGTTACGCAAATTCTATATCAGTTATCAGACAGAGTCTACCGAGCTCAGTCGGTCAGTAAAGCCTTTTGCAGTGTATACCGAGCATTCTTGTATGTCACACGGTGAGTTAGTGTTAACCGAGTTCGCACGGTAAGCTAAGGAAAGTTTAGTTCTTACCGAGATCACTCGGGTATCAAAGGATTTTGTAGCGGACGGTTAGTGTTAACCAAGTTCGCACGGTAAACTAAGGAAAGCTTAGTTTTCACCGAGCTCACTTGGTAGTCGAAGACAGCTTTTACCGAGTCTCATCAGTTTCCAAAGGAAGTGGCAGGTTTAGCGAATTCCGCGGTAATTGTAGTTTTTATCGAGTTTTGCCGGTTAACACAGGAAGTAGTTTTTTTTTGTTCTGTATTGACCGAGCAGCGTCGGCCAGTGAAGAATTTTGTTTTGATTGTTAATTCAAGCCGAATTTGGAATATGTTTTGTCAAGTTGGTTGGGCTGACCTGGTATTATGTATAGTATATAAAGAGGTGCTCAAGATGCGGAAAAGTGTGGAATAGAGAGTGTATATGGATAGTGCAAGGAAGTGCAAGGAAGAGACTTGTGTGTGCCTAAGTAGAGTTGAGCAGAGGGAAATCTTGGAGCTGCAAAGATATATTTAATCAGTAAGGATCTTGTGGAGCTAAACTGAGATCTGTATTCAGCAAGATAAGTTGCATGTATTTTCAGATCATTCATTGTTGCTTTCTAACCATTGTAACAGTGATTCCAAAATCTCCTAACAGAGTTGGTTTAACAGCCATTCCATAAATCCTTTAACAGGGTGGCAATTCAGTTGAATTGTTCTAAAGACCTCTTACAAGGCCACTCCTAACAGGGTGATTAAATCTTCTAACAGGGTCACACCTAACAGTGTGTTTTGTAACCTTTAACAGGGTTGGCTCCTAACAGGGCTCACTTCAGAAGAGTGAAAATTGGTGACTAGTTGCTGGTGGTTTTTCCCATATTGGGTTTCCACGTAAATCTGGTGTCTACTGTGTTCATGATTACTTTCTTTTGCATGGTCGCTTATTTCAGTAAATGCTTAATAAATTAACTAAACATCTATCAAGTTTTAAGCAGTAATTTATGTGTTTACCGAGTAGCAGCAGTAACTAAGTTTAAGGCATCTTTGGGACTGTTGAATTTTTTTTTGTGGTAACTGATTCACCCCTCCCCTCTCAGTTACCCCATCTTCATTTTCCAACAACCTTTTGGGTCAGCTACAATACTAAATTCTTCATAATTCATAAATCTGGCCTACTGCTATAACTTAGATTCTAAAGACAAACTTGATGATGTTCTAGCACTTGAAGAATATTGTCGACACTCGGCAGACTCTAGCACTCAGTTGACATTAAATCTCAGTCTATACTAATCATTTTGAATAGTAGGAACTTGGTCAACATTGTATGACATAGTGAACATTGAGAAACTTATATATATTGAAATGCTCCATGCTCAGTCAATATTGAATTCACTTGGTTAACACTACAAGCTCAAAAAATATTGATATACTTGATTAAAATTATAGAGCTTAGTTAACACTAAGATGTTAATCAATTTTTCTAGAAATCTTGGTAGACTCTACTACACTTGGGTAACATTGTGCTTTGCCTTTTGAAGCTTAGTAGATGTTGTTGAACTCAACTAGCATTGCAATTTGACTGTTTAGCTCAGTAGTAATTGAAATGCTTGGTTTACATTCCTAGAAGTATGATAAGCTTAGTAGAAACTATAGATCTTAGTAGAAATGAAACCAATTGAGCTTAATGTCAACAATATCATCACCCTCATAGCTAGAGACCTTGGCACCATCGTAGGATGTTGAGGAGTTAAGAATAATGAGGAGGAAGGTAATTATGGTAGATGGTTGGATCATTGCATAGACATCCAAGATAATGACCTTCCTATTTTTTCCTTTAGGACATTCCATAGAGGGGTAGAATTAGGATCAAATCTTGTTATTATTGAAATTGGGTGGGAGTAGGAGTTCTTGTGATAGAGAGACATCTTTACACAAATGATAAGTAGTAGAATGCCATCTATGGAAGAGTAAGGCATCATGGGAAATTGTGACATTGACATCTTCTAACCTTTTAATTTGATGCAGGATCAAGTTATTAAAACCCTAGTTGGATTTGGTGTAACCCTAGAATGCCAAACTCCAAAATTGGTGAGATGGATTTTGAAACACTTAAAGACTACTATTAGATCTATTCTGTGGGATGAGAAGAGATTTATGCCTATATATTATTTTCTTAGTCAATTCAATGAGCATATAGAGAGGATTTTCTTAGATGATTGGGATTTTAACATGCTATCTATGAATCCCTTAACACAAATAGTATTTTAATTCTTCAACACCTAGGAAAAAGAAGAATGATTGGAAAGTGCTACTAAAGGTGCAAAGTTTTAGGTAGAGGAGGCTGAAATAAATTTGAAAAATTTGAGGATTATTTATCATGATGGTGTCTTGAAGTTCATCACACCCTGCTATAAATTCAAATATAGTTCTAAGAAGTGGGATTACTCTTCCTAGTAGCTAATTTTTTAATTCTTTGTTTGATGGACAATGAATGTTGTAATGTACAAGATTATTTGCATTGATGAGGATAATGAAAGACATATTATCATACCCACACATTATCCTAAGCATTAACAACTAATTCCATGTTTTCAATACTCAAAGGAGTGGGTAGATTTTTGTACTATATGGTAGGTGGCTAGAAAGGTAGATGATAGATAACTTAATAGGATGAATTTTTTGAAGATCTTCATTGGGATTCAGATCCTCTAGACATCCATTCCACTTTCCCTTTACCCATTTTATTTTGTAACTCTCACTCTTGTAAATTTTACATATTTTGCAGGTAATACCTACTAGTAAGGACTACTCTGTATGTGGTAGACTAGGATGGTTTCCTTGAGGACTAGTTGTAAGTATTTATACACATTGTAAATATCTATGTACAAATAGACTATTTACTATACAATTAAGGGTAAATTAAATTGCTAATTTTACCTTCCATATCCACTCCTACTTTCTTGGGTCAGTTACCCAATTGAAGTACTCTTAACATTAATGAAATACATGCTTCAATGGAACATTTTTGTGTCAAATGAGTGATTTATAGTATTTTAAGTTATGATCTAGGTGGAGCTTTTTTCTAATTATTTTACTAGATTCATTTCTCTAAAAATACAATTAGATATTTCTATAACATTATTTTTATTGTCCTTGTCTTGGATAAATATTAAATACCATTGAGCTCACTTGAATATCTATTTGATTTATACATTTGTTTATGTAGTGATAGACTGATTACACATAGATTAAAGTTATACTTCCACCCAAGCATCTATTCTTAATTATAATTATTAAGAAAGTTGTCTATAGTTATATTATATATCAAAGACCCTATAGGTCTCCTTTTTTCTCTTTCTCTTTTGTTTCCTAGGATGATTATTTAAAGATTGTATCTGGTATCCATCCTTAAACTACATGATCATAAATGTACTAGAAGGTATTCTCTTAATATAGAAATTTTTATCTCATCCAATTTAACTAGTTCCTAGCATGATCATGACCTAGTTAGTAGAATTTTTGGACTTGTGAGGTATGCTTTTGTAACTTTCAAGGAATATTTGATTTCACTTACGTCCCTAGTGTTAATTGGTACACTCTTGGTATGGCATAAAACTAAGTCTCACCAACACATTCCTCTATATTCCTTTTCCCACCCTCATAAAATGTACAAGATAGTATTTATTAAATTGAATGAAAATTCTTCTTGGAAATCTTTATGGGAAACCAGACACTAAGAGGGGAGGGTGAATTAGGATCTATAATACATTTCACTGATAAAATAATTCACAACTAATCCATCTCATATCTCAATTCTTATACCATATAAACATAAACATGTAATGCTGAAATGAAATCTATCTAAGAATAACATCCATGAAAATTATCAACACATAACACACTAATTTGGGTTACCTAGAAACACTTAAATATGAAGGTAAAACTAGGGTGACGATGAAACAAGAAATATTCACTATTTTAAACAACAAGATTTACTTTTCAGGGTTAAAATTTCCATCATATTAGATGATCTACCCTATGAGGGGTCTACTCTATTAAAAGTGTTTAAGACTATTAGGTCTTATCCTTTTAAAGGTTTTTACACTTACAATAAAGTAGGGACTCTATTAGGAGAAGTGAAATAAGTATGCTAGAACCACTCTATTAAGAGATTTTCCCTCTCAATCTATTAAAATTGATTCAATACCTAACTCTTCAATTTTATCTAAAACCTTATTATGGTTCTCCTCTCTTAAAATCTAAATCTAATCCCCTTATATAATCTCTTTGTTCTGTCATTCACTTTTTTGGTTGCACTGTCCAAACTCCTTCATTCTATACTTTACGTGTTCTCTCTTTTACTTCACTTTCATACACATATTCTCTCCACTACTATATGATCCCCACTGATCCTAGGAAAGGAACCCTTCTTAAATTGATAATCCTCAAAATTTCTATATTAGGTTCAATGATCCATATTTCATCCCTTTTTCATTTACCATTCTAACTTTGTGTTTGGTTACTCTTCTTGCCTAGTGATAAATACCATCTAAAAAAAATGTGTAATCTCCTCCTTAGTTGCCTCTTCAATCCCTAAATTTCATGTAGAGGTTAGATAAAATGATCTACATAAGTTTTTGTGCAACTACAAACTCATGTGTTAATACTGGTTTAGTTAGCACTTGAATGTTCTGACACTCAATCATAACTAACATTCATCTTGTCAATAGGCCTCTACTTGCTCAATATACTTTTTCATTTGATATGAATAGACTTTATGCTTGCTCAATCTATGTAGAATTACTTAGCTTATATGCTTTCTTAGTCTCAACCAGGGTACTCAACAACCTTTGACTTTCTTGGCATGTGTTGAAAAATAAACAAGTCCTTTGAAGCTGGGCCTTGTCTAGATGGATTGATCATAGTAATGACCATTCAATTTTTCCTTATAAATGACTACGTATTAGACATTAATATGAAACTTAGGCTTAGATATAAAAAATGTCCCCATTTGACATTAGCGGCAAAAATACATGGTCATGACATAGTTTTCCATGCAAAAATAATACTCCCCCTAAGACTATAATAGTTGGAATTTTTTATAATAACTACAAGGGGATTGAATCAGCTATCCAAGGTCAAGATGTATAAATAAAACTTTTTAGTACTAATCATATCCATACCCATAAAACCTAAACCTGGATGCATCCATTAGATCATACAATAATTAAACTTTGTAGGTTATTATCTTAGGTAAAAACAACCTTCTAGAAATATCAACATGGAACACCATAAGAACATTCAGATAATTTGACACAAGGATTTTACATGGAAAACCAATACAAGAAAAACTATGAGTAACATGCTACTAATTTTAACTCTTCTAAAGTGATGCCCTATGAAAGGCCAACCCTATTAAAGGTTAAAATGCACACTATTAAATTTTACTCAATTAAAGGATTTCAATCATCCTATTAGGAGTGGTCCCTATTAGAGGGATTTAATATACCATTCTATTAGAATGTTTCCTAGTTAAAGGATTTACAAATTATTGTTGGGTCAACCTTAATCCAAATGATTTTATCCACACTACTATAGTAATTAGAAAGTAATAATAGGACTTGGTCTGATCAAAACTTACAACTCAATTACAAATTACAGATTTTTTTTAGTCCTACATTCTACTTAGCATTCATACTCTTCAACTTTAATTGTTTTTTCACCCTCAAACATCTATCTCCTTAAGTCTTATTGCTTTGTATGCCAACTGTAGTCACTTATATTCAACCACTGAATGAAGTAATACCTTAGACTCTATGTCTTCCTTAGATTCTCACATATGACAACCATTGCTTCTAACTAGCTATCTCTTTAAATAGAGAGTTTAGATATTTTTTCACTTATCCACAATAATTCACCTAAAAATTATTATTTTTTGAATTTTGTACCACCATCTCATCATACTTATCTTCCACATGCTTCACATAATTTAAGAAATCAAAATAGTCATTTCAAATTTGTCAAATCTTTGATTTAACACTTTTTGTTATCACTCAACATCTATATTGTTGTATCACATGGAAAACACTAGTTCACTTAGAAAACACTAAAGTTTACTAATGCTTAGCACCAACTAAACTTTACTCAACATATACTACCATTCACTTGGCTTGCACTATTTTTCATCTTTTTTCAACACCTATAGATTTTCACTTGGCTTGCACTGACTACTCATCAAGGCTTGGAAAAAAAATTTTCTTACTTCATCTTCTTTGAGTGTTAACTTGAATAATATTTCATTTCATACATTAATTAGATAAAAAATACACTAGTATGAATCTCTTACTTGGTCTTAGTGTTTATTTTTACATACAAAATTTAACATTTCTCTAGGTGCTTTTGTTATCTCCTCTTCATCAATCAATTGAATGATATCTTTTAGACCAAAAATAATTTGTCTCACTAGCAGGTAGCAGGTTTGACATCATTGACAAAATAATGATTGTTCCATTATAGGTTCTTTACTTCCAAATAGTATCATATCAACAATCTTCATCTTTGGCATTGATGGCAAACCAATACCAACAACAATACCAAAAATAAACTAATATCTTCAAAATTTCTCCCTTTCTCAGTATGTGTTATTCCTCTATATAGTGTAATGTAAGCTTTGTCAATCTCCTTCAATGTATCTCTCTTATATTTTCCTCTAGAGGTTATTTTTCTCTTTTTATATCTCCTTCTTTGGAGCATCTCTTCCTATTTTAGATACTTGTCTCATATTTAGCTACGTATTCCTCTCTTTATTATATCTCCCTTGTTGACAATAATGCCAAAAGATATTTCATCTCTATATGTAGATATAATCAAATCAAGTTCTCCATTTTTCATTTTTCATGTGACTATAAGTCTTCTAATTCAGCTCCTTCATTACTTTAGGTAGCTCCTAAAGTAAGATCCACTACATCAATTTGTAAGATACAACATTTAGCTCAGTTGATGTAGGGTACTACTAATTTTTCTTAAGTATCTTTGGATAGGGATATCACCCCTATTTTACCTCTAATATATTTGTGTTCATCCTTAGGTAAAGATTTTTTGAATATATTAGCTATCTATTCTTTTGTACTCATATATTCCATCCTCACTTCTTTGTCTCAAACAAACTCCCTCAACTAACTATACATGATTGCAATGTGCTTAGTCTTTATGTGCATTATAGGGTTCCTTGATATAGTTATAGCACTTGTATTATCACAATAAAGTGTTGATCTTAGATTGGTTTTGACAAATGAGTGTCTATACAATTAAATAATTTAGAAGTTATGTACATAGTTCATGCTAGATGAGCAATGCATGCTGAGTATAACATTTTAGATAGTGTGTGCTAAGTTACTCAAGTGTCAAGTTATTTAGATGTCGAGTGATCAAAGGATATCAAGTTAAAAAATTGAATTTTTAGTTGACATCAAGCAAAAGTGACTTCAAATTTAGAGTTATACAGTTTTGACATAGTTGTTTGTAATGGCACAAACTACTATGTAAACTATTTTTGAGCTGACTTAAGGCTTGTTTTGCAATCTTAGATGATGAGGAAAAATCTTAATTAATGACCCCTATGCAATACATGAATCCAATTAGAAAAAGGGAAGGATTAATCAACAATATTTGTGAATCACAATCATTGATTCTTACCTAACCCTAATGGGTATGTGTAGGATCATGGTCAACCAAAGTATGGCCTTAAGTGGCAGTGAAAAACCAACAAATCAGGGTTATGTCAACTTGAAACATAATTTTAAAGTGGTTTTGGACTTTATATCAAAAAGTTTTAAGAAATAATCTATAGGAAATTGAATGTAGTTTCTAAACTACTAGGCCTTATCTGGAGAAAAAAATATTTGATTGGTCAAATGTTTAGATTTTAATGCAGTACTACAAAAATTTCAAGGTGAAAATAAAAGTTAGGTCTATGTCTGACCACCTTAACTAATAGAAAAATTTACCAAACTAATTCTTTTTCTTATACTAGGTGAACAATAGAATGTGACACAAATTTTGAGTTTAAAAAATGTTATACTGTTTAAAAATTATACATATTTTTCAATCAGTATGTCAATCATCACTTTACAATCATCTTCATTGAAAATTAACTAATAAATACTTATCAAACTCAGAATTTTACAACAATTATATCGATGGAATCTCGAGAGTGTTATAAAAAAATCCTTTACATTTCATTCAATTTTGATGAAAATAACATTGCTAGATGGCTACTTGAAGTCTAGGTATCAGTGAAACCCTTCTCAAGCACATTTTTTGGGTTGACCAAATAGGCTTGGTAAATATCGAGCCTAATTGGATACCTAAAATCAAATTAGGTATTCGATATGAAATTGGGTACTCGATTAGGTATGTGATTTTTTAAATGATATTTTGGAGGGAAATTTGAGAGGAAAGATTTTCCAATTGCAATTTTGGAGGGAGGGAAATTTGAGAGGAAATAAATTTTCCAATTGCAATTTTGGAGAGAAATTTGAGAGTGAAACTTTGGAGTATTTTAGAGGGAAATTTATTTGGGAGAAGTGAGGACATTGATATTATTATTACATATGATTATGATTACTATTATTAACTATTATTATTATATATGATTATAATTATTATTATATATATTAATATGTATGATTATTATTATTAAATATAATATAGTTATAAATATAATAATTATTATAACTAAATATAATATAGTAATATATATGAAAAATATTATTATTATTAAATATATAAAGTAATATTATATGACTATTATTATATATAATAATATATATGGTTGTTATTATTATTAAATCTATAATCTAGTAACATATATGATTATTATTGTTATATAATCTAATAATATATTATTATATTAAAATATACAGTATTATATTATTATTAAATATAATATTGTCATAAAATGCATTGAAAGGGGTCATAGGTTAACCTATGACCCCTTTTGATGCATTCTTAATGGGTTCCTAGGGGTCTTCGAGCCCCTAGGGACATACGTTGTCATGAAATGCGTCAAGAGGGCTCATAGGTTAGAGATGCATTTGGTTGGTTATAATGCATCGAGATGGGTCATAGGTAACTCTCAATACATTTCATGACATACACCATCTATGACCCCTCTCAACACATTGTAACCAACCAAATGCATCCCTAGGGGTACTAGGGGCCCTAGTGACATATGTTGACATGAAATTTGTTAAGAGGGGTCATAGCTTAATCTATGACCCTGATCGATGCATTAGAACCAACCAAATCTATCCCTAGGGGTCCTAGGGCCCTTAGGGACATACATTGTCATGAAATGCATCAATCTAAGTCATTGGTTAACCTATGACACCTCTTGAAATATTGGAACCAACCAAATACATCCCTAGGGGTCCTAGGACCCCTAGGGAAATAGGATGTCATGAAATACATCAAGAGGGGTCATAAGTTAACCTATGACACCCCTCGACACATTAGAACTAACCACATGCATCCTTATGGGTCCTAGGGACCCTAAGGATATACATTGTCATGAAATGCATCAAGAGGGGTCATAGGTTAACCTATTACCCTCTTGATTGATTATAACCAATCAAATGTATCCTTAGGGGCCTAGGGACATACATTGTCATAAAATTCATCAAAAACCTATGACCCCTCTTGACACATTATAAACAAACCAAATGCGTCCCTAAGGGTCCTAGGGCCCCTAGGGACATACATTGTTATGAAATGCATCGAGAGGGGACATAGGTTAACCTATGACCCCAATCAAAGCATTAGAACCAACCAAATGCATCCCTAGGGGTCTTAGGGCCTTTATCAAGGTACATTGTCATGAAATGTGTCGATCAGGGTCATAGGTTAACCTAAGACACCTCTTGAAGCATTACAACCAAACAAATGTATTACTAGGGGCCCTAGGACCCCTAGGGACATAGATTGTCATGAAATATATCATGAGGGGTCATAGGTAAATCTATGAAGCCTCGTGTCGCATTAGAACCAACCACATGCATCCCTAGGGGTCCTAGGGACATACATTGTCATGAAATGTTTTGAGAGGGGTCTTAGGATAACCTATGACCTCTCTCGATACATTATAACCAACCAAATACATCCCTAGGGGTCCTAGGGCCCTTAGGGACATACATTGTCATGTAATGCATTGATTGGAGTCATAGGTTAACCTATGACCCCTATTGATGCATTGGAACCAACCAAATGCATCCCTATGGGCCTTAGGACCCCTAGGGACATAGTTTGTCATGAAATGCATCGAGAGGGGTCATAAGTTAAGCTATGATGGCTATCGATACATTAGAACCAACCACATGTGTCCCTAGGGGCCTTAAGACACATAGAGACATAGGTTGTCATGAAATGCATCAAGAGGGATCATAGGTTAACCTATGACACCTCTCGATGCATTACAACCAATCACATGCATACCAAGGGTTTGTAGGACACTTAGTGGCATACATTATCATGAAATGTGTCAAGAGGGGTTATAAGGTAACCTATGGCCCCTCTCAATGCATTTGAACCAACCAAATGTGTCCCTAGGGGCCTTAAGAGCCCTAAGGACATAAGTTATCATGAAATGCATCAAGAGGGATCATAGGTTAACCTATGACACCTCTCGGCACATTGGAACCAACCATATGCATCCTTAGAGGTCCTAGGGCCCATAGGGACATACATTGTCATGAAATGCATCGAGAGGGGTCATAGATTAACCTATGACCCCTCTCAACACATTATAACCAAGCAAATCCCTAGGGGTCCTAGAGCCCCTAGGGACATAAGTTGTCAAGAAATGCATTGAGAGAGGTCATAGATTAACTTATGACACCTCTAAATGCATTAGGAACAACCACATGTGTCCCTAGGAGTCCTAGGGCCCATAGGGACATATGTTGTCATGAAATGCATTGAGAGGGATCATAGGTTAACCTATGACCCCTCTTGATGCATTTCATGACAACATATGCCAACCAAATGCATCCCTAGAGGCCCTAGAACCCCTAGGAATATAGATTGCCATGAAATGCATCGAGAGGAATCATAGGTTAACCTATGACCCCACTCGACACATTAGAACCAACCATATGCATCTTTAGGGCCCCTAGGGACATACAATGTTATGAAATGCATTGAGAGGGGTCATAGTTTAACCTATGACCCATATCAATGAATTATAACCAACCACAAGTGTCCCTAGGTGTCCTCGAGCCCCTATAGACATACATTGTCATGAAATACGTTAATCGAGGTCATAGGTTAACCTATGACCCCTCTTGAAGCATTGGAAGCAACCAAATGTGTCACTAGGGGCCCTAGGACCCATAGGGACATAGGTTGTCATGAAATACATTGAGAGGGGTCATAGGTTAACCTATGTTGCCTCATGATGCATTAGAACCAACCACATGCATCCGTAGGGGTCCTAGGGACCCTAGGGATATATGTTGCCATGAAATGCATTGAGAGGGGTCATAGGTTAACCTATGACCTCTCTGAACACATTTTAAGCAACCAAATGCTTCCCTAGAAGTCCTAGGTCCCTTAGGGAGATACATTGTCATGAAATGCATCGAGAGGGATCATAGGTTAACCTATGACCCCTCTCGACACATTGGAACCAACCAAATGCATCCTTAGGGGCCCTCAGACTCTTAGGGACATAGGTTGTCATCAGATGCATTGAGAGGGGTCATAGGTTAACCCATGATGCCTCTCGATGCATTAGAACCAACCACATGTGTCCCATGAGGCCCTAAGACACATAGAGACATAGGTTGTCATGAAACGCATTGAGAGGGGTAATAGGTTAACCTATGACACATCTCAACACATTAGAACCAACCACATGCATTTCTAGGGGTCAGAGGGCCGTGAGGGACATACGTTGTCATGAAATGTGTCAAGAGGGTTCATAGGTTAACCTATGATGCCTCTCAATGCATTGGAACCAACCAAATGTGTCCCTAGGGGCCCTAGGACCCCTAGGGACATAGGTTGTCTTGAAATGTATCAAGAGGGATCATAGGTTAACCTATGACACCTCTTGACACATTGAAACCAATCATATGCATCGCTAGGAGTCCTAGAGTCCCTAGGGACATACGTTGTCTTGAAATGTGTCGAGAGGGGTCATCGATTACCCTATGACCCCTCTCGACACATTATAACCAACCAAATGCATCCCTAGGGGTCCTAGAGCCCCTAGGGATATAGGTTGTCATGAAATGCATTTAGAGGGGTTATATGTTAATTGATTACATCTCTTAATGCATTAAAACAAACTGCATGTGTCCCTAGGGGTCCTAGGGCCCCTATGGACATATGTTGTCATGAAATGCATTGGAACAACCCAAATGCATCCCTATGGTCCCTAGGACCCCTAGGGATATAGATTGTGATGAAATACATCTAGATGGGTCATAGGTTAACTTATGACCCCTCTTGATGTGTTAGAACCAACCACATGCATCTCTAGGGCCCCTAGGGGCATACGTTGTCATGAAATATGTTGAGAGTGGTCACAAGTTAACCTATGACCCCTCTTGATGAATTATAACCAACCACATGTGTCCCTAGGTGTCTTAGGGCCCCTATAGACATACATTGTTATGAAATGCATTGATGGGGGTCATAGAATAACCTATGACCCATCTTGATGCATTAAAACCAATCAAATGTGTCCCTATGTGCCCTAGAACCCCTAGGGACATAGGTTGTCATGAAATGTGTTGAGAAGGGTCATAGGTTAACTTATGATGCCTCTCGGTGCATTAGAACCAACCAAATGCATCCCTAAGGGTCCTAGGGCCCCTAAGAACATATGTTGTCATTAAATGCATCAAGAGGGGTCATAGTTGAACCTGTGACCCCTCTCGATGAATTGGAACTAACCAAATGCATTGGTAGGGGCCCTAGGACCCCTAGGGACATAGGTTGTCATGAAATGCATCGAGAGGGGTCAGAGATTAACCTATGACCCCTCTTGATGCATTATAACTAACCAAATGCATCCCTAGCAGTCCTAGGGCCCTTAGGGACATACATTGTCATGAAATGCATCAATCGAGGTCATAGGTTAACCTATGACCCCTCTCGATGCATTTTAGAACCAACCAAATGTATCATATTTCATAATAATAATAATAATAACAACAACAATAATATTATATGTTGTTATAATAATAATATATATTAATATATATATATATATATTATGTTTATATATTATAATAATAATAACATAATATATTATTATATATTAATAACATAGTTTATAATAATAATAGCATATATTACATTATCATATTTAATAATGATAGTAAAAATTATAATAATTTCATATATATATATATATATTTATAAATTATAATAATAATAACATATATTATTATATTTATTAATAATATAATATAATAATACATTATAATCTAATACATAACTCATAACTCATACTTTATAATCTTAATCCTAATTCTTATTTCCTTTTAGAATTTTGGCCTCAATATCAGATATCCAATCCAAAATCAAATATTTGATTTATTATCAGGCATCTGATCTTAGATCGGATACCTAATTTTTCCAAAATATTACCTATGACTGTAGACTCGAAAACATTGCTTTTTGTGGGCCATTTTATGGGTTTTGGGAAAAGTCATGTTTTGGGGCCCAAATGATCAGTAAAAGTTTGATAATATATCATTAGGTGTTTGATATTGTAATTTGAATGGGGAGTAGCAATCGTCAAAAGGATAAACGCAAAAGGAAGGTATCCAATGAAGACATTGCGGCATATAGGGAGAGGAATAAAGTAAATCACCAAAGGAAAAGACAAGGTAAGTCAAATGTGACTCAAGTTGACAATGAATTAGTCGAAGGTGAAATCATAGAGTTAGATAATGAATATGTGTAGTTGGGGAATGAAAATGTACCAATTGAAAATAATAATTCCCTAATTGAAAATTTAGAGAATGAAAATTTGGAGGATGAAATGCTACCAGGTCATAATGTAAATTGCATGATTTGACCATGCCGAACATGACAATGCATAGGAACCTTACATATCTCCTAATTATAATCAACATGGAGGTTCTAGAACAAGAAAATGGATTATTGAAATTGATGAAGAAATTATTACCAATTTGGAAGGGAAAACATTAGAAAGAACCATTCAATTATGCGCTTCAAGACTATATAAGATGTTTTTCGACAACAAGGTAGTGGTGGAGCAATGCCAACTTTTTATGCACTTATTAAAGATGCAAAAGATGAGACCTATGCTTTCCAAATTGAAGATTCATGTCAATAAAAAATTGGAAAGAAATGCCATTATTGTGTTCAAAGAATCCTTTCAATGTTGTCAATAGCATTTGGAAAAATAGCAGGGAGAAGGATAGAAGAGCACTTAGTAGATGAGAGAGAATTAATGATCCTCTTCAAAATAAAACATGGGCTTTTGGTGGGAGACTTCCATGTTTTGATAAGAAGCTATTCGATGATGTGAAGGAAGAAATTACACAATTTTGGCACTCTAGCTCATGAGTATCACTCAATGCTAAAGACATGTTAAAGTTGAGAATTGGCCTCAAAGACTGTACACCACATCCTAAACACTATTTGGAGGTGAGTCAAACCATGTTGTTCAAAAAATTTACAAAGAGCCATCCAAGTCTTCATATATCACAAAGGGATTTTGAATCTTTAAAGTCATTTTATTGTGTGCCACTTAAAATTCTAAATACATGTTGCAAATATCATGTCAAGTTTTCTATGCACCATGAACTATTACGCTCCATCCATTCTACTTTTCATAGTAAAGAAATTTTGGAGAATTGTGGTGCTAGTGGGTTTCAAAAATCATCAAGAGACTTGCTAGACCAATTTTTATGTTATAGAGTTGATGATTGTTTCTTTTATAGAAATGCTTGCTTAAATGAGAAGTGTTTAGAATGTGGTGGCTTATCCAAGTTTGACACATGTTTCCATGAGGGGTGCGAACAAAATCTTGGAAAGACAATAGTAAAAGATAGGTATGTGAAATGGTGAAATACACATTTAAGAGTAGGGGTGAGGGCTCTAGATGTGAATTGGTTGCAAAAATAATCAATGTGGCTAGTTTTATTTCAGATTTCAAGGAAAATCTTTTCTACATGTATGCAAGACATAGTCATAGGTTTCAATGGTTGGATCGACAATTTAGAATTTATAAGGAGACTTTTCCCATTGGCACTATTATATTAGTTGTTGACTTTGCTGAGAACTACATATTTCAACCTCAAAATGAGACACAATCTCAATATTACAACTCCATTCAGATTGCTATTTCCATCTGGATGACATGTAGACATGCCCCTGATAGTGCAGAAGATAATCAGAAGATTATTAGAGAGTATCATTTTTATATGAGTGATGATAGATCTCACTCTCACATGTTTGTGCAACATTGTTTCAAGAATTATTTTGATAATTTCTTATAGGAGCATGCAATTTCTATGAATGGACATATTATTTGGTCAAATAACTATACAGGTCAATTCAAGAATGCTCACATGTTTTATTGGTTGTGTAGAATGCACGTAGAGAGGGGGGTGCCTCATATTTGGAGTTTTCTTAAGTCTGACCATGGGAAAGGGAAACATGATGGAGTAGGGGCATGTGTGAAGAGTGCTTTAGTTAAGGAGCAATTGAAGATTTTAGCAGTGGAGCTTCTTGATGCTCACAGCATTGTTGATTCGCATAGTTTAGCATTATCACACGGGGGGACTTTTGACTCAGTGGTACCTAGGTTCTTTTGGTTGGTTGAGGAAGGGTCCATAGGTGATAGATTAGACTGTGCTATAGTGAGAGACTCATCAAAAATGCATTCATTCTAGAGCTCTGATTCTAGTACATGGACCATTTGGACACAACAACTAGTTTTCTTTTGTCCTAGTTTTTTTCAATGTGATTGGGATCACTATGAGCAGAGTGAATGGTTGGACACATGGGCTCTACATTATCTTACTCCATTGTTTATCAGACCCTCTATTAGAAATGATGACATGGAAAGTTCACTTGAGCATAACCATCTATCAGATCTTCTTTAGCTAGGACATGTCTTTGCATTAGTTGCACCATAGGGGAATGATGAGAAATCCAATTATTGCTTACCATGTTGTGTAAGAGGTGAAAAAAATCTTGCACAACTAATCAAAGATGATAATGGATTCAAATATCCTATTGGTTTAGTGGTTGTCGTTGGAACATGGTTGTGGACATACATGCTTAGAAGGAATGGAATTCCTACATTCAAAGACTATTAGAAGCACAAAATAATTCTCATTTATTCACATCTTATTATAGCAAAAAATGTAAATTTGTTGAAGCATCAAGGAAGACTAAAAGTAAAAGAACTTTTTATTATTACTAATGTTGATCATGAAGCCCTGTTGGAGACACTAAAATAGAGAGATGACCCTATTGGAACACTCAACTAGGTATATTTACTTCTTATGTTATTTTCTTCATAATGATTCAGTGAACCAATGATTATCTTGTTTAATACAATAAGTTACTAATATTTTTTATGATATTCGAATGTAGGTACATCATGAAGAGTGGGGTTGGGGGTGTTAGGAAGAATTCCTAAGAATTATGATGTATTATGATGTAAAATGTGAAGTTTTCTTATATAGTTTTTGTAATAATGAAAAGACAAGTTAAATTAATTATATATCCTAATTTATATTTTGGTAGGTTCTTTGTGAGGAATTATAAGAGGATGATATAAAAATGAAATAAATAGTAGATGTAAATCCTTAGAGTAAGATATTGAACAAGTTCTTGCAAATCATATATGCATGTGATACAAGGCTATAAGGACAATTTTAAGAGCATTTATAGCTATATGAGTATTGAAGAAAGGAGATAATGAAATATAATTTCTTGTGGATATCTTATTACAAGTTTGGTTTTTTTCTTGTTTGACATAGAGTTGAAATTATGATTATTAAAACCATTTTTATCAAACTAATCAAATAAGACAAATCTAGAAAATACAGATGAATAATTAGAATTAATATAGATAACTACTGAGGGAGAAAACTTGAGCTGAGAATATGTATACTTGATTCCTTAAAAAGCAATTTGGGAAAGGTGTCAATAAGTTTGAATACTCATTCGCAATGAGGCATTGAAACAAGAAGTGATTTTATGATGCTAATATTGTATAAGCCTTTTACTACAAATCTTATCAAAGCATTTCATTTCTTTTATGGTGTGAGGTTTTTATCTCTAGGTTATTATAAGGAAAGACTCATGGTGCAAGAAGAGCAATGGGTGGAAGAAATAGTTGATTTGGATAATGTTTTTCTATATCTTGGGAATGCTAAGGTGGTTTTGTTACACTTTATTAAAGTTGGTTGTTATAGTTCAAGTCAAATTTTGGGTTCTATATATTATATAGGCTCTAATTGTGTGACAACAATCACATAAACTTATTGAAACACTTGTATAAGCTCAAAGTATTGTTGTCCATATATATCCTAGTTTATCTATTAATTTTTTTTTAAAATAAATAAATTAACATTTAAATAAGAGCTATTATATTGAACTAATATTATATTAAAATAAGAAAAACTAAATAAAATAAGTAAATTTCATGTATTATTTTCTTATTTTTTTGTTTTCATTTTCAACATTTGATACACCTCTTTTTATTTTCATATAGAGAGAAAGGAACAAAAATTTTATAATCTAGAATAATTTTATTAAATTTGAACTTATGACTTTTATTCAAAAATCAAATTATCCACCTTTTGAAAAACTTAACATATGAAACTTTCAAAAGATTGTAGATAATTCATCATTCATTAATTCCTTATGTAACACTCAAATCCTAATAGAACCCAATTTGTAAATTCCAAATGATGCTTCCTATCTAAGAATGCAATTTCTTGAAATTTTTTAAAGCATACTTAACAAGTTCCATTCATGCACATCTTATAATCTTTGATTCATTAGATAAAATCTTTTTGAGATGATCTATGAGGAAAAATTAGGGTTCTTTCTTTGGCATCTTTATGTTTAAACTTGTGAAACTGAGCTCTATAAGGGCTGATCAAGTGTAAGAATAGACATTTAGCACAATACTAGTGCTTCCATGCATATAACAACCTACTAAAAATGTGTTTTCTTGATAACTGAATATCCAAAAATCTCCAAATTAGAAATCATGGGTTCTTAAATCCCCCCAAACTCAAGCCAAATAGGAATTTAAATCTAATTATTATATAAGTCAAATAATTGAACAACATGGTATTAAAACAAAGGATCAATTTTAAAGCATAACTTTGAAATTGCTGATGTTGGCATTGAATCATCAATGCCATTAGATTTGGATGGTAGATGAACCATATTGACACCCTTTTTCTAGCCACGAAGACCCTCTAGCCATGAAGACCCTCTAGCCACAAAGAGCCTCCATCGTCCACGGCCACCCCATACCGAGTAGTCTCCAAGGTGCTCTAAGTGCATTTTGAGGTCGATCTTTTGACGGTCATAACTGGGAGCTCGTGAGGAAGATCAATGAAATGTCAATTTCTATAGGATGGTGATACTAAGGCATAAAATAAACTATCTCATTTTTGAGAGATCACATTCCATTTGGATTTGGCATAGCGATCTCACTCGATGCCAAAACTCATAGTGTGCCTAAGTTCATAGGTGCACCACAATGTAACTTTGAAACCACTGATCTTGGCATCAAATCATCAATTCCATTAGCTCCATATATGCATATTAACCCTAGTGACACCCTTTTTCTAGCCATGGAGACCCTCCATCATCCGCAGCCACCCTGTACCGAGTAGTCTCCAAGGTGCTCTAAGTGCATTTCAAGGTCAATCTTCTGAGGGTCGTAACTCAAAACTTGTAAGGGATATTGATGAAATGTTGAATTCTATAAGATGGTGATCCCAACGCTTAAAATAACCTATCTCATTTTTAAGATATCACATTCCATTTGGATTCAGCACAACGATCTCGCTCGATGCCAAAACTCCCAGTGTGCCTTAGTTCATAGGTGCGCCACACTATAGCATTGAAAATTTTGATCTTGGCATCAAATCATTAGTGCCATTAGCTCTAGATGGGAAATTCAACCCTAGTGACACCCTTCTTCTAGCCACGAAGACCATCCATCATCTATGACCACCCCATACTGAGTAGTCTCCAAGGTGCTCTAAGTGCATTTCGAGGTCAATCTTCATAAGGTCATAACTCAAAGCTTGTGAGGGCTATCAATGAAATTTCAAATTCTATATGATGGTGATGTCAAAGCCTAAAATAACCTATCTCATTTTCAAGAGATCACATTGTTTTTTTATTCGGCACAACAATCTCGCTCGATGCCAAAACTCATAGTGTGCCTTAGTTCATAGGTGCACCACAACAAAGTTTTGAAACCACTAATCTTGGCATTGAATCATTAACATCATTAGCTTCAGATGGGTGAGTCAACCCTAGTGACACCCTTGTTCTAGCCACAAAGACCCTTCATCATCCGCAACCACCTCATATCACGTAGTCTTCAAGGTGCTCTGAGCACATTTTGAGGTTGATCTTCCAAGGGTTGTAACTTGGAGCTTGTGAGGGCTATCAATGAAATGTTGAATTCTAAAAGACAATTATTTTGAAGCATCAAATAACCTAACTAATTTTTAAGAGATTGCATTGTAATTTTGAAACTGTTGATCTTGGCATCAAATCATTAGTGCCATTAGCTCTAAATGGGTGGTTGGACCCTAATGACACCCTTTTTTTAGTCGTGGAGACCATCCATCATTCGTGGCCACCCTGTATTGAGGAGACTCCAAGGTGCTCTAAGTGCATTTTAAGGTCAATATTTTGAGAGTCATAACTCAAATTTCATGAGTGCTATCATTAACCCCTTACCAATTTTGGTGAACTTGTCTAATTAAGAATTTAAAGTTATAACAAAAATTGCTCAAAATTGCAAAAGTTCCCAAATTTCTTGCAAAGTGAAAATGAGTACAAAGAGTTAGTTAGGGGTTTGAGCATGACTATAAAAAGTTGGAAATACCTATATAAGGTGTGAAATGATAGCATGCATTAATGAAGCCAATTTTGTTAAGTGGATTAGTATGGGTTATGTGAACCTTGTGTAGGAGGTTAACAAGTGTGTTTATGTCATGATAGCACTTCAAATTAAATATTGCATCCAAATTTGATAATAAAGGTTGTTAAAATGTTATTTAAAAATTATTGCATTTGAATCAAATACAACAAACATGATCAAAATTAATGATATTCCATAAACATGAACAATACACATGATCCATGATAAATTGAACAATACTAGATACTAAATTAATATTTATATCATTGTGCACATAAATGACAAAAATATATATCAAAATACATGTATCCATAGAAAAATTACACAAATATATATCAAAGATCATGTATCCATAGATAAAGTACACAAATATATATTAAAATACATAGATCCATATAAAAAATGTGGCTGATCATGCCATCGAAATATGTATAATATCAATGTTTTTGTAAAAAATGTAGCATATGCCATCTCAAAATTTGTCATGATGCATCTGATGACAACTATACTATCCTAGGGTGTTGGTGGATGATCAAAATGTAGCCTCTTCACTGCACTAGGTGGATCAAATGCCTCCTACATAAACAAAAAAGGAAAACACAAAGTTAGACTACTAAATTTATATGATTCTTTGTATCTAACATTGAATTACTCAAATGCATAATTATCGTTTTTTTAATGAAGATTTATATTATTAAACTTTCATAATAAATACCTCTCTCATCAACCTCCTATGCCCATAAGGAGTCCTCTTGTATGCCCTCGACAATTCTTGTACATCGTTGATTGTGGCCTATGTATGTTCAAATATGTTTCTCAGATGAATCTACAACTTAAACTATAGCATTATAATTCATAGCATGCTAAATTTATAACATATTTAATAATTCAAACTACAACCTACTAGTATAGACTCTTACTCAAGATATAGTGGTTGCCTCATCAAAGATACAAAACTCTCCCATTGATCCTCATGTGCCCTAGGAGTTTCTTATGAGATACAAAATAGTAGTTGTTAATATCATGAAAATGAGTTTTGAATTTATTTATGAAGATAAGGAAAATAAAAAATAAATGATACTTGTACATAAAATGGGGCTCTCGGCATGAATGGAAATGCTTGAGCATCTACAACATGGAATCTGTATGGGCTCATTGCAAGAAGCCATGCCCTATATACAATAAAGAATGTAATTAAATTTCATTACCACAAACATTTTACAATAATGCATCAATATTTAATCAAATAGAAGGCACCTAATTACCTTTCATTTCTCAATTAGTCCTGGCTCATCCCCTACACTTTGTCCCCCATGGATAGGTGTGTTGGCATTATGTTGTATTTGTCATTAGTGACAACACTTATTCCATTCTAAATGATTACTAAGCTCATCACTGAGTCTATAGATTATACTAAGCATACAATGGTTAACTTGTAAGTTGAGCAGTTAAGCAGTTCACACTAAGCATTCCTAAAGCTATCGAGTGAATGTGCAATTTAGCAATGTATACCAAACTTACGGTGTTCACCAAATAGTTAGTGGTTACTGAGCTTCACAATTTCTACCGAGTCATTAGCTTGTGTGATGTGAAGTCAGTTTCTTCTTAGTGATGAATGTGTAGTGTTTACTGAGTGATAGCAAGGTAAACAAAGCATTCAATATCTATCAAGTAACACTATATCTACCAAGTCTCCAATGGTTACCAAGTTCCAAGCTACATTGTCTGATTAGTATGGATCGAACTTCTACTTCTACCGAGTGCATGATGATGCTGAGTATCAGAAGGTTACCAAGTCAGCTTGAAGAACCCAAGTTTTCTACTATTTGGCCAACTCAGTAATGATTTTTTTACTTGTGTTTTAGCCAACCTTACAATTGTAGTTTTTATAATAGTATATATGTAATGTATTGTATCATTTACAATGTATTATCATGAGTATGTTAAGGAATGGACATGTAATTTTTTGAGAAGAGTGACTATGAATCAACAATAGAGTAGAATATTTAGCAAGGTCACTAAGGAGTAGCAAAGACATATCAGTCACAAGAGGTGATTTGTACTTCAAGATCTATTCAACAATCAAGTTGTAAGTTTGATCTACTATTTCATCATAATAGGTGAATCAGTTTTCTAAATCCTTTAATAAGGTAGACTTAACTGTCTTTATATAAATCTCCTAACAGAGTGTTAACTTCATTGTATGTTTGTAAAACCTCTAATAGGGTGGATCTAGCAGTCCAAATTTCTCTTAACATTGTAGATTATTAGAAGTGGTCAACGTAAGCTCTAACATTCCAACTATATATTGCAATAGTGAAGTTTTGTAGGTATCATCACCACCCTAGTTTTACTTTCTATTTGGAAGGTTTTTAGGTCACCAAAATATTGTGTTCATGTGTTACGAATTTTTATCTTTTCTCATGCATACATTAGTTTAGATGAATGAATCGTGAATGATTTATATGGTTAAGTGTTGAATTGATTTAAAAGTTTTGAGGTTATTGATTCACCCCTCCCCTCTTAGTAACCTAGCTAGTCTTGATTATTTCCAACAATCGGTATCAAAGCTTTGTGGTTCTTAGGATAAAGTTTGATAGCTTGAGAAAAGATCAAGGAAAATGAAGATATTTAGACTTGACAAAGCTATTGAGAATGAGAAGCTAGATCTTGAAAAGGCCATAGGTCAACTCAAGGAAGAAAAAGAGCATCTTTCCCAATCCCTAAAAACAAGGAAGGAATTTGCAAGACAAATGAATGACCATCAATATGTTGAAGAAAATATTTTAGACTTTTTCCCATCATGAAGTTGAGATGAAGCTAATGAGGCAATCAAGGAACTCCTAGCAAAGAATGGCTCTCTCAAAGAAGAGGTAAGAAAATTGAAAAGAGAACAAGAAGTTTAGTCATAAGAAAGTGTGAAATCTAGGAATAAAGGAATAAGGCAAGTGAGGAAATCAGCTCTCCAATCAACAAGAAAATCTTATCAATTAGTTGTCCAATGCAAATGAGGAAATCATGAATCTGAGATCTAAAAATGAAAGCTTAAGGAATGATCTAATCACTAAAAGACAGATCAATGAAAGATTGAAAGCTGATTTGATTTCTTAAAAGAAACTCAATGAAATGATGATGAAATCATAAGAAAATATGGATCAATTGAATCAACAAAGTGAGAAGAATCTCTATAGGAAAAAAGGGAAAGCAGGACTTGGCTACAAAGAAGAAGGTGAATCTTCCAAAAAAAGTTCCCAAAGGAATCAAAAACCTACTTGCAATCACTATGGTAAGTTGGGTTATACATCAAACAAATGTTGGAGTAATGCAAAAGTAAAATTCAATGGAAAATGCTACAATTGTAAAAAACATGGTCATAAAGCTAATGAGTGCAACGAGAAACCAAAATTTGAAGGCAAATGTCACAAATGCAAGAAACAAGGTCACAAGGCATCTAAATGTAGATCCAAACCATTCAATCTAGCTAAAAAAATTATCAAAGAAATATTTGGTTGGGATTACAATACTTGGTGTAGATGTCACTATTGTGGAGAATATGAAAACATTGGCATAGATTGTCCAAGGCATCACTTGAGAAAGAGAGATTCAATAGTAAGATGTTATACATGCACTAAAATTTGTCACATAGCTAAAAACTGCATGAATATCAAAAGAGTTGAAGATGAGAAGAAAGCTAAACCTGATAACATTAGAAAGTAGATGAGACAGTAGTGGATTCCTAAATCTACCAAGATGAATAGTTCAAACAATGGCAATGTCACTCAAGAAGTGGGTGAGTCCACCATTTCCAATTAGGTTCTTCAAAGAAAGCACTCAAATTGTATTTTCAACCTATATCTCAAGCAGTTCCAAATAGAAGAAAGTAGAAGATCCAAATCAGTATTTCAAATACAAAAGGATCACATGAGTTTAGGTCATACCAAGCAAGGTTAGTCATAGACTCAACCAAGCTAGGTTAGGAGAAGTAAAGTTTTGTTTGATCACCAAGTCACAAGTTTCTACCGAGCTAGTAAATGGATGACAGTCTATCACACACTATGTTAGTATGGTACCTAGAATTAATGGTGAACTTTCATCAAAAAGTATAGAATTTGACTCCATTTTTCACCATGTCTTCAATATTCACAGAGATAAGAGATTTCCAAGAGCACACAAGCAATTCGAAGTGATTTTGAGTGAATTTCTAGTGAAGAATTTGTTCAAAATTTTCTATCATTTACCAAGCAGTGATGGCATCTGCAAGCACCAACAATAGTAAGGTGAAAAAAGGTTTAGCAATGCTAGTTAAATGTGTGAAGTGGAAAGTGCCAAATTTCAAGCTAGTTCCAATAGTTGTAGAGGCACTTGACCCTAATGGTGTGCAATCTCAAATTCCACCAAAGGTACTCCTAATTAATGACATCCACACACATTTTAAATGTTCTATTCTAGAGATAGGAACCCTAGAAATGGATAGTTCTTTAGAGGAAATGCATGTTGATGGCTCATTAAAACCCAAACATAAGCATCTCGAAACAAAAGGGTTGACACATATCACACACCTACCAAGGAGTTTTCAAATAAAATGGATTAGGTATATTCTTAGTCACATGCACAATGGTCAATTATGCTTAGAGACGCTCATGTTGATAACCAAGAAGATGATTCATAATATTATTGGCCTTGCCATGCTGAGCAAAGAAAAATCTACCAAAACCCTAGGTTGGGATGAACTCTAGAAGAAAACCCTAGTCGAGTGGGATAGTAGAGGTTTGAAAATTAGCATTATTTCTGATGTGGAGTTAAAATTTGGTATTCATGTAATTTCCCACAAGATTTATATCTCTAGTCATTTAAACAATGTGCCATGTGATCTAATGGACTTAGCATTTAAAGTTGTAAAGAAAAATATGGAATTTGACTTGTTAGAGCTACTACTGAAGCAATTAAACAAGAATATGGACAGCATCCAAACATCAAAGAACAACCCTTGTAAATTTGGTTCTTTGTTGATGTGTCTTTTATTTTATGTGTAAAAATTATTTTTATCTAAAGGTTTCATTGTGTGGAGAAGGATGTTCCCATTTTATATTAGATAAATGGGTGTAAACTTTGATAGAATAATGGACAATTATTTTGGAGATTTCAAGGAAAGGATGAACAACAGGTTTAGGATTCCTCCTAAACTTGTTGAGGGTTATAAAGATGATGTGTCTTTCATGGTTGACTATGATAGAGTATACATTTAGGCAGTTAGGACCTGAGTTGCATGGTTGAAACATTTCCCTTACGAGCTCAATATTGATGAAACCAGGGACATTATTAAAGCATTGGTAAATGAGCCTGTAGACCCTAAACAACTAGTTTTCTGGCACATATGATGAGGCAAAAGCTAGAATTAAACTAGAAATCAATCTACCTCAAGCAATCAACAAAGGAAAGAGGAAAATTGAAAAATTGAAAATTGCTTCTAGCCCTCTAATGCTTACCAAGGGAAAAGGAGAGGATGAAGAAGAAGGAGGAAGAAAAGAGCAAGAATTAGAGAAGGAGGTAGACTCAACCAACAAGAAAGGGAGGGTAATCATTACTAAACCTCCAAAGGCCTTCATAGCTATTTTCACCATGAGATCAAAAGGAAAAGGTAAAGGTGAAGTTGTGCTCAGCAAGCCCCCACTTAGCTTCCAAGAAAGACTAAAACAGATGGAAGAAGGAGATGGCATCACAAACTTCAAGGCTCTAAAGTTTGAAACAAGGACTGATGCTTAAAAGATGCAAATTGAGGAGTTGGTACACACCAAAATGGGAAAGTGGAAGTATTCTCTAGACTAGATTGCTCCATAAATTTCAAAAGAATTGTTAATGAGATTGCAGCCAAGGCGGGAGTCCGCTGTACAAAAAACCAAAGATATTTATGAATAATCCTTGAAGAAATTATTGCCTAATCTTTTAGATGTAGAAGTGAAGGAAGACATAAAAAATAATGAAGGTAAAATGATGATCAGATTCCACACATGTTTGATTTTAATCAAAGATATTGAGCATGTTGTAATAGATGCAACAAACATATGGAAGAACATCTATCATCTGCATAAGCCTAGCGATGATCTAGTAGAGATCAAAGATGATAATGGTGACAATGATGATGAAGAACATGGTAACATTGTATGTGTTACATTTGATGTTGAAGACTATCAGGCATTAAGGGCTGATGATGAAGAGAAAGAGGAAGAAGCTGAAGAGGAAGACAAGGAACAAAATGAAGAAGATGATCCAATAAAAATTGTAGTAGAAGTCATTGCTTCCCTTCCTCACTCTCCACCTAAGCCAGAAACATCATCAGGGTTGGAGTTAGCTTCAGTAGGAACGATTGCTACTACCTCAGAAATATCATCTACACCTGCTACCTCACAGCTCTAGGTATCTACAATGCAAGTGTCAGCCACTTCATCTATCAAGCTATATCCCTCTTCATCAGCTCCTAAGAAATCTACTTCAGAAGTATGCACAGCTACTAGCTCTCCAATTGTGTCAACTTCTATTGCAGCTTGTTTGTTTAGTTTGCTAGTTTGTTCTACAATTTTGTCTTCTACAACTTTAACTACACCATTTTTTGTTCCTATCAGTTCTCTAGTTGTATGTGTTCTAGTTTACACACCACCTAGTAGTACTTCATTTTTGGGAAGCACATCAATTTTGGATACAACTAGTACTTATTTTAGTTTTCCTTTAGTTGGACTAATTCAAGTTTTTTCTGCTAGTCTAGCTACTTCTACTATTGTTTCCATTTCTAAGTCCAAGGAAGTAAGCACAAAATTAAAACCAAAGACTCCTCTAAAACCTTTGCTTACTGACAAAGAAATTGATGAATACATAGACTTGGACAAAGAAATTATTATTCCTAAGATAGATCTGGATACTGCTATAGCTAATGAAATTATATTGGTCAAATAGTGTTTAGAGCAAAAGGCAAGGCAAAAACAGCTCAAAGATGAGAGAGATAGAGAATTTACAATAATTGAGAATGCCAAAAACATAATTACTGAGGCCATAGGTATTGATATTAACTCATCTCAACACATTTTGTTCTAGTTAGAAGAGGTTGTGAATAAGTTCAATGACGACACTTCTAGCTAAGAGAAGCTCGTTAAGAAGGCAGAGAAGAAATTCGATAATAAGGTGCTTTAGCAAATTGCTTAGCACATTACAATAAATTAGGTAGAGTTATCCACAATTTTGAGCAACCTTGATCAATCCTTCACAAATGTAACATCACTTTTTGGCAAGCTTTGCGATGTTATCGAGTATACCAAGGATATAAAGGGGAAATTGAATAAGATTGATGTGGACATAAAGGCTAGTGCTCAAAGGCTATAGCTTGACCCTAGTTCAAGCTCATCACATCACATAAAGGTGAATTTTTTGTCAAAAATGTAGGCAGAGTTACTTAGAGAGGAAGCTAGGATCTGGTCTACACTGATTGATATCCAAAATATGATCCTTCCAGTTATGGACCCAATGCAAAAACATATTATATATTCAAAAACATTGGTCCAAGATAAAAAAATTTTAGTAGTAGATAATATGATTAAACTTTTTGCAGAAGTTCAAGTGGCCCTCTCCACCTACAAAATTTTGCAAGATAATTGGGATAAGACATTGGCTCTTATTCTCAAGGTACATTCCAAATTTCTCTCACATTTTGATGTTTCTATTTGAATATTTTGCATATCTCTTTGGCACTATTTTCAAAAAGGGGGAGTATGAGATAATAAGAACAAGGGGAGTAAAGAGATAGTAAGAGATTTGTGGAGAAATAAAGGAGAAAACAGATTGATATATGTATAGATAAAAGCTATGTATATATTATGCCATATAAATGGGGGAGATATGTAAGATATGTATACACAATAGCTTTACAAAGATCAATTTTGAAAACTAAAAAATCAGTATGTCAGTGTACATAAGTTTTGGCTCATAAGTGTTTTTGTCACTAATGCCAAAGGGGGAGATTGTTGGTATTATGTTGTATTTGTCATTAGTGACAACACTTATTTTATTCTAAATGATTACTGAGCTCATCACTTAGTCTATAGTTTATACCGAGCATTCAGTGGTTACCTTGTAACTTTAGTAGTTAAGCAGTTCACACCAAGCATTCTTGAAGCTACTGAGTGAATGTGTAGTTAAGCATTTCACACTGAGCATTCTTGAAGCCACCGAGTGAATGTGTAGTTCAGAAATGTATACCAAATTTATAATGTTCACCAAACAGTTAGTGGTTACTAAGCTTCACAGTGTCTACCAATTCATCAGCTTGTGTGATGTGAAGTTAGTTTCTACCAAGTGATGGATGTGTAGTGTTTACCGAGTGATAGCAAGGTAAATGAAGGATTCAGTATCTACCAAGTAACACTATATCTATTGAGTCTCTAATGGTTACCGAGTTCCAAGCTAGATTGTGTGATTATTATGGACTAAGCTTCTACTTCTACCAAGTGCATGATGATGTCGAGTAATGCAATGGACACTGAGTATCAGAAGGTCACCAAGTCAGGTTGAAGAACTAAATTTTTCTACTATTTTGCCAACTCAGTGATGTTTAATTTACTTGTGTTTTAGTTAACCTTGCAATTGTATTTTGTGGAATGTTATATATGTAATGTATAAAATAGTAGCATAATAGAATATTTAGCAAGGTTATTAAGGAGTAGCAAAGACATATCAATCACAAGAGGTGATTTGTACTTCAAGATCTATTCAGTAATCAAGTTGTAAGTCAGATCTACTATTTCATCCTAATAAGTGAATCAATTTTATAAATCCTTTAACAGGGTAGACTTAACAGTCTTTGTATAAATCTCGTAATAGAGTGCATATTTCATTGTATGTTTGTAAAACCTCTAACAAGGTGGATCTAGTAGTCCAAATTGTTCTTAATTGGGAAGATCATCAAAAGTGGTCAATGTAAGCCCTAATAGGCCAACTTTATATTGTAGTAGTGAAGTTTTGTGGGTATCATCCCCACCTTAGTTTTACTTTCTTTTTGGAAGGTTTTTGGGTCACCAAAATACTGTGTTCATGTGTTATAAATTTTTATCTTTTGTCATGCATACGGTAGATTAGATGAATGACTGGTGAATGATTTATATGGTTAAGTGCTGAATTCATTTGAAAAATTTGAGCTTAGTAATTCACCCCTCCTCTCTCAATAACCTAGCTATCTTGATTATTTCCAACAAGGTGGTACCTGTAAGATAAAAGAAAGATTAGAAACCATATATGCTACAATATCAGATAGAAAAAATAATGAGAACACAACATAATGTACCATAGATGTCTCAAGGAAAAATGAAATAGCCAAGAGCATAGCATTATCAACCTATCTTAGCTCCTCCTTAGTCATCAACTAAACATGAATGAAGATCACATACATGTATAAGTCAGTATGGCTTAAAAATTAAAATTACTTTATTATAAAAATTAACTTTAAATTGCATATGTCATAACAAAAAAAATTATACATGTACCGACGCAAAAGGATTCTGTGCCTCTACACACCCCTCCTCTCTCAAATTAGGGTCTGTAACCTCTACACATGCCTCTAGTGTATCCTCATCTAATACAAACTGATACTCAAGAAGATCACCTATGGGACCCAGACAAATATTCTTGCATGTAATGCAAGTATGAGACACACAAACATGTGACGAGCTAGCCGATGATGAACTCGTGCCAATATCATCTTCACAGGGAGGCGGGACTAACCTATCCTAAGATATCAATAGGCTACTCAGTCTATGGATGGCTCTAATGGTCTAAGAGCTAGCCTCTATGATAATATTAGGATGCTGCACTCGAGGAGTGGGGGAGACATCAATAGAGGGGACAAAAGTGCCAGCTTTCTTCCCCTAGGAAGAGGGTCTATCCAAAGGAGCTCCTAGTCCTACACCCATGTTGGGCTTCATGCTCTAATAGTTCACTTTGAGTTTCAACACAAATTCTACATACAATTTTCTAAGGAAATAAAATGACACCTCTAAATTGCTATGTGGAGGGATATCAAAAACCATCTACCAATGATCCCAAAAGTTTGCACATATGTTGTCATTTGTGCACCATTCAATCGGTAGTTTGGATTTTATGTGGTTGACAAGTAAATTGGTTTTTGGGTTTGCAAAAAGGCCAGCCAAATCATCTTTGCTTATATGGAGGGTCGCAACCTCATCATAGTCCAAGCCATCATCAAACGTCTCATGCATTTCATCATGCCAATGAAGAGTGGCATTTTGTTCATTGGTAAGGGTTTCAATGTTATCCACTATGGTGTTTAATGTGGATAATATAGGAGCCAACGTGGGTACATTATTATATTTTGTTTGCAAAGCCCTCAATTTGGTGAGGGTTTTGAGGGGGTAAAGGATCATTTGGTGGAAAATTTTGTGGGGGCATTGGATGATTTGGTGGGGGGTTATGAGGAACAATATTCCTCACCTCACTATCATCATTTTGATCAGCCATTCCTATTAATTTGCAAAACATAATTTATATTTTTTTAAAAACCTAAATTTTAACAATTTCTATCAAAAAATCCTTAAATTCTAACAAATTCAACTAAAACTAACAAATTTATAATAAAATTTATTAAATTTATACTAAAATTGACTCAAAACAAAAAAACTCACCTTTTATCATGTATCCAATTGAAAAATAGATATCCAGGGAACAAAATGCAATATGTGACTACGAAAACACAACCTGTAGGTTGTGTTTTAAAAAAAAAAAAATACTGATAGTTATTGGGTATCTGATATAATATCGAATACCTAATATTATCATATATGTGATATAATATCAGGTATCTAATAATATCAGGTATCTGATATTATATTGGATACTCGATAAGGGTTGGGCCTTACTTTCTAGGTCTGGTATCAAGATGGGTGAAAAAAAGTCAAAGCAGATTTTGAAATAGTTTTAGACATTTTCAAACTCTATTTTTTTCACATTGCCACTTTTTGGCACACCATGATCTGCACATACCCTAACTCACCTTAATCTTCTTATTAAGGAAAAACCCTAAAAAAATTATGAGTGTGGAAAGAAAAAATAGAATTTTTGCATGCATAAATAGAGTATTCATGGTGACTAAGGAGTTGTGATACATAGAAAATTTAGTTAGAAGAAAAAAAAGGAAAGGAATTAGAAGACAAAAAAGATACATCTGACCAAAAAGGATCAAGTACACATCATGAAAGAGTTGCTCTATCAACAATTTACAAAGTACTAACGAAAGGATCATTGTTGAGACCTCTTAACAAGTGAATCTGTTAAATATCTTAACAGAGTAGTCTTAATAGGTTGTTTTAAATCTTTTAACATGGTGTTTACTTCATTGTGAGCTAAAGTCCTCTAATTAGGCACACTTCTAATAAGTTGTTTCAAAATCCTTTACTAGGGTAAGACCTAACTGCCTTTGTAAGCTTTTTACAATGTAGACTTTTCATAAGGTAGATCATGTTTCATGATTAAAACATTGTAACCTTCATTGGATCCACTTTATTACTATAGTAGTGGAGATTTGTGGGTGTCATCCCCACCCTAACTTTACCTCCTCCTTGGAGGGTTTCTGGGTAACCAAATATCTTTTGTCATACATGTGTGTGAATGTTTTTACTTTGAATTTTTAAGTACTGATTCACCCCCCCCCCCCCCCCCCCCCAACCCCCTCCCCCCCAAAAAAATTTACTTTCCTATTGTATTTCCAACAATTGATATTAGAGAAAGGCTCTCTAAAAGTCAATCTTTGTAGCTTTAAGGACATATTTTCAAGATGGAAGTATACAAGTTGGAAAGACTATTGAGAACTAGAAGATTGAAATATAACTTTCCCTACATCAATTGAATGAAGCAAGAAATGAGTTAAAGTGATCACTGAAGAGAAGGAAGAAAATAGATATTGAAGATGATGACACACATTACCAAGAGATTGACACTGCTGAATTGTTTATAGATAGAAACATAAATGAATTTGATGTAGCAGTTATAGATCTAATAAAAAAGAGTGGAGCTCTAACTGAAGAGGTTAGAAATCTCAAGAGAGAACAAGAAGTTCAATCAGTATTGCTATGTGAGGTGACCAAGAAAAAGAAGAAAGATAAAGAGCTAAAATTCATGGTTGAAGATGAAAAAAGGATATTGACTAATAGACTAGAAGAGAAAACATCAGAGGTAAATAGGATTGCTCACATAACATTGGAAACATTGAATCAAATGATTATTGCAAATCATGAACTGAATGGAAAAGATATTGAGATCACAAAACTGAAGTTGTAGAATGAACAACTAAGAAATGATCTGAAAAGAGAAAAAGAGTTTCTTGAAAGCTTCAATAGACCTAGTGAAGCTATCAAGTACTTTGACCAATTGATGAGATCTCCTAGATCCAAAAATGATTCTTCTAGATTGGGTTATACTAGTACTAAAGGAGGGTCATCCAAAAGTGGTGAAGATAGAAGTAACAAAGGTAAGAACTCCAAACCTAATTGTCATAATTATGGTAAGATAGGTAATACTACCAATGTTTGTAGGAGCAAGACTACAAATCATAATCCTAAGCAAAAGTTCATGGGTTATTCCCACTAATGCAACAAACAAGGACATCAAGCACATGAATTTAGAACCAAGAACATAAGAACAAAAAGATTCGAAGGATATTGCTATAATTGTTAAAAGTATTGATATAGAGTATATCAGTGTAGATCCAAGCCTAAATGGTTATTAAACAAGAAGACAAAGGTAACTTGCATAATGGAAACTCTTATAATCGGGATTATAATACTAGGTATAGTTGTCACTATTGTCAAGAGTGTGGACATGTTGCTAAAACTTGTATAAGAACACAATTTAGAAGTGACTACAAAAGATGGTTGCATCAAACTACATGTTTTAGCTATTTAAAGACTAGTCACATAAGAAGGAATTATCCACCAAGGTCAAAGGCACCGAGCAATGAGTTCAACAAAGGAAAAGGAAAGGTAGATGTTGAATATGTCAGAGATGACATGAACAAAACATGGAAGAGAAAGGAATATTACAAGACATCAAGAATAGATGGGATCACTTCACCCAACGATTCAAGTGATCACACCACCTCCAATTAAGTAATCAAGAGGTATGTGTGGGACTGATATTTAAAAGATACACTATACATTAGTTCTAAAAAGATTATATATGCATGAAGAAGGATGCAAAGTGTTGATCATAACCTGGAAAAAATATTTAATTTGTGATAGTTTTTATGTTACTTTCTAGCATGAAGAGTTTCAAAGTATCTTCCAAGCATAAGGAAGATCAAATGGAAGCCAAGTGAGTCAAAATTTCTATTTAAGTCGAGCTTACAACTATGCAAGAACTGAGCATTAAATGCAAGGTTTTAAGGTCTATATGGTTGAATTTTACGCATTTGACATCATTCATATTTGAAGAAGAGAAAAAAGAGCTAAAGGAGAATTCAAGAGATCATTCCAAGAATTTTCATATAGGATTCAACAGTTGCTTGATACCATCTCAATAGAGTTACAAAGGTATTTATCATGTGTCGAGCTACATAGTTTAAATTTTTGCAAACCCTAGGTTTTTGTAATGGTGTCTAGTTATTTAGCTAGTAAGGTTAAAGAGGGTAAGGAAGTTTTGAATGTAAAATTGATAAGAAATGATATCAAACAACCAAACTTTAGAGATATTCCTAATATTTCTTACAAGAAAGATCCGTATAGTGTGTTATTGATGATACCACCACAAATTTTAATGATTCAGGATGTAATATGTTTCTACACATGAAAGGTGGGAAGCATAGGTGACATGTAGACTAGAGAAACCTATGGGAAACTATGTGAAAATTGAGCATTGAAAGATAAATTCAAAATTATAGAGACAAAAGGGTTAACAAGTGCCCTAGATTTCCCCAATGTCTTCAAAACATAATGGATAAAGATAGTCCTTAGCAGAATTCTTGATAATTCTATATGGTTGGAAATGGACCAATGAAGATCACAAAGAATATTTTACTCAGAGTAATAGGGTATCCAACCCTAAACTGATCTAAAACCATGAGGAGTGAAGAAAAATAAGTGATTGAGAAGAATACAGGGGTAGTGTGGAGTAAAACTGGAATGACAATTGACACTATTTGAGATCGCCTAATTTCTTTTGTAGTGAGGATTATAGCACACAAATTATACCAATCTAGTAGGCTCAACAGTATACATTGTATTGTTGTTGACATGGGCTACAAGATAGTTAAGAAGGATCATACTTATGAAGTTGTAGTGATTGACATAAAATTTGGGAGCAATAAGGAAGACCAAGAGTGCACAATACAAATTTTATTCAATTATTTTATCTATATTCTTCTATGTATAGAATACATAGCCTACTTTTTGTAAAGTTTCTTTGAAGACAAATAGATCTATTGCAGTGCAAATAAGTGAATTTATTATGCAACTTGGAGAAAATTTTGAGTCTATAATGACTAGTTTCTTTGAAGATTTTAAGCAGTTAATGAAGAAAAGATTGAGAATACTAGTTTCTCTAGTTGAGGAAGATTTCAATGATGTTTTATTTCTAATTGACATTGATTTCACATATGTTCGAGCTGTAGTCCCAAGAGTAAGATGGCTAAGACCACTAGGTTATGAAATTAATGTGGATGAAGCCTCTGTAGGAATTACAACTTTTCTTACAGGGGATGTATATAGTAAGGTTACTACCTTTGGAAATTATGATGTGGCTAAATCCAAAATTACAATGGATTTAAAGATTTCCTTAGTTATGAGAAAGAAAAAAAATTGTCAAGAAGCTCAAAAAGAGATTTGGTGGAGTAGAGGAAAATGAAGAACAAGATGATGATGAAGAAGAAGGTGAAGATGTACCTTCCCAAGTAACTTTTTCCATTACTCAAGGTCAAGGTGAAGAATAAGAAGATGAGGTAGAAATTGAAGAAGATGCCAAGGGAGAAGCCAATGAAGCACCTACAACCACTGAGAAGAAAAAGAGAAAACTTAAGACTCTGGCAGTGAGAAAGCAAAAGAAGGTTGCAAAATACACACAACCTAAGCCTATAGTTCCTACTACTAGGGCAAGCACAAAAGTTACTACTAAAAATATTCAAGAAGTAGAAAAGCCAAAAATGAAGAGGGCTAGATCAAATAGTAAAAAAGAAGAGATTGAGGAGAAAGTATATAGCTCTAGTTGAATTCTATGAAGAGAGGAAAAAATCTGATGACAACAACCTATTCAAAGTACTAAGTCACATTGCTTCCTTAGATTTAGACAATATATGTGAAAACATAAAGATAATGCTGACTTATTTGGTTTCACACATATTGAGTTTGATAAATTTGGAAAAATTGAGATAAACCAAGTAGAAGAGTGAAAACATTGCATGATGGAAAAATTCAAACAGACTCCAATTCAGATTTCCAACTCATTACCAAAAGATCTACATGATAGAGTTGAGAAAAAGTGACAATATAGTATCAATACAAAAAGAAAAATTAGAGAGACTACACTTGAACAAGTGATGCTAGAATTGAATAGGGAAACAATGACTAAGAAAATAAAGAAGCACATAGTGAAATTTGTACCTAAATAAAGAGTATTTTTCATTTTGTACAATAATATTGATGATGTTGTACAAAAGAACACCCAGTTGTAGAAGTGATTATATAGTTTGACAGCACGCAAGGAAATAGCCCAGACACCTTTTAAGGTAGGTGAGGACAATGATGGACAACAAAAACAAGTAACTTAGGTTACCAAAGAAGAGACTCAAAAAGATATAGTTGTGGAAGGCACTGAAATGAACATAGACATAGACACACATGCACATGCTGAGGTTGACCAACATATAGAATAAAGCATACTAGATACACTAGTGTCAAGTGTCAGTCCTCAATACACGTTGAATACAAACACTGATACTATAAAGATTAAGGATGTTTTAGATACTATCACTTAGAAAATCAACCCTCTTACAAAGGAAGACTTGAAGAAGATACTAATAGAATTCACTATATGGGAAAAACATAGTGAAAATCCTATATTGGTAAGTGTTGATGAGATTGGGAAGGTAGACAAGGAATTTGTAGGGGAGGAAATCTAGACAAAAGAGACATTTACAACCCCTCCTAAATCCACCATGATACAACCTACATTACCCCTTATATTGTATCAATCATGACCAATATCAATAAATTGGTACACACTATGTCTATACCAAAAGTTGGGATAAAAGCACAAGATACAACACAAGTTCTAATAGGACAGGTAGATATTCCTATACATCTAACACAAATTCAAGGTGCAATTAAAGTTAAAATGTAAGAAGTGGATATGAATGAAGAGATAGATTCGACTACAAAACATGAGGAGCTCCTAGCAATAAAAACACTAGTGACTTTCCTAGAAACTACTACTCCTACAAGTCAAGCTCATCATAGGCCAAGTATAGAAGCTATATCTTTATAGTCATCAAGGCCAAATCCAAGCACATAAAAGGTAGATGAAGTTACACAATTTGGTGATGTAAACTTAGATGAAGTGATAGTGTTGCCAAAGTTTGATCTTGCAACCTTCATTATTGAAAAAATGAGCATACTATAGGATGCTCTTGCAAAGAAGAAAAACCAAGAACTACTTGGAAGGAAGCATGGGCAAAAAGAAAGCTTTGCTAGATAGAAATCAAATTTTTCTTGATGTATTTAGCCTACCAGCACTAGAAGAAACAAAGCCTATCACAAAGTAATTAACTAGTTTAGTTGAGAAGGTTAATGACATAGACCTAGATTCAAATGTGAAAATACTTGATGGTTTTAAAGAAAGTCTCAAAATAAGGTTAACAAAAAGATATCAAGTGTTATTTCTCTATCATAGGTTGAGTTAGCAATAGTTGAGAACATTAAGAAGGTACTAGAGAACATTTTCTCTTTATACACCAAATTGTACAATCCAACACTTTTCACATAGGAAGTCACAAGTCACATAATAAATTTGGAGAGTCATATGCAGTCAAATGGCATAACTCTACCAAGGTCTCTAGCCTAGAGTGAGAAACATCTTAGGAATCTCATTACTTCCAAGAGTCAATTAGAAGTGCTACATGGATATGAGGCAAACATAAAGGCTAAACTGATCAACATATAGTCTATGCTAACTCCACATATGGAGATATTGCAAAAGGAACTAGCCTTATCTGAAACACTCATGAAGGATTAGTACACCTTGCTACCGAACTGACCATCCAAATCAAATCAGTGGAGGTATCTTGTGACAATTGGGATATTGCTTTGAAAATTATGCTTGAGGTCCATAATTTTATTTTGGACAAAAAAACTATATGTGTATAACCCTTTGACATAAGTGTCAAAAAGGTGGAGAAATAAGAGATAAAGGGGAGATAATATTTTTGGGGTAGCTACTATTTTTGAGAAAAGGGAAATCAGTGATAGAAATAGATTACATAGATTAGCTTATATAATCTGCTTAGTAAGAGAAATGATTTTGGTTCAAATACATGACAACAAAATTAACTTAGAGGGAGCTATTAGATTTTGAGGTATGATTGATAAGTCATCTTTTTCAAAATTTTGAAATTTTGAAATTTTGTATATAAGTTGAGAAAATATATTGAATATCTAAGTTATGCTTGTAAGTGAAGATCATTTTATGCACGACCAAGTATTTTTGTCACTCATGTTAAAGGGGAGATTATTGATCTCAGATTGATTTTGAAAAATGAGTTTATATAGACTTAAGTCATTTACAAGTTATGTACTTAGTTCACACTACATATCGAGCATAACATGTTAGATAGTGCATGTCGAGTCAATCAAGTGTTGACTATCAAGAAATACTATGTGCCGAGTGATGCAAGTATTGAGTAAGTAGTGTATTGCAAGTCACACAAGTGTTTAGTTATCCATATGTCAAGTGATCAGTGCATGTTGAGTTACAAGATTGATGTTGTAGTTGATGCCAAGCATCTGGGACTTTAGATGTAGAGTTATATAGTTTTGACATAGTTGTTTGTAATGGCACAAATTAGTATGTAAACCAATTTTTAGCCAACTTAAGGATTGTTTTGTGATCTTAGATGATAAGGATGTATCTTAATTGATGATCGTTATGTAGTACATGCATCCAATTAGAAAAAGGGAAGGATTAAAGGCAATATGGGTGAATCACAATTGTTGATTCATACCTAACCCTAAGTCACCTTGGTCTTCTTAAAAAGGACAATCTCTAAACTTTTTATGAGGGGTATGTGCAGGATCATGGTGTGCCAAAAAGTGGCAATCTAAAAAATATGTAGTTCTGAAATGCCTCAAAGAATTTAAAAATCTATTCCAACTTTTTTCCCACCCATCCTGATACTAAATGAAAACAATTAATACCTTTATAATTCCTACTATATCTTTCGATACCAACCTTATATGGTCATCTTTAAAACATCTCAAAAATGTATTTTTGGCATGTTCTTATGTGTTTTTTACTTCAAGCATGTAGCTGATGACTTTTTTAAAACCAAAATTTGATGTAATGAAAAGGGTTTCTTAAGAATGTTCTTAGCCTTTCATAAATGTAAGGTTTGTCAAATTACAAGTTCAGTAAGTAATTATTACTTATTTTCTAATGGAGTTAGCTACAAAGTGTTGATTGACATACTAGTTGAAAAATAGCTATAACTTTCAAACCATATAAGATTTGTGAAATCCAAAAGATGCGTCACATTCTATGCTTCGAATAGTATAAGATAAAAAAAAAGAAAAACTTAATTTTGGTATTTTTTTAACTAGTTAAGGTGGTCAGACATGGGAGTTTTTTAATTTTGAAAATAGTATAGTAGAAAATTCATAATTATTTATTTATTTGGAATAAAAATTCCCAAAATATGCATCACATCCAAGCATGAGTCTACTTTTTATATCTAAATTTATATTTAAAAATATTATCATTTGATTATGATTAAGGTGGTCAAACATACACCTACTTTTTTATTTTTGCCCTAAAATGTTTGTAGTACTGCATTAAAATCCAAACTTTTGATCAATCAAATAATTTTTTCTCTAGATAAAGCCTTGTAGTTTAGAAACTAGATTCAATTTCTTACAAATTATTTTCTTACAACTTTTTGATATAAAGTCCAGAACCACTTTAAAATTATATGTAAAGTTGACATAACCCTGATTTGCTGGTTTTCACTACCACTTAAGGCCATAGTTTGGTACACCATGATCCTGCACATACCCTGAGTGTGGGAAGAAAAAAAAGGAGTTTTGCATGCATAAATAGAGCATTCATGGTAACAAAGGAGTTGTGATACATAGAAAAATAAATTAGAAGAGAACAGAGGAAAGGAATTAGAAGACAATAGAGATACATCTAATTAGAAAGGATTAAGTACACATTAGGAAAGAGATGATCTATCATCAAGTAATAGAGTGATAACCTAGGGATCATTGTTGAGACATTTTAATAGGTGAACCAGTTAAATCTCTTAATAGAGTAGTCTTTGTAGGCTATTGTAAATCCTTTATCAAGGTGCTTACTTCATTGTGAGCTAAAGTTCTCTAATCAAGGACACTTGTAACAAGGTGTTGAAATCCTTTAACATAGGTAAGACCTAATAGTCTTTCTAAGCCTTTAATAGGGCAGAATTTTCAAAGGGTAGGTCATGTTTCATCATCAAAGCATTGCAAACTTAATTAGATACACTTTATTACTATAGTAGTGGAGATTTGTGGGTTTCACACACACCCTAGTTTTACCTTCTCCTTGGAGGGTTTCTAGGTGACCAAATATCTTGTTCCATACATTTTTTGAATGCTTTTACTTTCATGCTATGAATGTATATGGTAACATTTCATATTTTAGTTTACATATATAAATTGTGAGATTGATGTGTGGTGAATGATTTTAAGGTTGAAGTTTTAAGTACTAATTCAACCCCCCCCCCCACCCCCGCTACCTTAGAGTTTACTTTCCAATTGTATTTCTAACATAAAGTACCATAGGTTTAATGATTTCCTCCTCCATATCTTTGAGTAATTGTTTGATCCATACCATGTTTGTACAATTTACTACAACAACCACATATTCAGTGTTAGCAATTGATTGCTCGATATATTTTTTTGTTTCTTACTAATCCATGTGACCAATCTCTTTCCTACTAAAAATGTTGCATCGCTAGTGCTTTTTATGTAATCAATGTTTCTATCCTAATCAGCATGTGTATAATCTCTTAACTCAAATTTGTCAGTTTTCTTGTAGTAGAGACCATAGTCTTCTATTCCTTTTAGATTTCTCATAATTCTCTTAACAAACGTCAAATGATTCTCCTTAGGATTTGTAGAAAATCTTGCAACAATCCCAACAACTAATGCAATTTGAGGTCTATTATGTACTACATATTGCAACTTGATAATCATAGACCTATATAGTGTTTGATTCATATCAATAGAATCATCATTATTTGATAGTTTGTGTCTTGTCATTGTAGGAGCATTAACTAGTTTTAAATCCTCCAATCCAAAAAAATTCAATATTTCCTTCACATACTGAGACTGAGTGATGTATATTCCATATTTCATCTAATATACTTGCAAACCAACAAGGAACTTGATCTCTCGAAACATAGACATCTCAAATTCTTTCTTCATTTCATTTGAAAATACCTTACATAATGCATTTTGACCTCCAAATATGATATCATCAACAAAAAATTCAACTAGTAAAATACCTTTAGTCCATTTTGTCTTCAAGTACAAAATGATGTTATCATCAATCTTCTCAAAACCAATCTTCACAAGATAATTGTGAAGCCTTTCATATCATTATCTTGGGATTTCTTTATACCATATAAATCTTGGTGTATTCTACATACCATGTTTTTATTGTCTGGAAAAACAAATCCTTTAGGATATTATATGTAAACCTATTCTTCTAATATACTATTTAGAAATAATAACTTTACATCCATCTGATAAACTTTGAAACCTTTGTATGGAGAGAAAGCTTGAGAAGAGTTCTTACTCCATTCAATCTTGCAATTGGGGCACATATTTCTCCATAGTCAATTCCTTATTCTTATGCATACCCCTTGCAAACTAATCTTTCCTTATTTCTTGTGACTTCACCATTCTCATATAACTTATTTTTATATACCCATTTGGTTCCAATCACATTCCTATTCGTTGGTCTAGGTACTAGAGTCCATGTTTTTTTGTTGTTAATTTGATCAATTTCTTCTTTCATGGATTTACTCCAATCTTCATTCTCTAAGGCATCTTTCACTATCTTAGGCTCATGCATGCTCAACAAACATGTATCACTTCTCAAACTATTCCTTTTCATTAGTCTAGCCTATTTATCTTCATTTATTTTTTTAGAAAGGTGACGTCTTCTAAGATACTTTGACAATCTTGGTTCTTCTCTTCGTTCTTTAATAAGTCTGTCAACTTTTGAATCACTATGTACTTCTCTATTAGGAAGATCAACATTCTTTGTATGTAAACTTATCTAAATATCAGAATATACATCAGCTTTTATTTGTAACTTAGCTCCTAAAGGCAACTCGGTTCTAGAATGCAACTCAAAATTCAATATATGTGACTCGATAATTACTGAAACTTGCAATTGATTTACAACTTGGCTTACAATAGCTTCATCAACAAGCATATCTTCATAAAAGTATATGAAAGATTTGTAATCTTCAAGTTACTTCATAGGTCCTGCTTCATGTACCTTTGTATATTTGTCAAAATTTACATTTGCACTTCCCACAACTTTGCTAATGTTAGTATTCAAACATTTATAAGCTTTACTTCTTGTGGAATAGCCAAGAATATACCTTCTTCACTTTTAGCATCTAGTTTACCATTCCTAAAATCCTTAATAACATAGAACTTGCTTCGAAATACCTTAAAATATTTTACATTAGGTGAGTATACATACCATACTTCAAAAGGTGTTGAATGACTACCTTTCTTGACTTGTACATGGTTTAGGTTATAGACACCTGTACTTACAGCTTCTTTCCATCATTTCAAAGCAATATTCTTCTCCATCATGAGTGTTTTAGGACAATCAATTAAAAACTTGTTCCTCCTTTCAATAATACCATTTTGTGGAGGGGTCCAATGTGCAAAAGTCTGTCTCTTGATTCCTTTATCATTGCTAAATATCTCAAACTCATTTGATGTAAATTCTCCACATTTTTCAAATCTTAGACATGTTATACTTTTATTTGTCTCCTTTTCAACTCTAGCTAAGTATCACTTAAATATTTGGAAAGCATCAGGTTTTTGCTTGAAAAACATAACTGTTAACATCCTAGAATAATCATTAACAAATAGGATGATGTACTTGTCACCTGTGTACCTTTGCACATCAATTGATTCTCACAAATCAATATGAACTAATTCTAGAATTTCTTTAGTGGTGTGAATCTTACTTTTAAAACTAGATTTTGTCATCTAGCCTGATTGACATTATTTGCAAATCATATTGTCAAGTTTCTTCAATTCAGAAAAACCTCTGACTCTTTTCATGTTACTGATACTAACTAAGTTATGAAAGTTAACATAACATAACCTCTTGTTCCATAGCCACACATCATCAAATTCTACAACAAGACAAGTAGCATCACTCATGTAAAAATAAAAAAGATTATACCCCTAATCTGATTACCTTTTCCAATTATTTTCCCATCAATGCCATATATTTTCACTATCTTATTCTAAAAATCAACTTTGAAACCCAAAATATTCAGTTGTGACACACTCAACAATTTATAGTTAAGTCCTTCTACATAATAACCATTGTCACAAATGATTGTTTCTATAAATTTGATTGATCCTTTACCTATTATTAGATAGGGTGCATCATTTTCAAATCTTACACTATTTCCATTGTAATAATCAAGGGTAATGAACTTACATTTGTCTCCAATCATGTGATCTAAATACCCACTATCAATTATCCATCTAACACTCTTGTTCACATAAGACACTAGTGCAATTGCCTCGTCCTCATCAGAATCATCCTTCATTGCAACACACACCACTTCATCATCATGGTCATCATATCCATCTTTGGTTTCCTTTTCAAAAATGTAACAAGACTTATTTCTTTTATCTTTATAATGTTTGATTTCCTCATCTCTTTTTCTTCTGTATATGTCTCTACTTCTATTCTTCTTCTTCTCTAGACTTCTAGAAGCAATATGACCAACCTCATTATAATTAAAGAAAATGATAGGTAGCTTACTTTTGAACTTTCCTCTATCTCTGTGAAATCTCCTTGCCAACAATGCTTCCAGTTTTTCTACATCCTCCTCATTTGTATCACTATCACTAGAAACATATTTAACCTTTTTTTCTCTCTCTTTAGTTTCCTTTAATGATAGTTTAGCTTTGAAATCAAATTCAATATTTTCAATTTTGAAATTATCAAAATTAGAGAGTTCAAAAGTAGTGAACCTACCCATCAAACCTTGAAGGGAAAAATTACTCCTAGGTATGCATCTTAGTTCTTCTATGGAAGAAGCTCTAATAACATAGATAGGTAGTAGTGTTCATAATAGTTTGCCAATTACAGCTTCGTCATCAATAATACCATTAGTTCCTCTAATATCATTAACAACATCTTTTATTCTATAGCAATATTGAACAATGTTCTCACTTTCTTGCATTAGATCATGCCATTGAGCTTCCCTCTTATAATTTTAGATTTGGCTCTCAAAAAGTTTGTATCTCCTCCATAAATTGTGTGTAAAGAATCCCACATCTTCTTTGAAGTGCCACAATCCTTGATTTCATCGAAATATGAGTAACTTAGGGTAGAGGAAATCTCTAACATTTCTTGATTGAGTTGTTTCTTCTTTTTTAGATCATTAGCAATTAGGGCTCCACCAAGATCAACATGCTTAGTGGTGATGGTAGATTGTGCATGGTCTCCATGACCTCCTAACTGTAGCTTCATCAAACTTTTCCATGATAGAATTTTTTCCTTGTTAAGCTTGGGTACCTTTGTTTTCAACATCTCTTATCTTTTTCTTTTAGTAATTTCAAACTGATCCTCTTAAGCACTATAACTCTGATACAAATTGTTAGAATTCTTTAAAATAACTTAGAGGGGGGTTAATCAAATATTCAAGGTCTAGATGTACAAATAAAACTTTTTAGTACTACTCAGATCCATACCCATAAAACCTCAACATGCATGCATCCATTAGATCATACGATAATTAAACTTTGTAGGTTATTGTCCATGGTCAAAAAAACTTTGCAGAAATGTAAACATTAAACACCATAATAATATTAACACAATTTGACAAAAGAATTTTATAGGAAAACCCTATTTGGGAAAAAACACCAATGATATGCTACTAATTCTCACTCTTTTAAAGTGATGCCCTATGAAAGTCCAACCCTATTAAAGGTTACAATACACACTATTAAATGTTACCTTGTTAAAGGATTTCAATCACCCTGTTGGAAGTGATCCTTTCTAGAAGACTCTAGATCATTCCATTAGAATGTTACCTAGTAAAAGGATTTACAAATGATTGTTAGGTCAACCTTAATCCAAAAGAATTTTTTTTTTAAATTACTTAAAAAGTAACAATAGGAATCAATTTGATAAAAAAATACAACTAATCAAAGATTATAGATCTCTATTCAGTCCTCCATTATGCTTGGCTTTCATACTCTTTAGCTTTGATAGCTTGTTCAGCCTTCAAGAATTCATCCCCTTAAGCCTTCTTGCTTTGTATGCAAACTATAGTCTATTTTGTTCGGCCACTAAAAGAAGCTATACCCTAGACTCCTTGCCTTCCTTAGGTTCTCACACATGGAAACCTTCTCTTTTGACCAACTATCTTACTAACTAGTGAATTTAGATTTTTTTTTCTTAACCAAAATTGTCTATTTTAGGAATAGGTAGGATCAGGAAGAATTTAACAAATCTACCAACTTTTCCATTTGGTTCATCTAGAAACTTTCTCTACAATATTTCTTGTATTTTCTTCAAAATGGTTTATCCTAAATCATGTGACACCAGCTTGTCATAGTTATCTTCCACACACTTCACATGATTCAAGAAATCAAAATAGTCAACTTAGATTTGTCAAATCTTCAATTCAACACTATTTGTTGCCATCTGACATTTATATTTTTCTTTGACTTGACCAACACTGGTTCACTCGAGAAACACTAAAGTTTATCGATGCTCAACACCAACTAAATTTTACTTGGCATATACTAACATTCACTCAAGTTGCATTATTTTACATCTTTTCTTGGAAACTCTTGATTTTCACTCAGATTCATCTAATTTTTGCTCGGCTTGCATTGACTAATCACCAAGGCTTGATAAAAAAAGTTTCTTACTTGATGTTCTTCCATTCTTAACTTGAATAATATTTCATTTCATACTTTAAGTAGATAAACCATACACTCTAGTATCAAGATCTTACTAGGTCATAGTGGTTCTTTTACATACCAAATAACTCAACCTTTCTCTAGGTGATTTTGTTATCTCTTTTTTTCAAATCCTCTTCATCAATCAACTAAATGATAGCTTTTAGATCACAAAGCAATTGTCTCACCAATAGGTAGTAGGTTTGATATCATTGACAAAATAATGATTGTTTCATTACATATTCTTCACTTCAAAACAATCTCATATCAATAGGAACTTAGTTTGCAAAAATTTAATCTTTGCCATACAATATGTAGATGTGTGAAATCTCTCTGAATAATCTAAATTTTATTTATCTGATAATTTTGTCTATGATTTCTACCATCTTCTATATTTCCCCTTTTCTTATGTATGTCAAGTTAATATTTCCTCCTTAATATATTTCCCCCTTGATATATTTCCCCCTTGTTTTTATCATTTATTGCTTGGGGTAGATTGTTGATCTCTAAGCCTAAGTTTTCTATTAGTTTATAACATGAAACATGTATCATCAAAATACTTATCTAGAAAGGATATAGAAACCCTCATACGATTTCTCATTTTGTTCTTGAACTCCTCAAAATAGTTATCCAAAATTTCCTCAAAATTATCTTCTAACTAACTTATCAACTCATTTATTTTCTCGATAACTAGGCTACTCCCATCCCATGCTACTATACAATCATAGGAAATGGATTTTTTACATTAAAAAAATAAAAAATAATAGAGATCCAAACTTACACAATGTATTCTTCACTTTCCTTATAACTCCAAGATTAAAATTGTGATCCTTTAAACTAACAATTTTGTAGCCTAGGTCCACTATAACACATGACATACTATTTACTCATCTTGACTGATAAAACTTATATGCAATCACTTTTACTACAAATTCATCAATAGGGTAGATTCAATCTCATTGATTAACATACCTCAATTGTTCCATTAAGGTTTTGTTGATGTGTCTAATTCATTTATTTTTAAGAATCTTATTCACTTTTCTCTATTCAGGGTAGGGCATCATGTTCCCTTCATTTCATGAATATGGGTCAGCACAATATTTATCCATTTCACTTTGAAAACTTTAGGAATGCCTAGGGCATAAGTAAGCCCTTTCTCAAAAATAATCTTATACTCATCCTTTAATACTCCACTATCACACAACTTCTCATAAGCAACTCTCAGCTCAAAATCTTTAACTTCTCTAAATTTTCACATGGAACAAGTTCATACATCTTGAATTGTTAAAACCTTTAGTGGAATTGATGATAGAGTGCCAATTTTATCTTTTGTTACTTCAAAGTTTGAACAATCCCTAAAATTAGGTGGGGGACAATGATTGTTCCTCAAAAATTTTGCATTTCTCTCATTCACCATTTCACTCATAATTGTAGATGATGTCATTTCAAGCTAGAATTTTGAATCAAACTTTTCTTTTACAACCTCAAAAAATAACTAGCATGAAAACAAAAGTTCAACTTATTCAATTCTATCAAATTGCCAATGGCACACTATGGTTCACTTCCTTTATCGTTAAAATTTCCTTAATTGCCTCTAAATATCTTGTGTACTAGAATTCACTTGGTAAAGTAAACATGAATGACCAAATTTGATATATACCTTTAATTTTTACAACTTTTTCTACAATATATACACTTGTACTCCAATAGGTGCACAACAACTATCTTAGGCTTTCACAACTCTTTTCAAATATTCAGTCACTGTTACCTCACTTAGCCTATACATCATTTACATTCTTGTAAGTTCTCGATCATTATTGTAGTGCTCAATCAATATAGACTATATTACTAATTCTTAACACTTGATAGCACAACATATTTCATTACTCAATACTTCTCTTAGATTTGTCCTAATGCATCTTGGTTCAAGCTGATATGGACTTTTAACAATTTACTTTTTAGCAACTAAAGTATTATATTTCATTATGTATACATTCCCTTACATACCTTCTTTTTCTTAGTTAGATGAGGTGTGATCACCTGCTCCATTCAATTTTGTGATCTCATCTTTTCTTTTTCCACTTCTTCCAGCTTCCACTATCTCTTTGCATGTTTTATTTACCTTACTTTCACTTTCCCTTTATTGTGCTCATTTTTTGGTGTTGTTTATCAAGTCTTAAAAATTTTACTAACATGTCAAATTTTAAAACAACTAAAACAAACTAGGTTTCCATTCAAACATTTCTTATAGTTACCTCTGAAATGTGTCCTTATGAAATTCTCTAGAACATTCCCATACTCTCCACAATAATGAAAATTATACCATTTATTGTGTTCTCAATTTTAAAATTTACCTTGCTTAAGTGCATGCTTTTTTTTTTAGATGTCCAGTTACATTTTTCCTTGAATCTACATTCATGAGCTTAGTATCCTTGCTTCTTGCAATTAAAATAGTTACCAAGAAACTTAACTTTAAGGATTTGTATACCATTTTTGCTCCTGCATATGTTAGCAATGTGTCCAAGCTTACCACATTTATTTTCTCTCCATTATTTGATGACTCTCCTACCTCATTAGATTAAGAATATTGTCATGTCCTAGACCAAAAGTATTATTGGATGACCTTGGTGATCTCATCAGTTCTTCAAAGTATCTAATAGGTTCACTTTTTTTGTTTATTCTTTGCACTATTCCTTCTCATGTCTCTACTCAATTCTTATCTGGTCACTTTGTAATCTCATATTCATAATCTTCATGTGCTTTCTATTCAGCTCTTGATTTGTAATTAATAACTGGCTAATAATGCCCAACTAATTGTTTGTGAGCTTCTACACCACAAATGATATTTCTTCAAGTCTGGTAGCCATTTATCATACCTCTATCTTCTTATGCTTTCCTCTTTTGTTAAGTCTCTTCAAATAATCTTGCTAATTGAATTCATTGTTCTCTCTTGAGTTCTCTAACTTCTTTGTTTAAAATGTTGTTCTTCTCCACTAGATTTGTTATTGATGCATCACTATCATCAGTATTCCCACTATTAAGTAATCCTTTTGTATCAACTTCCTTGTGTAGTGTATCATTTTTCTGAATGCCCATTCCTTTCCTTTTCTTTAAGGATTTCCTTAGCTCTTCTTTTGCTCCCTCAAGTTGTTGAAGTATGATATGGATTTCAATCATTTTGTTCTTCTTGTATTCCTCCATCTTCAAGATCTCATCATCTCAAGTTGTTAAAAAATTTCAAGAGAAGTAATCTCTGATACCAATTTTTGGAAATTATTAATGGGAAAAAAGATACTAAGAGGAAGATAGGGGGTGAATCAGGATCTCTAATACTTTTCACTGATAAAATAAATCACACCTAATATATCCCATATCTCAAATATTATACCATGTATAAACATAAACATGTATAATGCTGAAATAAAATCTATCTAAGAATGATATCCATAAAAATAATCAATACATAACACATTAATATTGGTTACTTAGAAACACTTCGATATGAAGGTAAAACTAGAGTGGGGATGAAACCCACAAATGTTCACTATTGCCAAAACAAATTTAGCCTATTAGGGTTGCAATTTTGATAATGTCAGATGATCTACCCTGTGAGAGGTCTTCTTTTTTAAAATCATTTAAGAATATTAGATCTTACCCTATTAATGTATTTTATACTTACAATAAAATAAAGACTATGTGAGGAGATTTGAAATAGGTCTGTTAGCACCACTCTAATTAGAGATTTTCCCTAACTCAATCTCTTAAAACTGATTCAGTACCTAAACCTTCAGTTTTCTCAAAAATATTCTTCTGGATCTACTCTCTTCAAAATTTCGATTAGATCTCCTTATATGATGTCTCTATTATGTCTCTCACTACTCTAGTTCCACTATCTAAACTCCTTCATTCTATACTTATCTTTTTTTTTTGTTTTACTTCAGTTCCATACACATATTCACTCCATTATATGATCCACATTAATCCTTGGGAAGGAACCCTTCTTAAATAGATAATCCTTGAAAGTTATAGATTAGTATCAATGATCCATATTTCATCATTTTATCATTTATCATTTTAATTTTTTTATTAGTTACTCTCCTTGTCTAGGGGTTAATACCACCTAATAAAATGTGTAATCTTCTCCTTAATTTTCTCTTCGATCCTTAAATAGTGTGTAGAGGTTGGCTAGACTAATTTATATAAATGTTTGTGTAATTAAATGCTCATGTGTGAATATTGGTTTCCTCGACACTCAAATGTTCTGATGCTTGGTCATAACTAATATTTAGGTTGTCACTTGGCTTCTACTTGCTCAATATATTCTATTACTTGGAAATAACTAACTTTTTGCTTGCTTAGTTTCAATTAAATTACTCAACTTATATTCTTGCTCAGTCTCAACTAGGTTGCTCAATAAAATTTAAATTTCTTGTCATGTTTTGACAAATAAACAAGTCCTTTGTATCCCATCCTTTTCTCAATAGCTCAATCATCATGATAATTGTTCAACGCTACTTTGATATGACTAAGTGTTGGACACTAATAGGAATCTGAGGGTTAGAAATAAACAATTCTATGCACTATAACTAGCTTCCTGAATACAACATTGATAGTAAAATGTGACTTAATTGATATACATTATGTGAGGGAAAAATCAAAAACCTGTGTCACCTTCTATAATGAAAAAAGATCTAAAAGTGCAAATTGTTCAAATTTAATGACATAAAAAGGGAACTTGTTTCTATTTTTAAGACAGTGTAAATTGATAAAATATGTGAAATTGGATAAATTTTATGCCTATAATTGTTTTCTAATTTTTTTGAGTAAGAATTTATTCATTTAAAAAAATTTGAAGTCCTTTTTGTAATTGCAAAAATATATAGGGTGTACTTCTCATAAAAAAAGTATATGCAAATTATATTTTTTATCTATGATTTTAAAATATCTTAGAGATGAAATTTAAAGATAGGGTACAATATCAATACACACATACACACACACACACACACAAATTTTTCATGTATATTTTCTTTTTCATAAGTATTCAAGGTCAATCTTATCGAAAACCAACAGTGTTGTCCTCTTGTCAAAGCTTCCTTATATCAATTCTACTCCTTTTTCAAAATAAATTACATATTCTTGATGACAATTCTATTCTCTAGGGCTAAATATTTTTTTTTTTAAAGAATGATATGATGTACTATTTTTCCCATTTTTTAAGGGAGCATCTTCTCAAATGTTAAAATACCTAATGTAATATTTTGAAATTACAATGTATTATAACTAATCAAAATACTATGAAATTTATATAATGATGATATTAAATATGAGATCTACAAAAGGGTGCCTTTTAGTTTTTTCTTAAATAGTTGATTTTTGATAGAGAAATATGATTTTAAAAAAATAGGTTTAGATGTCCTAAAAGGTGACACAAATATATGCCTTTATGTTTCTTATTTCTCACATCTTTAGCTCCCTTTGAATTTTTTTTTTGCAAGATTCTTAGAGTAATATGAATATCTATGTCCAAGGGGTTTCACTTAGTTGGTAGAAGCAACGAGTTCTCATTGTGGAGACCTTGGTTCAAATCCCAAGCGGGACATCTTTGTGGAATTTTAAGTTGTGACTCTTGGTCTTCCAATTTTTGTTTCTAGTGTTGTTTCTCATAAGGAGCTTGAATAAGATTGTAAGTCTCATCTTGCTTCTTGAATACACACAATATTTTTAAAAATTATACTGTAATATGAATATCTATATTATAAATCATATATTATATAGTTCCATTCTTATTTTAGTGGAATAGAATCTAATCAAGGTTCACTAGCTTGGAGATGTTGGACTTCCGTGTAGACATCCTAACATTTGATTTTAGTTTTTTTCTCTTATCTACATGACAACATTATTATCTCAATAAACCTCAAGTTTTTCTTAAAGTAAATGGAACATATGGAAAACGTGAGTAATCATCATCTTTGTGAATTGGTTTTTCTCCTCCTTCTTTCCTCTTTTCTTCAATTCATACTCGCCTTTGTAAAATCAATCTTCTCTCATTTATTTTCAATTTCATTCATCACTTGCCTCTTTATGATACCTTTTGTAAATATTTGAGTGCAGGTCTATAATTTTCTCCTTGTAAGTATGAAATATTTACTCTTTAGATCAAGTGTCCTTTTCAATGTGTAATTTACATACTCTTAAATTTTTAAAAAGGTTCAACTTGATATCTATTAGGTATGATCCATCAAGTTCATGTTATTACTACCTTAGCATAACATGTACTAGTCTAAACCATGAAAAAATGTGTTAGCACATTTCTTAACTATCTTCTTTGGAATCTTATATTTTCTTTGTATTTCATTCTAAAATATTTTAAATAATTCTCATAGATCTTCCATTGCTAGTTTATTTTTTTTCTATAATACTTACTAATGTGTATATATATTTGTGTATCTTTCTTCCATTATTATTAATATATTTATAATCTATGAATCATAATTGAATATTCAAGTACCCTATGCTTCTTTATCTTCTTAAAGTTTTCCATAATTTTCTCTCTCAAATTTCACAAACATCTTGAACTGAGCTACATCCCCTTTAATAATTTGTCAACATTATAAATTAGGGTAGCTGAAATTGAGTTCATTTAGTTGTATGGTAGACTTTAAAACCAAAAACTATTTTTGTAAATTTAAATAAGGATATTTAATATTGTTAAGTTGGTATTTCCCTTTTATCCAATTTTGATTCTATAAGCTACAATATGTTTATTGGTGGAAACTATGCAAACACTTCTCCTTTAGCATTAAATCCTGTAACTAATTCCATAAATTCCTTAGTAATTTATCTAGCTCTATCCCATAAGAAAAATAATTAATCATGAATTCTTATCAATATTATCCTTATCCATTTTGATGTAGAAACATATTGGATCAAAGGTAAATCTTGCAATATGCACAAATATTTCTAGTTTATCTATCAATAAGGGTTATCTCAGTGGAGAGTTACTCTCTCTAGAAGTTTAGTATTATTGGAAATTTGGTCTTTTGACATTAAAATATTCTAATTTCATCCCTAGAGGCTCATTTTAGATATATCAACTTGCTATTGAATTTTCATTGCAATATCAACCATAATTTTTAAATTATTTAAACTTTTTAGTATTAGGAGCAAGATATAAAAAATTTGAAACTTGTTTTGAAGGTTCTCAGGTCTCCAAACATGAGGTCAAACCTCATCTAACTATACCTTCATTTCTTAGGTTTCTTAGACCAAGTTGTAGCATTTCTATATAATGGGGCCATGTGTTATTGTCTTCAAAAGTTGTGCCACTTAATATAAACAAAAATAAAATTTCCTCAAAATTTCATTTGAGTATTAAAAGTTGTTGGGGCCTACTATAATATAAGAAAATATGAAAAATGAGAATAGTTTAGAGCTGGTTAGCCTCAGGGTCTATAGTTATATTTCTATAACCTTCTTGGCAATAGGTAGAGAAGCCTTGTAGGGTTGTCTAGGAGAGCTCTAGGATGTTGGTGGTGGATCTAACTTACATGATATTATAACTAAAATTTTCATGTGTCTATTCATGTTGTAGTTTTAAAATTTTTAATTTCATACTTTTGGAGATAATAAAAAGCTTATTTTTTGTTTTTACAACTTCCTCTTATTTCTTTATTTTTGTTAGGTGTTTGTGGTATTAAGGGGAGTAGCCTTCATCAAGAGATAGTATAGAAGAATTTCCAAATTGTATAGATAAATCTCAAATTGTGAAGAAGTATACGAAAAAACCATGGATGTAGACTTGAGTAATAATCATGAAAACTCTCATGGAAAGGAAGCATAGTAGAAGAGATAGAGGTGCAATTGAAAAGGGTTTTAGAACCCTTTAAAGAATAAGGAAACAATTTTAAGAGGACATCCATAGAGGAATGAATATTGAATCAAGAGATGAAGTGAGGATGAATTTAAAGAAGAAAGGCATGTTAAATAGGAAGGAACACACATAGCTAGTGATCCTAAGGAGAATAGGGTTTTTAGAGCCTTATCAAAGATTTTTAAAATACCCAAGATTGAACTCCATACAATTTTTGGAAAATATTAACCAAAATGAGTTGATTGACTATATCAATGATCTAGAAGAATAATTTAAGTATGAATAAATTTAATATCTTGAGAGGGTCAAATTCTTCAAGGAAAAACATAAAGGGCATGCAAAAATGTGGTGGAAATAGATTCAATTAGAGAGAAGTATAAGAAGAAAAGATAAAATGACAAGATGGTGGGGTAACTGAATCAATAATTTAGTCTTGTTTCCTATGAGATGCATATGCTAAAGAATATACAATGGTTGAAGGAAGAAGGAAGGTATATTTAAGAGTATACATAATAATTATATTGATTTGTGATCAAAGAAAATGTTGAAGATGACAATTAGAAATATGTCCACTACCTTAATATGCTAAGACCAAGTACTCAAGAAGAGTTGATTCTTGTTAGGATGACCTTTACTATTCAAAGGCATACTAGTTTACATTATGAGTGAAAAAAAGTTGAAGAATTTTTTTTTAAGTAAGTAAAGTAAAAAAGTTCATGGTTAAAGATCTAATGGAAGATCTTATGGAGGTTTTAATGAATATTGGAAAACAAATTATGATCCAAGAATAAGTAAGAATCAAAGGGAAAATAATTTCAATCATTTACATGATTAGAACAATAGGAATCAAAAAGGAAGAATAAGGGGGAAAGGGCCAAGAAAATGGATTTTTTGGGGAAATTGTTTCCATTATGGTGAAGAAGGGAATTGAGCCTATAAATGTCCACAATTCTAAGGAAGAAAAAAAATGATAGAGAAAGGTTAGACAACAGTTACACATGTAGAAAAATTCACTCAGTCTAAGTGCTTTGATAATATAGAGATGGAAGAAATCCTCATTATCAGCATAATCCTAATAAATGAAGAGAAGGAATTAGATCAAAGGAATAGCTTGTTTAAGACTAGGTTTTAGTGTGGAGATATGTGTTTTGATGTTATTTTTATAGTGAGAGAACTAAAATTTGGTGTTAGAGGAGATGGTAAAAAAAATATCAAGAGAGAGACACCCGCATCCATATTGGATTGCTTGTTGATCAATGAAAAGTACTTGGTGAAGTTCAAGGTTGGGAGATACCATGATGAGGTCCTATGTGAAATCATACCCATGGTTTCATGTCATATGTTGTTAAGGAGGCCATTCATATTTAACATGCATTTTATACATGATGGTCATGAAGATACTTATTTTCTAACAAAGGATGGATAGTAAAAAAACATGAAGGCACTAAACTAAATAGAAGAAAATGTATGTAGTAATATGAAAGTTTCTATAAGGTATGAGGCATGAACACATGTGTTTTTACTTGGATTTAAAATTATGGTAAATATGAAGCATAATATGCACCTACAAAATTTTCATATTTATTGTATAAGTTTAAGGATATTATATTTGATAATGTGTCTGATGGGTTGGAACTTGTGATAAATATTAGTCATTAGATGGATTTGATTCTAGGAGATAGTTTTCCAACTACATAGGTTGAGAGAATGACTCTAGTAGAAAGAGAATACTTAAATAAAAAAACCATTTGAATTATTATATAAGAGGTTCAATAGAGATAATCTTAGTCTATGTGTTATACTAATAGTACAAGCACCAAAACAAAGGACAATGTAGAATGTGTATTGATTCTACACCCATAAATAAAAATCAAATACATATATTATTTTCCAAGGATGGATATTATTATGGACTAGTTGAGATGATAACCTTATTTTACAAATATAGATCTAAAGAGGAGTTATCACCAAATTTGGATTTTAGAAGGAGATGAATGAAGGAGATCCTTCTAGATGAAGCATTATTTTTATGAGTGATTGGTCATCCCTTTTGGGAAAACCAATGAACCAAGCTTATCCAAATTACTCATGAATGAGGTACTGAAAGAATTTATGGATAACTATACATTTTTTTTTACTTAGATAATATACTCTCATCTTCAATAAGATATCTAAGAATCATATAATAAATATTTGTAGGGTCTTTGAGAGGCAAAGGGAAGAGAAATTATAGATTAATCTTAATAAATAAACATTTTAAAAGATTTTTTTTTCTGTATCTAGGATTTATATTTTCATTAGAATGTCTCAAACTAGACTTCGAGAAGGTGAAGGGTATCCTTGAAAGGCATACTCCAAGGGTTTCTAGTAATGTAAGCTCTTTTAGTTTTTTTGCTATCTTTTAGAGAAATTTTATCAAGAGTTCTAGTAGTGTTTATAGATCCTTAACTAAAATAATAAGAGGGAATATGAAAGATATTTTGTGGACTATAAGAGTGGAGAATGTTTTTTAATTGTTAAAACATAAAGTTACAAAATGACTTATTTGAGCACTTCCATATTTTAATAAGGCATTTAAAGTAAACTATGATGCTATTGGTAATACAATTAGATTTTTTAATATCCAAGATGCTAAACCTATTACTTACTTGAGTGAGAATTTAAATGATGTCAAACAAACATATTTTTTTCTATCTTGAAGAGTTTTATAATATAGTTTAGGTTTTGATGAAGCAAAGACATTATCTTTTTCCTTAGGAGTTGTTCTATGTACTAATCATCAAGATTTTTAATAATTAAATTGTTAGGGAATGTTAAATAAGAAATATTTGAGATATTTTGAGTTTTTATATAAATATACATTTGTTTTGAAATACACAAGTGGGAAGTGTAACAAGGCTTCATATACTCTTAGTGGGAGACAAATTTCGCTAACAAAGATGAATATTGAAGTTGTTGGGTTAAAAAAAATGAGGAATTTATGTCAAGAAGATCCTAATTTTGGTGAAGCTTGTAACAGTTCTATTAAACCTATTACTCTGAAAAGTACTACTAGTTTCAATTTCATCATTTGGGATGGCATTATGTTTATTGGAAGTAAATTGTCCATTCCCAATAGTTATATGATGGAGAATCTCATTGAGGATAAGCATACTAGAGAGTTCACTTGAAATTTTGGTCAAGATTAAATAATTTATATTATTCAGAAGAATTATAATTTCCCATAAGTAACAAAATGTCATCAAATTTATACAAATTTATTGATTATTCTAGTTGAATAAACGATAAAGTCAAAATATAGGGTTATATCAATCATTACCTCTTCTAGAAAAGCCACGGAAGGATATGATTATAGACTTTGTATTAAGATTACCAAGGACTCAATGATGGCATGATTGATTTTTTCCAGTGGTTCCTAGGTTTTCAAGGATGACACATTTCACTCCTTGAATGAAGATTGATGATGGTGTTCATGTGGTAGAATTTCTTTCTAGAGAAGTGGTGAGTGTGCATGGTCTACAAAAGAGAATAATTTCATATCAAGACACAATTTTTTTTGGGTATTTCTAGAGAACATCAGGGAAGAAGTTAAAGAATAATTTTAAGTTAAATTCATCACATCATCCATAAAGTAATTGTTAGATATGAGTGGTGAACAAGATTTTTAAAATTTGTAGTAATTTTTGTTTGTAGATAAAAAAAAGGGTCAAGATTTGATTGTACCACAAGTCAAAATTGGATACCTTAATTATGCCAATAGGAGTAGAGGAAAATAACCATTCTAGCTGGTCTACAAAAGTAGTCTTATAAATACTTCCTGAATTAAGGAGGTTTTGAAAAGGGAAGAAAAGTAGTGGTGAGGTCAAAAAATTTGTAGAGTACATGAAGAACATTCATGATGAGGTGAGGAAGCACACCACAAAATCAAATACTTATTACAAGGATAAGGAAGATGATAAGAGATGGTGAATTCATATTGGAGTTGAATTCATGATTAATTTGAGAAATGAGTGATTTCTAGTGGGAACATATAATATGTTAAAGATAATGAAGTTTAACATGCAAGATATTAAAGATGCATGATTCAAGAAATTCCTTTTGAGTAGACTTTCCTAGTAAAAACATATTTCACTAGTGTTTAACATTTCAAATCCAACAAAGTATCATGAAGGAGGTCTTTAGGATGAGGTCACATGATCATATTGGAAGATTGTAGTAAGTAATTCAGCTACAAAGAAGATTGAAGACATCCTAGATAATTATTTTGTTAGAAGCACGAGAAATATGACACATGAAGAATCTATATTAAAATGGAAAGGATGACCACTTGAAGATTCATCATGGATGACATGGGAGGAGGTTAACTATCATGGTTTTCGTTTGAACACTTGAGATTTCATGGGGTCACTTCTCAAAGTATCTCAAGTGTCTCATGCATGAGCATCATCAATGTAAGGAAAATCTTGCATCACCCAAAAATATTTCTAATTTATCTTTTAATAAGGACTATCTCAATGTAGAGTTTATATTTCTAGAGACATACCCTTGTTTTTTTTTTTTTTTTTGAGCTCACAATATTTTAATTTCATTCTTGAAGGTTCACTTTAGATATCAGTGTGCAAGTAAGATTCATTATGATATCAAGTCTATTTGTAAAGTTACTGATTTTTTTTGGTATTTTTTATAGAGTATAAAACTTTAAACTCTATGTTGAAGGCTCTAGAAGATCTAAAAGGTGTCAAACCATAGGTGAATAGAGCTTGAGAAAGTGAGGTATTAAAGATCATCTCCTCACATTTTTAATTAAATGGGATCACAACAGTCAATCAAAAAAACCAGCACTGAGTTATGGTCTACAAAAATCACGCCACTTGAAGTCAGAAAAAAAAGTTTCTTCAAAATTTCTTTTGAGTTCCATTTTTTTTTTGGGGCTATCCCTTTGTAATAAAATATAAAAAATAATAATAATTTAGGTTTTGTTGGCTTGAGGGACTGGGTTAACTTTCTATAGCAATCTTTAGCAAAGAAAAACTTCCTAAATAAATAAGGCTCAAAAGGTTGTCTAGGATAATTCTAGAATGTTGGTAGTGGGTCTACATTATAAAATATTTTAAGAATGTCTATGCAGAATCTTATGGTGAACTTATGAGCTTTGTAATTCCATAATTTTGGAGATAACCAGAAACCAACTTTTTTTCTTGCCACATGTTACTTTTCTAATTTTGGTATGTGCTTGTGTTAATAAAGGGACTACACTTCATGATAATCATGTTTATAAATAAAATTCAAATTTATGAACTTAATTTTTTTGTTAGAATCTGAAAAGATTAATAACCCAAAAAACTAGTGCAAAGTGTAAATATCTAAACTATGAATGCAAATGATACAAAATCAAAATAGCATCACAGAGTTAGTCTCCAAGAGAGTAATGCAAATGCTGGAAGCAAAATAGCATTAAGAGGATGCAAAAACAAGAGATACAAATACAAGCCAGGTAGCATGTTATATAGGCTAGGAAGAGAGAGGAGGTGGCAACACCAACCAATAAGGAGCAACCATCTATCAGACTAAAGATAGCAAAGTATCTTCCCAAGATAGCTAATTGATGCTCACATGTAGGAAGGTGACACCTCACAACCATTCACCTAATAAGACATGCTTTATTAACCTAAGCGAGATTATTAAAAGTGTAAGAAAAACCTAGCAAAATAGGAAAAATAAAAAACTACACTAACACCCCCCCATAAGCGAAGCTTAGGTGGATGTAGAAATGGGTCCTGGCAAATCAAGCCTGATGAGGTACCCATGTACATAAAATTCCCCCAAAAGAGAGAGAAAAGAGACTCCCCAAAGAAAATTAGGACTCCAAGTGAGAGGAAGAGGCCCCCCCAAAAGATGTAGCATCCTGCTCCTCTAGCAAAGCTTGCAAATTTTGTTCGGTAGATCCACTTACATCGAACAAGTTTTCTTCCCTTAGGAAAAGGGACAAGATCCCAAGTATGGTTCCTCATCAAGGAACTATACTCTTCCTGCATAGTTGTATCCCACTCAGAAATACCAAAAGCCTCATGAAAGGACTGTGGATTTGAGGTAGTAACAATGAAGATATGTAGAGCATCTTGGAATTGTGAACGAGTCTGCTTGGTGTTTGATGTATCTCCAACCTAATCACCTGCAACCTGCCAGGTCTGTGTAGCCCAAAGTGGACCAGAAGATGGAGAATCTAGAGGAGAATCATCAACCTGTGAATGATGACTAGGAGAGGAAGGAGGTGAATCCTCTAAATCACTCTCTGCATTAGAAGTGGAGGTAGAAGACTGCTCAAGTGAATCTGACCCATTAGAAGATCTATCATGTATTCCAAGTGACTCCAATGTCAAAGTAGAAGGCAACGCTATGACCATGCTTTGCTGGTTAAGCTGATGATCTACTCTCCCAATTGTAACTGTAGAATCATTGTGAACCTCATGTATCTCCATTGAATCAGGAGTGAACTCAACCCACTTGCCTAAACCTGTGTGAGTGATCTAGTGTACCGATAGGAGATTAGTTGACAATGAGGGTACATAAGGAACATCATGGAATGTGCCATCCCCCACATCAACAGACCATCTCCCACACACCTCAACAAGAGTGTTATCACCCATCAAAATAGAAGGCATAGTACACGGCTCCAAGGATGCAAGTTCTTCCTTAGATGAAGCCATGTGGTGTGAAGCACCCGAATCAGGAACCCAAGTGGATGGTGAGGAAGCAACTGCAAAAAGGGCCTTGCCCTTTCCTTTCCCCTTGCTATTTTCTTTTTCTTTGTTAGAACCTTCATTAGAACTTTGTTTGATAGACTCAGGAACACTGATATTATTCTTCTCAAGAATGTATGTTAAGTGATCAAGTTGTTTCTGCAAACATTTATGTTCATCATGACCAGGTCTTTTACAATAGGCACATTTGACCTTTTCTTTCTTAGGCTTATCACCCTTGGAAGATGGTGTATCAATAGTTGCTTTTGAAGAAACCAGCATCTAATCCTTCTTCTCCTCGCTATTCTTTTGTTTCTTGTCCTTACTATTGTTGTTACTACTTTATCCTTGTTGTTCTTTTGTGCCTTGGTTGGTAGCCAAGGCATGTGACTTAGAGGACTTAAGAATGCCCATCTGGATTAGCTTGTCCTGTTCTCGAGCGAGATTGACAGCAAAATCATCTAAAGATGGCATGGTGAATTGAGTACCAAGTGCACCCTTAGTAGCATAGAAGATAGAGACAAACATAGAATATTTTGAACTTAGCTTAGAGAGAATACTGAGAATCAGTTGCTCATATTTCTTTTCAATTCCACATTGTTTTAACTGCAGCCTTAGTGATTTCAATTTGGTGAAGAAATCTTAGATTGTGTTGAAATTGCCTGGACTCAAACTAATTAATTCATTTTCCAACATATGACCCCTCATTGAATCTTGTGTGCCAAATAGTGTTTCTAGCTTTGTCCATACTTCATTTGGTGTATCCAAAGACTCAATGTGAAATAGAAAGTCAGGAGAAACAGACAAACACAATGTTCCAAATGCCTCATCACATTTGTTAAACCACTTAGGCTTATCTTCATCTTTAGCAGGTTTAATTTCAAGTCCCATAGTTATCCTATTTAATCCAGCTTTCCTTAAGTGAATTTTCATGCGTGATTTCCACTCAAAGTAATTGTATGGAGTTAGGATGGGCATATTTGTTTGATCCATGATGAAGAAATGCAAAGAAGGAATGCTAGAAAGAAGAGAACCCAGCCACGATAATGCCCCCCCTCTTTACTCAATCAAAGAACCCCCCCCAAAAAATATGATTTGGCACTTTATTTTAGTGCATTTACAACTACCACTAGAAAGAAATACTTAGTGGTCTTGATTTCAATGCATTACAAACCCTCATGAAGAGCATATGCTAGAAGTGAAACTTGGGCACAATAATCAAGGAAACAAATAGCACCAATGTGATCTACTCGAAAAATCATGCACTTTCAAAAAAAAATCACCTCGATACGAGGTCATATGAGAAAGTTATGATCCTCCGAATTTTCCAAAACGAGAACTGTGCACAGTCACGGCTGAGAATCTGCAATTTCTGAAGAGTTCATGCATGAAAATCAAAAAACAACTCCACTAGTGGATAGAGCACAAAAAAATAGCCAAGTTGATAGCAAGAATCATTAAAATCGGAGTCCCTATGAGCAAGAACAAGACATTTGAAAACTACATTCAAATCTGCGACTGCCAACGGAGAGGGGTATTGCTGTAGCTTTCTGCGCTAGATCCTGCAAAATATACAGCTTGCATGCAAAATATAAAAGATACCCAGATGGTTTTTCGGGGCTGCGAACAAAACTCAGAAAATGTTTTTCCTGCTAATGTACAAAAGATGTTGCTATAGTGTAAATCAGACGCCTTTAACAGTAAAAAACAGCTCCAAAAATATAAAAAAATGACCCCAGCAACCAAAATATGACATGCAAATGTTGGATCAACTTCTTAAGTCCATCAATGGCATGTTGGAACCTGCAAAACTGATTGAAAACTCCAAATATGCAAGTTTCTTGTCAAATTTGAGATTGAAACCCCAGAGAAAAACTGTTTTTGTCAAAACTTTTCTGATTCTCTGGATCATCCAAAGATGCAAGAGAAGAGCATACTTCATTTTTCAAAAAACTAAAATAAAGTTTATTTGCCACCCCCCCCCCCCCCCCCCCCCCCAAATCTCTCAAATAAGGAAACTAAAATCTACTCTTGCACATAGAAAAACTCTGATACCATGTTAGAATCTGAAAAGATTAATAACCTAGAAAACTAGTGCAAAGAGTAAATATCTGAACTATGAATGCAAATGATACAAAATCAAAATAGCATCATAGAGTTAGTCTCCAAGAGAGTAATGCAAATGCTGGAAGCAAAATAGCATTAAGAGGATGCAAAAACAAGAGATACAAATACAAGCCAGGTAGCATGCTTATATAGGCTAGGAAGAGGGAGGAGGTGGCAACACCAACCAATAAGGAGCAACCATCTATCAGACTAAAGATAGCAAAGTATCTTCTCAAGATAGCTAATTGATGCTCACATGTAGGAAGGTGACACGTCGCAACCATTCAACTAATAAGACATGCTTTATTAACCTAAGCAAGATTATTAAAAGTGTAAGAAAAACCTAGAAAAATAGGAAAAATAAAAAACTACACTAACATTTTTTTTTCCCACATCTTATGATTCATCCTTCATCTATCTGTATTTATAAAGATATTGATATTGTGTGCAAATTTTGTAGTCTCCTATATCCTTAAGTTTATAGGGATAAAAATATCTAATATCGTTTACATTAAATATTCCATAAGGTGCATGTGAAAGGTCCTCATCAAGGTCATTTTGCATGGATTTATGTTGATAATTATTAAATTTATAGCATGTTCTATTCTTGATATCAATAGGAATAGAAGTATACATTTGCACAAGTCAATGATGGATGGGGTTCTTAATATTTCTTTGAATGCATGAAACCTCTATGCAAATTTCCTTCAGTTCCTTTACAAGAAAATAAAAAAATTTGAAAGGTTTTAAATGATACCATAGAGCCCATTTTATTTTTCTTTGAGATATTTTTAATTTTTTTTTTTAATAAATGCCACTAAACTCCAAATTTTGTTTTTATATCTATAGAGAATTTCAAAGTATTTAGAATTTCTCTAAAACATAAGACTTTGATACCAATTGTTTGAAGTAGGGAACAACAATAGGAGATATTGAATCATTACTCTAAATATTTCAATTAATTTTAAGCAATTAGAGAGCCCCAAAATAATAGAAATAAAAAGTTAACTCGAATAAAAAAATGTAAACATCAATAAACTCATGACAACATGATGTTTGCATGGAAAGAATTTAAGGGAATAAACATGATGGTGATGGTACCAAAAGTAATTTAATTTGTATGTGGAATAACTTTGTTAAAGTTTTAGTTACAAAAGGGTTAAATGGATAATTATTCAAAGTTATAGCCTAAAGCACATTACTCAAATACCAAAAGAGTAGGCTGTGAACCAAATGATTACAAGATAATGGCCACAATCCTAGAATAGTGTACTACTGAGAATATAAACTCGAAGATAACATCACCAAAGTAATAATTTTTCTATGTAAGTGGATTATTATAAATGTAACCTTACTAACTTGTATCTTTAAATATTTATTAAGTCACCTATATATCGTAAATGTTTATCTATAATTTTCTTTCAAAATTAATAGAGAACTCAATCTAATATACCAAATCTTAAGAACGAATATCTAGCAATTTGAGTCCAACAACAAAATAAGTAATGTGTAAAATAATGGAAACATCATCTTTTAAATCTCCATACTAACCTTGAATGAAAGTAAATGTGATATCACAAGGTCAGCTCAACCAAAATAAATTATAAAGATAATTGCATTCGCTATGATAGAATCACCAATTGATCCAACATGGCTATGTTGCTATGACCTCTATAATCATTCCTACATTTGTAATTCATAATACCTGAGAATTTTTCTATATAGATCCATAAAATAACCCAGTATATTATCTTGTTCATTCATATATAGTCAATTTATAACACAAACTTAAGTATCTATGAAATCTATCAAGTGACCAAGATAATAGACAACATACAAATCATACAAATCATCTATAGTACTCTCTAGCTAACATGACTGACATCATTATTTATATGATATGTGAGTGTATTGACATAATAGAAATTTTTTAATTAACAAAATATATATATTAAAAAAATACTTTACTTGACAAATAATTTTTTTGAAAACAAAAAAGTTATTAAAAAATTAAAAATAATAAAACCAATTCCTTATTATAATCAATCAATCTATTCTTTATATTTGATTTCTTCTCATATAAATTTCCATATTTCTTTTCCTTGCAGTTCCCTAATCCTTAAACATAAACAACTTGAAATATTCTACGCCCGAGAAAAACAACAAGAGAAAGGTATGATAAATGTACCAACTTATTAAATATTTTTCATTATTTACAACTTGCATTTAGGTTACTTTTAAATTCCATTTTAAATTGTAAAGCATCTATCGGTCTCTTTATGCATTTTTAATATTCAATCAAATGCCAAGTGAAACTTGAAGATCCACCAGCTTTTGTTATTACTTCCTTGTCGCCCAAGTAAATATAAAATATCAAACGCATGCATTGCAATGAAGAATAAATATATTTCTTCCTCGATCTGTTAAATTAGGTCTTTTAAAAGGGACTTTTGAACCAAGATGAAGAAAATAGTAACGTATTACGCAATAATAATTTCAGTACTTCCTTCCAATCCTCCCAGAAGATATTGAAGAAAATTGCGACTCTTCTTCAATAGTTGAAAATTAACAATACTGTGGATTGGCATTATAAAACAAACATATGGTACCAACAAGTCAAAAGCTCCTCCTCAATATACCAATCTCAGTAACGGCGGAGGCCGTAGTGAATAACCGACATTCATTATGTTCATGCAGTCCCGAGTTGGTACTGATGACCTAACAGCAAGTTCATGTTCATTGAACTAAATAAACTAAATATACTGATAACCCAACAGCAAGTTCATTGAACTAAATATACTGACTAGGAAAGTCAAATGGATTGGCTTTAAGTGTACGATGATGCCAGAGCATGAGCACGTAGTATGGCTGTGTTGATCATATAATTGTACTTTCTATTATCAAAAGCTTACGGCCAACTATATCCAGTCATATCATATTTGCTTCAATCCAAAAACACTTTGTACCTCGTTGACGTAGTTTGGGGCGATGTCTATCTAGCTGATTTTTTTTGTACCTGACGTGAAATTTTCTTTGATTTATTAATTAATTTAGAAATTACAGAAGTACGGCTCTGGAAGTTTTAAATTAATTAATAAATCAAACAAACAGTCATGTCAGGTGCATTCCTTCGGCTATTTAGCCAGGGGCGTAGTTTGATAGCTAGAAAGTTTGATGAGACACTAAATTATTCTGCAAACGGGTCTGTAATAAATCTGTCCTTAATCATCAATTGTATCTAAAACCATTTTGTATTCCCGATGATAAAGTTTTCCTTTGACATTAACTAAATGTGCATTTTAATCTGCTATTAATAACTCCATAATTTCAGTAACAGCAAGCCTTTGTCAGTATGATTGCTTCCAAGTTTTGCCTCGACATTAATTAAATATACTTATCAGTCTCTAATTAATCGTTCAATAATATCAGTATCACCAAGCGTTTGACACCCTCATTGCTTCAAAGTTTGTTTAGACATTAGTTAAATATGCATGTGACTGTGTAATAAATCGTTCCATATAATTAGTACCACAAACATTTGCAAACCATATAGTCTGTATGAAGAAGCTCGTGGATCTTGTACAAGTGCCACAATCTAGTCAAATCACCAATGTGAAGTTATGGGAGGAATTAACATCTCAACCATAGAAAGTACAATAGCAGTTTGGTAAAAAAAACATTAAAGCCCTTTATAGAGGGAGACAAATTATGGACACTTGGAAAAGTAAAATGCAGTAGGAAAGGAGATCTCTACCTCTTTATCATCACTTCAATTCATAGAATACTTTAAATTTTTCACAATTATATATTTTACTGGCTTAAGTAGATTGTGTCTGGAATTAACTATGAGTTTATTGACTTTTATAAAGTGGAATAACAATCACTGTCGTAGATACTGTTGGGACAACACTATCTAAAAGGCAGATTTGACAACCTGGTTTACATTTAAATATGTATTTTAAAGGATGCTTTCAGACTCTGGTTGCAAGGGACAAATGAACCTGACAAACTTCCTTGGGAGATATCAAAGCAATTATTTGGAAACAATCAAGTAATTGCAACGTGCTGGACTTGATTATATTCCCCATCACTTCTTTATAATTTGTTCCATGGCCGTAGTCGCAAACTTAGGGCAATTTTAAATCAAAAAGTGTGCGGAGGAAAATCTTTGTTTATTCTAATGCAGGCATTCGAATCTAACAATATTTGAACACGTTTTATTCTTCAGAGTTTTGGATTGCAATGAGATTTGATATGCAGTTGACAATTAGGCAAGAGAGTGACGGTTCATGGGCAACTGTTGACAATTTTAAATTCATGTTAAAAATAAAGCATGCGGTAATCCTAGGCTAATGCAAATGAAAACAATTTATTATCCAAGGCTTACAAGTGTTAAATGAAATTAAGATTAAATATTAAAGATTTTAGCTTCAATACGAATTGAGTTTAGATTAGAATTGAATTTAGATTGGGCAATATACTATTGCAATCGTTTCAACTTAACTACTGATTAATCTTTCTAATTTCAATTAATTATATCTATGTAATTATACTTTGGAATTTTGATTTTTGATTCTGAGTTTTTTAATTTCTAAAATCAATTAAATTATTTTACTTCAATTTAATTAGGTGGCATATATGAGTGGATTTCAAGGAATCCCTATCTACTAGCTATATTTTAACATGTGTCCCTTCATAAATCAAATTTAATTTAATAAAATATGCAATACATAAATTATAATGAATAGTTTATCAATTTAAATAAAATACTAATATACTAAGATAGAACTAACTTATAATAGTGGCATTACATTTATATCACAATATTTTTATACTCTTGATATTATTACTCACTATATTCATCAGCTTAGAAAAGATGCTAACCTGTTTTAGAAAATTCAGTCATCTTTCATCCTTTGGCTTATTTGGAAATTAAGAAATGAGGCTAGGTTTCAAGCAACTGATAGGTCTCTTACTAGTTTTCTTAGAGAACTCACTCATTTCAAAATTGCTTCACAAGTTTGTTGCATGATGAATTTGGAACAGGAGAAGTTGTTGAGGTTTCACGGAGATGGACAAGCCTCTATGTTCATTTATGAGATGAAGGATGGTTTTGAATGGGTAACCATTGTGGATAACCAGACTACATTCGATGAGGCACTTGAGAAGCTAATTCAGGACATTAGAGATAACAAAGGCACTAACTTTGATAAACTTGAGACATTTACCCAAAGCATGGAGTGTAAGTAGTTGGTTTGGATGGAGGGCTCTCTAGGCTAGGCCACTTGGATTGAGAATCTTGATGATGTTCTTCATTAGGAGATTGCTCCCCTATTTTTTTATCACGCATTTTGTTACATGCTCTTTCTCTTTGTTTAATGTTTGTACTTATTAAAATTTTGATGACTTATGACTAAACTATTATAACTTACAATACTTACGATAATTACAAGCCACCATGTGGCACTTATCATTATTTTATGATTATATTAATTTAGTTTATACAAGATTAAACTTAAGGATTAACATTGGTCGAAGAATTATGAAAATGCCTATAAATTTTTTTATTTAATTATTTTATTTATTTTTTTCAAATATTTATTCATAAGAAATTAGTATTTTTTCAAAATACAACAATTGAATTTAGTAGTAAACAACAATAGATATAGAATGAAAGCATAGAGAGTAAGATAGATTTGGATTAAAGATAGAGACAAGGATTTGGATTTAAAATGTGCAAAGTTGATAATGTCAAACAATAATTTTGGCTACACTAATCTTGAGGTGATGAAAGATTTGGAAAATGATTGAAAATATACTTAGTAGGCTCTATACAATTATTTCTCAAAAATTAATCATTGTAGTATGAGAAGGGTGCTAGGAAGCCTCCTCTAAGCCTTCTCATTTGTCCAATGTCTATCATAAATAATATTTTTTTCTTTCATAATTTATTTAATCCTCAATCTTGGATGTAATCCATGTACACATAAAAGTGATAATATGTTTTTTCTACTTCAGGACTTTCTTAAGTCAAAACCTATGTCAGTCTTATGTCATCCATAAAATCTACCATGATGAAAAGAGTGTGTAATGCTAATGGTATTTATTGAATCAATAATGAAGTGCCAAAATGACAAGGTTGCATTAGCTACAAAACTCATTCATACACTTTTATATAATTACACTAATAAATATAAATGACAAATATGAATTTATTCTTGAATGTAGAATCCTTGTAGTTTATGGACTCTATATGTTTTTAGATTAGTCATTCATAATTATAGTGATTTCTTCATTTTCCCTCTAGTTTTCCTTTCATATATTTTAATGAATGATTGAATGTGTTATTTATATAGAAGTCATGCAAGAACTTTTAATGTGGGATCATAAGAAATGTTAAAATAAAGAAAATTGAGATATCACTAAAGCTCATCATATTTAAAATTTGAACCACTTTTGTACAATCTAGAGTAATAAGAAACTAGCCCCGCTCAAAGGAAACCTTCAAAGGGAAAAGAAAAGTATTAGAGCCCTAAAAATATGAGTTGATATTTGAAATGAAAATTGTTTAGGATTCAGTTTTCAACTTCTTTTAAAACTATAGGATAGCATAATGCATAAATGATCTTAAATTGATCGAAGTGAAACCACACTGTAGGAGGTGTAAAATGAACCTAAGTATTTAAGATGTGCAATTAGAAATAGTGCATTATAATCCCTATTTCAATAAAATATATTATACTTGTCAGGTTATCTCCTCATCTAATTATGATCTAGATCTGTATTAACTTCTTTCCTTTACTAATATTCCTTTTTCATATTTCTATTACATTCCCATATTTTTTCCATTCGATATTTCTATATTTTTCTCAAATTAATGTAATTATCCCCCTTTGACAACAATACATAAGGCAGTTTTTGGAGATCTTCTGCAGTCAATTTTGGATTGGGGGTTTTATTGTTTGCATGGCAGGGCCTGGGATTTCTTCTCTGTTGGTGAGAACAAATGGTTCTTCTCCAACTATGCATGCAATGCGATCTGAATCGTTTTATTTAGGGGAGAGCTCCAAGCTGAAAAAAGTTAATGGTTGTCTTCCGCGTAGCCATGATCGCCCTGTTCTGGTTATTCCTCCAATGGCTGTAATGGAGGACATTGATTATTGGACCAAGCATGCTTTGATATGCAAATTTCTTGGAATCCGAATTTCCCTATCCGCTCTTGAGGCATGGATCCACCGCTCTTGGCAGGTGGAAGGTGATATGGAGATTATGTTGGTAGGGAATAGTTATTTTTTTGTTGTATTCTCTTGCATGTCTGATTGTGATCGTGTTTTTGAAGGAGGCCCTTATTTCTACAACAATGTGGGGTTATTTGTCAAACCTTGGCATTCAGGTTTTAATTCTGCTGAGGATCTCCCTTCAACAATACCAGTTTGGATTCGCTTTCCTCGTCTTCCCTTGGAATTTTGGCGTGAAGACATCCTTCGACAAATTGCTGGTTTGTTGGGGAAGCCAGCTACGATCACACATCAAACCCTCGATAAAAAGGTTATTTCTTTTGCTAGAATTTGTGTTGAAATTAATTTGATTAACTCATTACCAGATTCTTTGGAAATTTGTCTGGGGGATTCTTCTTGGGTGCAGTAGTTAGATTATGAGTCCCTCCCTTTTCGTTGCCGGATTTGTCATGAGTATGGTCATTTACTGCGGCAGTGCCCCCGTAACTCGAGTTTCAAAGGATTGAATCGGTCTACAGCTGGAAATGCTGGTGGTTTGGCAGATACTACAGGGAAAGGACAATCTCAAATGGTTAATACTACCAAGGGGATGAATCCACATGATGCTACAGGTAAGGGTAAGGCTCCAATGCAGGATAAGGATGGATTTACCCCTATTCGTCCTCGAGCTAAGGGACGTGGTCAAAAGAGGCCTTTGAAAGAAAGATTATCTGATTCAGGTTTTAACCGTTTTGAGGTGCTGGATAGTATGGTTCTAGAGGAGGGTATTCCTCCTCCTATCTCTTCTGATACAGCTTGCCCAGATGAGAGATCTGTTCCTAATGATTCTTGTGGGGCATTTCAAGTTGTAGTATATCAAAATTGTGAGGTTCCTGTAGCTCCTGTGACAGCGGCTCTGGTGACTCCTGCAGTGTTGGAAGATGATGATGTTGTTTTGGCTGACTTGGTTAAGGATGTGCTACCATCAGGTAAGGGCAAGGGATCTCCTCTCCCCTTGGGGTTGCTGCCTCGACCCTTTAAGCGGGCTTCTTCTTCTCCCCCTCTAAGGAGCGGGCGCAAAACAGACCAAGAGAAGATTAAACTCACAGGAGATATATTGATTGAGTTTGGTTCAGTGAAACCTTTGGATTCTCATTTTCCCAAATCTACCCAATGATGATTATTCTCTCATGGAATGTAAGGGGGTTGAATAGCATCCCTAGACAAAAGGCTATTCATAACTTGGTGGTTGATCATAGTCCTGATGTTTTTTGTATCCAAGAGACTAAGCTCTCTGTGGAGTCTATGGTCCAACATGCCTCTAGTATTTGGTCTCGTGGCCAATGCCAGTGTGTTGGGGCAACAGGCAGTGCTGGTGGTTTAGCTATATTTTGGGATCCTCAAAAAATTTCTCCTCTTGGCTGGATGTCTTCTCGCTCAGCTCTCTCTATGGTAGCTTCTGCTCTAGACTCAGGAGAGGTAATCATGGTTACTAATGTGTATGCACCTGTTGATCTTGTGGGAAAGGAGGAACTTTGGGAACATATTCAATATGTTAGAAATTGTCATCCTTATCATCCTTGGGTGTTAGCAGGGGACTTCAATTCAGTTTTAAGTCTGGAAGAGAAGCATGGTGGTTTGGCTAGATTGGGGCCTTCTTCTGCTCTTCTTCGGCAACACATATCTCTTTTGCATCTCTCTGATGTTAAGACTTCTAATGGCCTTTATACCTGGAATAATCGCAGGACTGGTGCTGCTGCTATCTTAGAATGCCTGGATAGATTTCTTGTTTCTTGCTTCTGGCTTAGTGGCACCCTTACTATCTCTTCAGAAATCCTTGATTGGAGGGGTTCAGATCATTGGCCAATCAAATTTTTTGCTATAGGGGCTTATGTTCCGAAGCATCCTCCTTTTAAGTTCCAGTTGATGTGGCTTCATGACTCCTCTCTTCATGATTTTGTTTTTTGTTGGTGGAAAGATGGTGCCCCTGCATATGGTACTGCAATGTTCTCATTTTCTAAAAGGCTTCAATATGTTAAAAGGCAGCTCAAGATATGGAATAGGGAATGCTTTGGGAATCTTCACTTTATGAAGAGGCTTGCTCAAGAAAATCTTGATGTCATCATAAGGGAGATTAGAGATCGGGGTTTCTCGGAGGATCTTGGCCAGGCTGAATCCCTTGCTTCTAGAGCTCTAGAAGAATGGGAACTTCGAGAGGAAATTTTTTTAAAGCAAAAGGCTCGAGTTGATTGGCTCCAGGAAGGTGATCGAAACACTGCCTTTTTCCATAAAATAGTGCAATCTTGCCGGAATCAAAGCACTATCTCTTCTTTGGTTAATTCTCAAGGTATCCAACTAAATTCTTTGCCAGCTTTGTTCCAGGAGGCTATTTTGTACTTCTCTACCCTCTTCTCTGAGGACTCTCCTCCTGCTGATAATGAAGAAAATATTATTTTGTCCTGTATTCCTTCCCTTATCACTTAGGAAATGAATGATTATCTCATGCGTCCTATCTCTTTGGAAGAGCTGGAGGTGGTGGTCTTTGGCATGCCTAAGGGGAAGGCTCCTGGTCCTGATGGTTTTCCAGTTGAATTCTTTCAGGAATTTTGGGACATCATTAATCATGATTTGTTGGAGGTGGTTAAAGAATCCTATGCTAGCAAGCAGATGCTTCGAGCTTTGAACTCTACATTCTTGACTCTTATTCCTAAGAAAGAGGGTGCTAATCAATTGGAGTTTTTTAGACCAATTGCCTTATGTAATGTGGTCTACAAAGTTATTACTAAGCTGATTGCTGAGAGACTGAAAAGGTGGCTTCCCATTATTATCTCAGAAGAACAAGGTGGTTTTGTTGCTGGAAGACAAATTTTGGATGGGGTGGTTATTGCTACTGAGGCTATTCACTCTATGGCTACTTCAAGGGAGAGAGCCATTTTTGTTAAGCTGGATATGGCTAAGGCCTACGATAGAGTTAAATGGAGCTTCCTAAGGAGTATTCTTCTTTCTTTTGGATTTAGCTCTGACTGGGTGAGTTGGATTATGAGTTGCGTTACTTCTGCCTCTTTTTCTATTCTTATTAATGGTCAACCTTCACAACTATTTGGTGCTTCTAGAGGCCTCTGCCAGGGTGACCCTCTCTCCCCATATCTATTCATCATCATGGCTAAAGGCTTGGGCAGATTCATTAAGCATCAGGTGTCCCAAAATTCTATTCAAGGCTGGCGGTGGGGTAATGGCTTACCTTCTCTTTCCCATTTTCAATTTGTTGATGATTCTCCTCTTGCCGGTCTTGCTAGGATCAAGGAAGCTGAAGCCTTTCGACATGCTTTGGACGTTTATTTGGCAACTTCAGGCCAGAAAGTTAATGAGCACAAATCTTTCATTTACTTTTTTAACACTCCTAATTCTATTCAGCACAGGATTGTTGGTATCCTACGGTTTCAGATAGGTTCACTTCCTCTGACTTATCTTGGCATTCCTATTGCTGTTTCTAGGTAGCCATGTCTCTTCTAGCAAAATTTGATTACCAAGCTTCAGGATAAGGTAAATCATTGGACTCATAGATGGCTTTCTACTACTGCCCGGGTTACTCTTCTTCAAGCTGTTATCCAAGCTCTTCCTACTTATAGAAGCATGGTTCAGGCTGCACCTATTTACTTTCTCAAGGAGTTTGATGCTCTTTCTCGACAATTCCTTTGGAGTGGTAATTTGCATAGTACTAAATGGAGTTTGGTTAATTGGGCAACTGTTTGTAGGCCTAAAAAGGAGGGTGGTCTTGGTCTTCATTCTGCTCTATTGAGTAGACAAGCTTTGGCTGCTAAACTTTATTGGCGATGGTGCTCTGGACAGCATCAACTTTGGGCTCGTATTATCACTCATAAATATTTTCATGGTGCTGATCCTTGCTCTGTTTCTGCACTTCCTCTTGAAGGTCGTGGCTCAATGGTTTGGCATACTTTGAAGATAAGTGCAATGTTGGTGAAGAGGGGTCTGTTCTGGATATGTAAAGGAGGTTCTCAGGCTTTGTTTTGGTCTGATGCTTGGGATGGATTCCCTTCCATTTTATCCATATACCCTCATCTTCAGCCTCTTTGTGACTCTTTTCTTGCCGCTGGATGGGATAAAGTCGCTCATTACAAGACTCCTTATCAATTGGGACCTGTTGTTGGTTATAGATGGAAGCATTCCTCTGATTGGCCTCCTAGAGGTATAGACATGGATCGTCAGGAGCTTTCTCAAATTTTGGCCTCTAGAGAGTGTTCCTCTTTGCTTGGTCCAGATGTATTGGCTTGGGGCGGTACCTTGTCTGGTAAATATCATGTCACTGCTAGGTATCAGGAGATAACTAGACAATTATTTGGGGATGCTGAGGTCCCTTGGTGGAAGCAAGTCTGGAATAAAGTTTCTTGGTCCAAGTGCAATTTTTTCATGTGGCTAGTGGCTCACAACCATTGTCTTACCTGGGATAATCTTTGTAAACATGGATTTCAGGGCCCCTCTTATTGTGTTTTGTGTGGTAATGGAGAGGAGTCTGTCTCCCATCTGTTCTTCCATTGCTCCTATTCTACTCAGATATGGCACCTTTGGTGGAGCGCTTGGGGTTGCTCTTGTCGGCATGCTTCCTCTTTGCCTGAGTTCTGGGCTCGCTTGGGTAGTGCTCCCTCCAAGTCTTCTTCTCTCCATGCTGCTTGGATTGCTGGCCCATCTTTCATGCTTTGGCATATCTGGTTGGAGAGGAATCGTCGCATATTCCAAGATGTCCAGCTTGGTGTTTTGCATCTTTGGTGGAAAATATCACATTCTCTCTAAGAAACTATTCTTGTGAAGTGTGAGCTTGATGGGGGTATGGATCCGGTTGATCTTGCTATCTGTAATTGCCTCAATTTTCATTTGCAGGATGGGGTTGCGGCTCATAGGTTTCCTTCTATGTCTAGGCAGCTTCACCATCAGAGGAAGGGTCGGGTTAACCAGGATGGGCACTGGACTCCTCCTCCCTGTGGAGTTTTGAAAATTAACACTGATGGTTCTTCTAGTGGGAATCCTGGTCCGGCTGGTATTGGCGGAGTGGCTCGTTGTAGTTCTGGGAATGTTAAATTTTTCTTCTGAATTCATAAGGGTGATTATACTAACAATCTCATGGAAGCTCAGGCTATTTTATATGCTGTGGAATAGTGTTTCTTGTGGGGATGGAGTAAGATTATTTGTGAGTCTGATTCCCAAGCGGTGGTGAACATGCTTTCTTCGCAAGAGCTTGAGGATGTTAGTTGGCAGCTGGCCACTATTGTTAAGCAGATTCTTTTCTTCTCTTCCTCTTTTCAGTTCATTAGGTTCAAGTATATTCCGCGAGAATGGAATAGACCTGCTGATTGTTTAGCCAAATGGGCTTCTAGTCATAATCTGGGTTGGAATGTTAGGGATAGGGGGCAACTGTCCTTTGAGATGGTGCAAGAATTTGATGATCTTGTTGCTCAGGATCAAGCTCCTTGTTGAGCTCTCCTTGTTGTATTCCTTTCTGTCTTAATAAATTTTTACCCCTCTTTTTGCAAAAAAAAAAACAATACATAAGGCATTATACCTTTTCTAAACTTGCACATAATCTGATATCCTTGTTGATCCTACGATTCTTCTTATTAACTATTCCATTCTAGAGAAATTTCTATTTCCTTCAATTCTTGTAAGAATGTTCTTTTGATTGCCTCATGAATGGATGCATATTCAATCTTCCTAGTTGACTTCTAATAGGGGTAGAACCCCAAGTCTACTCTGTAGGTGGTGAAAACATCCCCTTGGTAATAGTTGGTAGAGATATTGATAGCTTGTTCTTTAGTCAGAATGTATTCCAAGTTAACTTCTTTAGGATTTGATCAATAAGATGTAACAATAGCACCTAGAGGAAAGGTTGAGTTATGATTATGTAATGAAGTACAAGGATTAGTTAAGATAGTGATGACATGATGTATTGATAATCTACTAAAGGTTACAAAGGCTAGTTACACTTAAAGATTTTAGAAAAGAAAGTTACACAAAGTTTGACTACCAAGCTTGACCGAGTGGATAGCATGTGTCAAGAAAAGTTAGTGCAAGCCAAGTAGAAAATTAGTTGGAGCTGAGTAAAAAAAAATTCTAGTGTATTCCAAGAAAAATAGTGGATGCCAAGTAAATTTTAATGGATGTCAAGCACCAGTAAACTTTGGTTGATAATGTGTGATTACACAATTGATGCTAAGCAACACAATATGTGTCAAGCATCAAAAGTTTGATAATGTTGAGCTACTACATTATTTAAAAGATAGCAGATTTGATGAATCTGAAACAACTAGTTTATATTCTTGGAATTTGTGAACTAGGAGGAAGATAAGAATGATGAGCTGGTGGAACAAAATTTGAGGTAAACCATTTTTAGGTGAAATCAAAGAGGATTCTAGGAGAAGCTTCTAGAAGAAAGATAGAATATGGGATAGATACATTGTATTTTATCTAATCCATCCCAAACCTAAAATGGACAATTGAAAATAAAGTGACAAAGTATCTTCATTTCCTATTTATAGGAATGTTTGGTCATTAAGTAAAGAGATCATAGAGTCATGTGCAAGAACCTAAGAGAGAAAAGGTTTTTCTTCATCAAGTGACCTAAGAGGAAACTGCATTGGCATGCTAAGCAATAAGGCTTAAGGAGGTTAATTCTTGAAGGGTGAACAAACTATAAGAACTTCAAAGTATGAAGACCATTAGAATTGAAGACTAAATAGACATCTTTAATCTGCAAGAGAAGTTGTAAGTTGTATCAGATCAAAGCTCTACTATTACACTCTAACAATTGTGTTAGTTTAGGGTAAATCCTTTTGATTAAGGTTGACCTAAGAGTTATTTGTAGATCCTGTAATTGGGTGGCATTCCAAGTGAACAGCCTAAAGTCCTCCAACAATGCTCACTCCTAATAGGGTGATTGAGATCCTTTAACTAGGTCACATTTAACAGTGTATATTGTAACCTTTAATATGTTGGCCTTTCATAAGGCATCACTTCAAAAGAGTGAAAAGAGTAGCATGTTACTAGTGGTTTTTCCCAAATTTGGTTTCCACGTAAATCATTATGTCAAGTGTGTTGATGAATCTATTATGTTTCATGCTTTACATTTCATCAAGTTGATTTGATAGTAACCTACAAGTTTTAGAGATTGCATAATCTTATGAATGCATCCATGAGTATAAATGTTTTATGGGTTCACTAAGCTGAGAGAAATTTTTTATTTGTACATCTAGACCTTGAATAACCGATTCATGCCCCTTCTCAATTATTATAAAAGAATTCCAACATTTTTGTGATTATTTCTTTTTGTTCTTTGATAACTCCTTTATCAATGGATTCCTTTTTCACAAAAACAAAAACTATCTCTTGATAATCTCCTTCTACATCATCATCATTGTCCTCATCTTCAATTTTGTAACAAGCTTTCCTCCCTTTTGGTTGAAAATATTTGTTCCTTTTGTACTAGTTCATCTTTTATTCACTCTACTCCTTCCTTGTCTTGTTAGGAAATTAATGTGTGAAGTGACCATTTTGTCTATAATTCCAACATGCAATAAGATTCTCTCCTTTATGTATACCTTTCCCATTGGGAAATACTTTTTCTATTAGAGCTTCAAATTATTCTAATTCTTTTTCCTCTACTACTAAACCTTTGTATGCACCATCATAAAAATATATTCTCCTATGTTGTGTATCTTCACTTGTTGATGCTTGGGGTGCTATTTTATTAACTAGTTGACTATTACCATAGTTATTTAACTCAAACACCATTAATCTACCAACAAGTGAATCAATGATATTTTTAATCTATTAATAGTTATTAGATTTTGTATAGTTGAGGTTAGGATTCCATATCTTTGAGGTAAGAGTCTCATCATCTTTCTTACTATTTCATTTTCATCAATAGGACCTCTAGCTCATTTAATTGCAAAACCAATTTATTTTACTCTTGTCTCATATTGTGCAATAATCTCATTCTCATTCATTTTCATGAAATCTAGTTTTTCTTTTAGTCCTTCCACTTTAGTTTCTAGAACATGCACGTGTCTCCTCTGCATACTTTCAAAAAAGGTCCCATATTTGCCTAGCCATTTTTATACCTTCTATATCAACATATCTTGAATTCTTTAAAGTACTAGCCAGTTCTATCATTGTTGTCTTATGTAGTACCTTTATTTTCTTCTATGTGTCATCAAGTTATCGAGATGGTTCACATACTATATGGTAAGAAAATATTTAGCATTATCTCCAAGTCCTTATAGGTACAATTTCATCTAGATTGTCCATATTCCAAATTATCAACTCATATCTTTTGAACTTTCATGCTTCTTTCTTATAAATCATGTGAAATTTTCCCAAAATAGTTATGCTTCTAGTTTAGGGACCAATACTTTGATAACAATTAAAGGTATAGGATGGATTACTAAGAGAGGGTGGTGGTAGGAGGGTCAATCACTAATCACTAAATTCAACATTTTACTTTCTCTTAAACTCATTTCTTTATCATTAAGAAAAGAGTTATGCCTATAGTTTTGTTATCAGTTAGAAACAACTTACATGAATAAATAGTAAAAGAATCAACAATTGCAACACCAGGATTTATCTCATGGAACCCTGATTAGGGTGAAAACCATAGTGTGATACTAGAGCTCCAAAATAAAGTACTCTTCTAGAATAAATTGTGTTTTGAGCTTTTCCATTAAGGGTTATAAAATATTGCTAAGTGTACCTTGTTAGTAGATTTTCCTTTAGATTTGTTAGGATCTTTACTTTATTAGGAGTAACTTGGTTAAACCATTGAAATATTATAATATAATAATGTTAGCTTGTTAGAGGCTTAACAATAAACCAATTAAGGTTTCCCTTACTAGGGATTTAAAATTGCTATAATGATAAGAAAGTAACAAAAGTAATTATTTGTAATTTTCACTCCCTTTCTATATCAGATTTAATGAAGTTCATCAACATAAAACCATACCATTCACTATTTTTTTTCCTTCTTCTCCAAGATTCTTTTCACCACCCACTTCACCCCCCACCCCCCCTTCTCTCTCTCTCTCTCTACTTATTTGATTGCCCAATTTATCCTCTTAAAACCCTAACTTAAAACATACAATGTCAAAGACATCTCCATCATGCATATTGAGACTTGTCAAAAAATCTCTTATTACTTAACCTAGAAACTTCTCTTCATTTTCCATCTTCTCTAATAATTAATAACTTCACTAATAAGATATGGTCCTCTAATAACTTTCTCTTTTCTAATAGGTAAAGTAACTACATAAGAATGTTTCTACTTATTACTCTGACTATTACATGATATGGTGCTTCCTTATTACTTCTCAAGTATAAATCCATTAAAGATCTCATAACAACATGAAATGGTAAATATATCCATCATTATTCATTATTGATGCATCTCATCTTGTACAAGAATTTTGGCTACTTCAATATTGATTCCATTGATTAAATATTAGAGCTTGATGAAGACTTGTGAATGTAGTTGTGGACTCGAGTATGGGATAGACATTACCCTTATTCTAGCTCTATTTGAAAAAGAAAAGAAAAAATTTATCCCTATTTTCATGAGAATGTTGGGTTCCCTACCAGATAGGCTCCTAAATTTTTTAAGAAGAATGTTGATGCCAACATGGTTTAAAGATGATGCCAAATTTGGCCATAAATGGGGGGATGCCTTTTTATTCCAACATTTTTTAGTTATGAGAGTCTATGCATGCCCACAATCCCCACATATACTACCAAAGTATATACCTATAAGGTTGGGCATAATGGAGTTTTAATGGCAAATTATTATGATGGATAGGGAATATTTAGTCTTCAAATTTCATAAAAGAATATTTTTATGTAGATGTTTTAGGATAGGGATTTTACAATTGGAAAAGAGTCAGTTGGCCAAATTCATGAGTACCTTAGGCACTACAATCTGTCTTTTGTCCCATAAAAAAAAATTATGACCCTAAAAGTGTGTCAGAAATGCAATAAAAGAAATAAGGAACTACACACTCCCTAATAATAAATGGCCACCAAAGGAAGACATAATCATAAATAATATGATTGAAAGTGATGTAGAAGATAGGTTGAGGAAGTTCAAAGATACTCAAGGGGTAGAGAAACAAATGAAGAATAAGAACACAAGTTTTGGAGTTTGTTGCTCAGAGGTTTCCTATCCTTTTAGCCTTGAGAAAACATTATAGAATTGCTACCATGTAATGCCATAATTGCAACACGATTTGGGAGAAGAATATAGGGTGAATCTAGACTTTTGAGAGCTAGATGTAGAATTTGATGAAGAAGAGGATCAACCTCAAGTATCTTCCTAGTGGTAAAAGGAAATAAAAGGAGAAATATTGTTCACATGCTTGAAAAAGTAAAAGAAAGAACATTACAACTTATGCCTTGTACAAGCCAGCATTTTTCTAATATGAGAAAAAGTTTCATACAAAAGAGAGTCAAAGGAGTAAAGAGCTCATTGATAGATTTACAATTAACTAAAGCAAGGCTGGATGACAAGATCATTCAAGCTGAAATTTTTGTAGAAGATGATGACTTTATTAAGTCTCCAAAGTTCAGAATTTTTTTTGTATAAAATCAAACAAAGTGAATTAACTCTTACGTTGAAACTCAATGAGAGTGAGGAGAAAAATAAAGATCCTATTGAAAATCTTATGGGCTATGATCCAAATAGTGAGAGTATGACAATAAATGAAGCCAAAGACCTTGTACAAAGGAGTGACATGTTGTTAGCACCATAATGGGATTTGGGTGTTGGATGGATTATTGGGAAACAAGTTAGTGTGAAGGGGGGGGGAGGGGGGGGGTGGTGTATGTGTGGTGAATCAAGATATTTAAATGTTACCTTATAAAACCATATTACTAAATTCACACCTAATTCATCTCATATCTTCGATCTAAAATGTAAAATTGTAATGTTGAATAGTAAATTTATATGTACATTACATCCATAAAAGATTCATAATATTTGATCTATCCTATGAGGGGTCTACCGTATTAAAAGCTTCAAGATGGTTAATTCCTAGCCTATTAAAGGATTTCACACTTACAATTAACTAAGGACTTTGTTAGGAGGTTTAGATATACTATGTTGGGAGGTTTACATAGACCTGTTAAGATCACTCAGTTAGGAGATTTCCCCTTATTCAAAATTCATTCAATATTGGACTCTTAGTTTTCTCTACAAGCTAATTTTAGATTTCCTCTATATAATGTTTGATTTGATCTTTCAATATGATATCTTCTTTCAATTCTTCACTGCCCTGACTACCCTTATTTTATCTAATTCCAAACTTAGCATTTCTTTCTCTTTTCTTCCCCTTGATTGCTTCTCCACTTGTGCCTTTATTTACAAATGCATATAATCTCTCATCTCACACTGAATATAGGTTTAGAATCCTCTTTAAATAGATGTTATTTGAAAGTTCTAGATCTCAATCGATGGTTTACAATTTATCTCCTTTAGCCATTTCTATCCAATATTTCTATTGGTTGATTTGCATTCCTTGGGATCATTACCTTCTATAATGACACATAATCCCCATCTTAACTATCTCAACAAATATAAAATATCACATGGAAGTTGGCCAAAATGTTTTACATAGTTGTTTGTGCAATTATAATATCATATGAAAAAATTGAACTACTTGACATCTGATTGTGCTAACACTTGGTCATTTTTGACATTCATACTGATCCTCAACTTCTATATACATATTCTTCTTTGTTTCCTTAGAAAAATTATCTTTTTGAAATTTACTCACTCTCTACTAAAATAGCTCAGCTTACATATGTGCTCAACCTTAACTGGTGATGGGGAGCTTTTTCACTTTAGAGATTTATTTCTCTACCAAGGATACTCTTATCCTACCTAGGGTTACTATTCTCAACCTCAACATGGAGGACTTTTTTTTCAATCCCTCTTCACCAAGAAACTCTCCAATCAATCCAAATTTCCATTCTCTAACTTTAAATCACCAACTATGCCTCTTTTGGCCTAGTGCACCAAAACTCCACCAAGTGCATTCAAAGGGCCAAAATCAAGTGTATACCATCTTCCTATGGTTCTTTATTCTTCACACTTCTACATCTTTTGGGTAGGTCTACCATACCCACAACTCCAATTTGCCACTTTTTCCCTTGTAGCCCTAGGAACCCCTATTAGCCCTCCTCAAAACAAGGAACTAGTAATAACTCCCAAAAAAAATTACAAAGCCTATTTATGACTTTAGGAATTTGATTCCCAATGACTAAGCTTTAATATTTTTTGGGTCTTAGGCCCCTATGGTGTTCATATAGTACAACTCTAGAAAACCCTTACTTTAGGGGTTTCAAAGGTAATGACAATGAAACTTTCTCTAATTGCTCTAAACTCATCATCCAACCTAATCCTCTAATTTATGGACCCCTGGCATCATAATCCATAATTTTCACAAAATCTTGTCAAGTTACAATCCTTTTTTTCTCACTAAAACTCCATTACAAGCTTTCATTGCACCTTGCCAAGCCTTTCTTGCTTTCCCAGAGCTTGCTTGTAAAATTAGCTACTTGACTTTCAAAAAACCCAAAATCACTATATAAATAATTTACAAGGGCTATTTTTTAATTTAGAAATGCCATGGTGTTTTGACCATGGAAGTTCAAGCTATAGCCATTTAAGTGTTGGTTATTCAAAACTGGACAACAGGAACACACTAGTTAATTAATTTTGTAAACCCTATAAAATGAATGCTCAAGATCAAAAGAACCATTAAAAGAGTTTAAAAATGATCTTAAGACACTAATCCATTTGAAATAGTAAGATATTAAATCAATTTTCTTTTCACAATCCTCTAAACTCCACTTTTCTATCAAGCAAAACTCTTCTACATGTATATGTTGTCTGTACATATTTGTGTCCAACCTTGGAAAATGAGTTGGAAGGTGTTATTATAGGATCTCCTAACAAAATTTTCCTTAGGTTCAAGCTATAAATACCTATGTTTTTCCTTTTCAAAAAATGTACAAAAGTTGATATTGCAATTTTGCAAAAGTTGCAAAGTTGTCAATAAGCAATTCTGACAACTTTTACAATTTAGCAAGTTAAGCCTACAAACTTGACTAGTTTGTTTTCAAACCTCACAAAATGAACCTAAGACACCTATAGACATATTTTGAAAACTGATTTCACATTTTAAGGAATTTTTTCGTGTTTTTCCTTATACAACAATTTCTAGCAATTTTGTGCTTGTCAGGACCTAGTTGTTCAAAACTTGACTCACACTCATCTCCTTCTTAAGAACACCTCCTAAACCTATCTTTGGATTTTAAATGTAGTCCTTATTCTCTAAATAGTTGGTTGGCACATTTACAAACCAAAATTTGAATTAGGGTTTTACCTTACCCCTAGGTTCTCCTACACCATTCTCCCCCTGTAGGAAGAAGCCTAAGGTACATGTGGAGAGAGGAACTCCTTATTGATGCCATGCTTCTTAAAATCACTCTTAGAAATCAAAGCTTTTTTAGCTTCTAGTCTATCTAACCATTTTAGTAGATTCTTTTTATAAACCTTGTTCCTTGTATTATTTTTCACTCTAGAATCCAATATCCTCTCCACTTGTGATTGCTTCCTTTCAGATACCTACAGGTTTGATATATCCTTGTTTTTTTTTTATTGATACTCTATTTCATCTATCTTTAAAAATTTGTAAGGTATTAAGTCTTTAAAACTTAAGATGGGAGAGATAGATATGTCTTTGGGTAAGACTAGTTTGTAGGCATTGGGTCTGTACTTCTCTAGTACCTTACAAGGCCCAATCCTCTTCATCTACAACTTACTAGGGATGCACTTCTGTAACCTAGCTTTTTTCAAGTAGACCATCACCAAATATCCGTCTTGAAATTTTAGTTCTCTACTCTCCCCATCCTTCTTCTCCTTCAACTTCTAATTTGTCTCCATCAAGGTCTATTTCACCTAATCATGCACTTCCCTCATAGACTAAACAAAATTAGTAGGATGTCCACTAATGTTATCATGTGTGGATAAATCTCTTAGCTCCATTATTACCATTGGATATGTGTCATAAACTACTTGGAAAGGACTTAAGCATGTTATCATGTTCTTACTATCATTATAGGAAAATTATGCCTGAGGTATAACTTGTTCCCAACTCTATCCATACTCCTTGGTGAGACACCTTAAGATGTTGCCTAGGACCCTGTTGATGTCCTTTTTCTGCCCATCTATTTGGGGATGGTAGGAAGAACTATGACCTAGGTTTTTACCTAACCTCTTCTATAGGGTCTTCCAAAATGTCCCATAAATTTTACATCTCTATCAGCTACTATGCTACTTGATAAATCATGTATCTTGACAACCTCTTTAAAGAAACGATTGGCTATATTTCTTGAATCATGTGTTGTTTTGCATGGGATGAAATGGATCATGTTGTTGAACCTATCTAACACCACAAACACATTAGCTAACCATTCCCTAGTCCTTGGTAAACCTACTATAAAAATAATGTTGATGCACTCCAAGGCCTATTGGGAATGGGTATATGTTGGTAGATTCTTGCATTGAATGAAGATCCCTTTGCCTTCTAACATATCCCACATTGTTCTACATACCTACTTACATCCCTTTTCATCTTGGGCCAGTATTAGAACCATTCCACAAGTTCTAGGGTCTCGCTAAGGCCAAAATGTCCACTCATGCCTCCATTCTTCTCTTATATTAGATTTTCCCTCATAGATCCACTTCGGAGGCACAATTTCTAACCCTTAAACAATAACCCATTTTGCAAGGAAAATTTAGAAAAGTACCTATGGAAATGATTTTCAAAGTTAATGCATACCTTTTAGGCCTCTAAATAACTTTAATATCCTCTTCATATAAGTCTTTGAATCCATCTAGTCCTATGCTTTGCAACTTGACCTCATGTATTGTCAACAACCTCCTACCCAAATCATCTACCACCTTGTTATTGGTACTCTTATTGTGTTTAACAGTGAAAGTGTAGGATTGCAAGAACTCCATCCATTTTATGTGCCTCAAAATAAGCTTATCATGTGAGTTGATAAAACTCAGTGCTTCATTGTTGGTAAAGACAACAAACTCCTTAGGAAATAGGTAATGGCTACACTTCTTAAGATCTTGATCAATAGCATAGAGCTCCAGGTCATATGTTGAATACCTTTTTTTGGGCTTCATTAAGTCTCTCACTAAAAATGACATGTCTTAGCTTAAAACTACCCCAACTACTATATTAGTAGCATCACACTCCACCATAAATGGCTTCTCAAAACTAGGCAAAACCAATACTAGTTGAGTTGCCACTTCCTTCTTCAATCCCTCAAAACTCTCATCTGCTGCCTTGGTCCATGTGAATATGGTCTTCATACATCCTTTGGTAGGGTCATTCATTGATGCACAAATCTCACTAAACCTCCTCACAAACTTCCTATAGAACTATACTAGGCCATGGAAACTTCTAACCTTAGTAGTAGATCTAGGAGTAGGCCAATTTAAGATTGTCTCTACCTTACCCTTGTCCATTTTCAGATTCCCTTGGAATACTAAAACACTCAAATACACTAGCTCCTCCTTCATGAACTCAATCATCTCAAGATTCACTATCAACTTTTCCTCTTGAAGCTTCCTCGACACCATTTCTAGGTGGTTCATGTGCTCCCCCTTTTTCTTGTTGAAGATGAGGATGTCATTAAATAAAGAAAAACAAAAAATCCTATATAGTCTTTAAAGACTTCATTCATGACTCTCATGAAGGTACTTCATGAATTGGTAAGGCCAAATGGTATTACCAACCACTCATAGAGACCCTCAATAGTCTTAAATGTAGACTTCCATTCATCACCCCCCTTCATCCTAATATGATAATAGCCACTCTTGAGATCAATTTTAGAAAAGTTTCTAATTGTGAATCTATTGATTGTTCTAGAATCAATGCATATTCTCCAATTACCTCCATTTTTAGGTGCTAGGACATCTAGTACTACAGATGGACTGATGTCCTTCCTAATAAGCCCCTAATGAAGAAACTCTTGCACATGTCTTGCAATCCCCTTGTTTTTCTCTAGAGTAATCTTGTATTCAACTTTTTTTGTAAATAATGCTCATGGTATGAAGTCAATTTGATGACTTATGGATCTCTTTGGAGGCGCTGTTGGTGGTGCTACATCACAAATTGTATCTTTGAAATGATCCAATAGGTTATGTACCTATGTAGCTATAAGTGCTTGTGCAAATGACCTCTCCTCCTTGGGCATAACCATGATGGCATATCCTACTCCTTCACCTTCTTTCAAGTCCTTGAGGAACTATTTTCCACTCATCAACAATGTCTTAGTAGTAGCCTTCTCTACCTTATCTTCTTCCACTATGGATTGTATCATATAGGTGACTCCATCATTCTCAAAGGAGTACTTCTTCTCCTTCCCATGATGCACTGCATCCCTCTCATATATCAAGGCCTTCCTAATAGTAGATGGCAAGAACCCATGGGAAGCACATCACATAGGATCTTATCTTGATATTTACCAATAGTGATGTCTACACATACTTGTTCATTCACTAATATGTTTTGCTACTTGTTCAACCAAGTCACCCTATAAGGACAGACATGGGGAATCTTTGTTAAACCCAACTTTTGTACCACTTCCTTTGACAATACATTGTCAGAAGACCCTGAGGACCTATGATCACCTTGCATACCTTACTTTTATCTTGTAGGTAGTTATGAATAGTCCTCTTCTCTACTTGGGCTCCTCCTTTAATGGCTCCTTAACCAAGACTCTCCTCAAAGTGAGGTTCTCACCCTTCTCTATGTCAAGGTCCACTTCTTCTATTTTCTAATTGTCTTCCTCTTGGATATAGGTTATCTTCTTCTCTCTATAAGATCATGATTTCTTCTCTAGACATCTATGGGTAGGATGCCCTAACTTTCCATAGTTGTATCACTTCATATTATTGAAGTGTAAGCCTCTACTACTATTTCCATATCTTCCTCTACCACCATTATTGGATCCTCTTCCTCTGCTAGAGCCTCCCCTTTGATTGGTCTCACTTGCCTACTCATTTCATTTGGAATCTCCATAGCTCCTCTATTCATTGGCCCTTCCACTAGATTCACCTCTTGAGCCACCTCTAAAATATTTACCTCAGCCTCTGCCTTTGGAACTTGAGTCAACTTTCTTCATTAATTTGTCTTCCACCATCTTAGCCATCTAAGAACACCTCTACAATGTGGTGAGACCAAACAAGCTTAATTCATCCTAAATAAACTACTTAATACCATTTAGGTACCTTTCCACCTTGATGCTCTCTTCCTCTTTTACCATTGACCTTAGAGCCAAATTTTGAAAGTCCTTAGTGTAGGTAGCCACATCAAGATCCTTTTGCTTACAATTCTACCTTTGCTTGTGAATCTGAATCTTATGATCTTCTGGCATATAGGTTTCTTTTACCGTTTCTACCATAGCCTTCCAACTTGCTATTGATTTCTTCCATTCACTATCTCTTTCCTCTTGCACAAACTTCAACCAAGTCAGTGCTTTTCCCTTCAATCTTGACTTTGGAAATCTCACTTTCTGAGCCTCTCTTGTCCCCTCACATTCATAGTAATTTTCAATACTCTTAATCCACTCTAGGGCTACCTCTACATCCATCTTTCCATGGATAATTACACATTTTCAACACCCTTTCCTCCAAAACCTTTGAGGGATTTGAGGAATGGTTCTTGTTCACCAAGTGGAGGATCAGGTTCAAGTATTTCATTGTCCAAGCTAACCTTCTCTTTACTATCATACTAAAGTCTTCATCTTCTTTTGCCTCGGTTGCATGTGCTAGTTCCTTCAACTTATCTTTCATCTCTTATATGGCCTCATCAAGAAGCTTGGTTTTCCCCTCCATGAGCTTCTTCTATTCGTCTACCTCCTTAGCCATTCTGCATTAATACCCATCTTTGAAGACCCACTTGATTTAGTAGAATAAAACATACCACCACAAGCCACAATCTTATGTCTCTAATACCACTTTGAATGGGAGCTTCTTCACTTTAGATCTTTCCTTCTCTTCAAAGGATACTCTTAGACTACCTAGGGTTACTATTCCCAACCCTAACCTAGAGGACTTATTTTTAATCTCGCTTCACAAAGAAACTCTACAATAAATTCAAAATTCCATTCTCTGACCTCAAATCACCAACTATGCATCTTTTGACCTAGTGAGCCAAAAATTCAACGAGTGCATTCAAAGGGCCAAAACCATGTTTATACCATCTTCCTATGGTTCTTTATGCTTCTCACTTCATTCTACATCTTTTGGGTAGGTCCACCCTACCCACAACTCTAATTTGTCATGTTTTCCCTTGTAGTCCCAGGAGTCCCTATTAGCCCTCCTAAAAACAAGGAAGTAGTAATAAATCCCAAAAAAATATTGAAAAGGCCTCTTGATTCTTTTGGGACTTCGATTCCTAATTACCTAAGCTTGAATATTTCCTAGCTCATAGGCCCCTATGGTGTTCATACAATACAACTACAAAAAACCCTTGTTTTAGGGGTTTCAAACACAATGACAATCAAGCTTTTTCTAATTGCTCCAAACTCGTCATCCAACCTCCTCCTCTAATTTATGGACCCATGGTATCCTATTCCATCATTTTCTAAGAAATATTAGTACATTTCAATCCTTTGTTCTCACCAGAACTCCATTAAAATCTTTCATTACACCTTGTCAAGCCTTTCTTGCTTGCCTAGGGCTCTCTTGTAAAATTAGCTACTTGACTTACACAAACCCAAAAATAACTATATACATAATGTACAAGGGATATTTCTTTATTCCCGAAGGCCATGGTGTTTTGATGACGGAAGTTCAAGCTATAGTAATTTAAGTGTTGGTTATTCAAAACTAGACAATAGGAACACAAAACTCAACTAATTTTGTAAACCCTATAAAATGAATGATCAAGATAAAAATTAACTATGTATAGAGTTAACACATGATCTCAGGACACTACTCCATTCTGTATAGTAAGATATTCAATCAAGTTTCTTTGTCCAATCCTCTAAACTTCTTTTCTTTGTCTTGGAAAACTTTCCTTCATTTGTATATGTTATCTATACAAAAGTTGCAAAAGTTTTCCCTTTTCTAAAACTGTTCAAAACTTGCTATTGAGCAAAATTGCAAAGTTGTCAATGAACAATTTCGACAACTTTTGAAATTTTGCAAGTTAAGCCTTCAAACTTGACCAATTTGTTTTCAAACCTCATAAAATGAACCTAAGACACCTAAGGACCTCTTCTAAACACTTCTTTCCCCTTTCTACAAAATTTCCCATGCTTTGCCTTATAGAGCAATTTCTAGCACTTTTGTGCTTATCAGGACCTAGTTGTTCAAAACATGACTCACACTCTACTCCTATGTAAGCACACCTCATAAACCTATCTTGGGACTTTAAATGTAGTACTTATTCTCTAAATGGTTAGTTAGATCATTTATAAACCAAAACTTGAGTTAGGGTTTACCTTACCCCTAGGTGCTCCTGCACTAACTAGGTTGCTCAACAATCACTAACTTGCTCAACATATAATGTAAAATAAATAAGTCCTTATATATGCTCGACCTTTACTAGATGAATTAGTTGTCATGATGACCATTCATCCTTTCCTAGTAAATGACTAAGTGTTTGAACACTAATAGGGAAGATAAGCTTAGAGATAAACAATCCCCCCCTTTGACATTAGAAGCCAAACCACTTTGTCATGCATAGTCATTATGTTAAAAAATACTCCACCTGAGATTATAATCTAGTTCTATAAAATATGAATGTTGTAACATCTAATGTCTTTCACTTATACTTTTATTTCCTCCTTTTATTCATTCTCATTTCTACTTCCCCTTATTTTCATCTCTCTAAGATATTTCCCCTCTTTTTTTTCATTGATGGCTTAGGGTTGCTAGGGTTAGGTTATTCTTATCAAAAAAAAATTTATGGTCTTTCATTTTCTCGAAAACTTGAAATTGAATTTCTAGCTTGATAGCTAGATCGATTAGACCTTCAATATGTGAAAAATGTTTATCCTTATTAAATATATTATGTGCAATGGACACTTATTTATGAATTGTGTTCAAATGTGGTAATAGCTTAAATTTAATTAATATCAACTTATATCTTATCTCACTATCTCTAGCTGTGAGCTCAACTAGCCTTTGTTGACTAGTTTTCAACTTATTATATGAGAGTGATCTTGACCTTGCATTCTTCCCCAATAAAATAGCACTTTCCCTTGTATCACTATTTAATAAATCAATGGAATATTGAGTCTTAGGTGTAAAGACCTCAACATCACACAACTTCATGTACAATGAGTAAATGAATCTCAAACTTGTCCTAACATTGTGACTAATATGGAAAGCTTTGCATGTCTATATAAAAGTTCATGAGAGACATTTTATTAGAACTTTATGTTCAAATCTTCTTCTAGACCATTACATTAATTTATCATTGGTATCTATATCCTCTGCCTAAACCTTACAAACTATATACACTAGCTGATCCAAAATTGGATGCTGATCATCTAAGTTAGTTATGCCAAATACATCCACAAAAATATCTCTAGCATGTGTAATACTTGTTTCTTCTTATGTTCTCTCCTTAGTGATTCTTACTTTTCCTTGTGGCTCAACAAGGTTTTCAATTCCATCATCTAGTGTTAAGTTGTTCAAGTCATACATGCGTAATATAATTACCCCATGTAGACTAACTGACTCATCATCTAATTCTTTAGATTTAGTCAAGACCTAAGATATGGGGGTTATATCACTAGGTAGTGATAGTTTCAATTGTTTCCCCTTCTTAGTTGATCTTAGTATGTGTTTTTTCCTCTTTAGAGTATGTGTAGTAGTCATTGATTCTGCAAGATTTGTACTCTTCAACTGTATTAGAGCTAGTGAAGCCTCTTGCTCTTTTTGTGTCACTTGTTTTGTTTCCATCTAGATATGTATTTTACCTATTCTTTCTTCTCTTCTATCAAAGTATTAAGAATACAAGTTAATCATGAAAACACAATTATAGACTTGCCGTTTTTCTTGACACTTGTATCCTCTATAACTGATGTAGCCTCTACATTATAAGTCTTTGTAGTCTCAATCTTTGGATAATCTATAACTTGTAACAAAATTGGATTTGTACAAGGTAGAGCTATATTTGACATGACATTCTACATATCTTCCTCAGTTAGCACATTTTCGTTCTATGGAGGTGTCAAATATGAATTTGATAGTAACAACCTCTTTTTGTTAATAATGATGCACTAGTTGCTTGATTTCTTTAGTTAGTTTAGCAAATTCTTCCTTATATGCATCCTCAAATTCTATTACATCACTTCCTTCATTGGTCTCTATTGTTGGAGTAAGTACTCCAAATACTTCTTTCCACACCTGAATGTTGTCCTACTCAACTTCATGAGCTTTTATTCATTAAAATTTTGCATACCCTATCTCTTGGCATAAATTTTTTCATAGAATATTTAAGGGCTATAGACATATATTTCCTCCCTAAACTTGGCATGGCTTGTGCCAATGTAGTCTCTCTTATTTTCTTTTCAGTGCATAGTACCCACTTCCATTTAGCATCGATCTATTTGTATAAGCCAGCTCAGAACCCATCTCCCAATTCCAAGGGTGTATGTCTAAATTTAATCATAATATCAATCATAGCTTCTTCCAGTTAAGTTGTATCATCATTATTTAAAGAATCATAATTAATATCTTTGAATCCTTCAAAATTTTCAAATTCTATTATCTTTTCACATACCTTGGAGGAAGTCTATTTACCATTTGCAATTTTCATGGTTCATCAAATTTGGTCTCTTCATCATCTTCCTCCTCCTATGGAATAATCAATTTTCTCCTTGACCTCTCTTTTATATTCTTCTATGGTGATCAAGTCAGTCTCTTCTTTGATAGACTTCCTTTACTTTTCACAATCGGGGGTTGAGATGTCTTTGATCTTTTTATGATCTTTTCTTTTGATTTTTTAGGTGTGATAAATCTCTCCATATCTCTACTAAGATCATCTTTAACCTTAGGTTCAGAAATTATTACATTTTCCTACTTTATTCCCTTATGCTTGACAATTGCCAGTTCTTTTCTATTTCCTTCATCGGCCTTAGCAGGTTGTTCTAATCCTTTCCCTTCCTTATTATTCTTGTCTTCGAGACTCTTCCTCTATCTTTTCTTTTTAGCCTTAGGCATGTTGTACTCTACAATTAGTTCTTCCATTATTGTTCAGTATGTACCAAATTTCTCGGTATTAGCAATCACATCCTTAATAAAAAGTATAGTCACTGGTAGTGTAATATCATCAACATTAACTTCATAAGGCATAGGCCTTAACTATGAAATTCTTAGTATTATTGCCTAAGCATGTAAAAAATATGTATCCACTATAAAACATACCTCATCATATTACTTTTCAATGATTGGCTTAGGTATGACCATTGTTATTCTCATGTTAAATTTGATCTCCTCAAAATAGTTATTCATTATGGCTTCAAAATGTTTTCCCAAGCTATTGGTTAAATTGTTTATCTACTCCATAGCATGTCAATTCCTACCCTATCATATTGTTCCAATAATAGGGAATGAGTTTTGTACATAGAAAAATATACATACCAGAAAATGTTTGAATTTTTATGATATATTATTTTCTTTCTTGATTGCATCCAGTTTTTCTAATAGTTTTTACAATTTCACCTAGGCAAGGTCATAAGTATGATCCTTCTTAATGATTTTGTATCAAAAATCTACTATAATACATGAGTAGTTATTCAGTTGGATAGATTGGTAGAACTTGTGTGCTATAACATGATTGATATCAACCATAGGATCTTCTATCCCACCAATTGACATCTCTCTACCATTTCACTTTTGTTTGGTCTAATTTTCAATCTCATTCTTTGCTACACTCCTTATTCTTTTAGGTAGAGTAGAGTAACTAGTTACTCTGCATATTATGGCCTTATCGATTTTAATTTTTCCACCTTCTAACCATATCTTTATTTTGGGGATGTGACTGAGCATGAATTTTATCTATTCTACCTTCAAAACCTTAGGGAACCCTAAGGAATAGGTAAACCCTTTCTTAGCAACTATTTTTTTCTCATCTTTCAAGACTTCATTCATATATAGTTTCTCATAAGCTTCCCTTATTTCAAAATCTTTAGCATCTCTTACTTTGTATAGGTAGAAGGATCTTACATCATAAATAGTTAAAACTTTAGGTAGAATTAATGACAGGGTGCCAATATCATCTTCAATCTTCTCAAAAATTATGCTACCCCTGAAATTTGGAGGAGGACATTGTAGTTGCTCCTCACAATTTGAGCATTTCTATCCTTCAACATTTTGCTTGGTCATGCCATTTGAGCTTAGGGTTTGGAAAATAAACTCTTCTATGACATCTTCAAAAATAATTTACTCAACACCAAAATGTATCACTTATAGATGTTAACAAGTTTTCCAATGCTCCATTATCACTTTCTTTCTTTATCATTATAATAGCCTTAATCACCTTTAAATCACTTGTGAGCTCTAAAATCACTAGGTGAATAAAAATGTTTCCTCAAATTTGATAAATAGATTCAAATTTTCATTCTAAGTCTACAATAAATGGTCTCATACTTGGTTGGTGTATGATAGATAGCTCAGTCTCCATACTTGCTTAGTCAAGGTTACCTTACTTAGCCAACACTAATTCATTTAGTCAATACATCAAGTCTCTTGATCACTTGGTCTATAGTGAAAATCTCAGTCAATATAGATTGTACCACTAACACTTTGTACTTTATGAAGAATATGATTCTCTTTTACTTTCCCTTTTAAGAATCTATTCTTAATGCATCTTTACTTATGAAAATATGAACTTTTAGCACATCTATGTTAGGAACTGATGTAAAATATATCATTGAAAATATACTTCCTACTTACCTCCTTCATTTAGTTAGATGTGGTGTGATCACCTGATCCATTGGATTGGGTGATCTCTACTTTGTTTGCTCCACTGCTTCCAACTTTCACTATCTCTATGTATGTTTTTTTCCCCTCATCTTTTTCATTTCCATTGTTTCGTGTTGGTTCTCTTGTTTTATAGTTTTTACTGATATATCCAACTTTGAGACAACTAAAACATATCATTTCTCTATTCAACCACTTCTTGTAATTTCCTCTAAATTATGTCTTGATAAAATTCTCTAAGATGTGACCATACTCTCCACAATAGTGTAAACTATACCATGTATTGTAATCCCAATTATAGGAATTACCTTTTTTTAGTGCATGTATTTGTTTCTTAGGTGTCCAGTTGGACTTTGTCTTGAATCTACACTCATGAGCTCTATGTCTATATTTTTGACAATTATAGAAATTTCCTTTAAATTTAGTGAATGAATGATTTTTCTTTTATTTGCATTCATGTGCTTAATGTCCTACCTTCTTTCATTTAGAACAATTACTAATAGACTTAGGTATAGATTTTTGCATACCATTCTTTCTTTTGCAAATTTTTGATGTGTGTCCAAGTTTACCACAATGATGACAAGTAGGTGTTCCTTTAGCATTTATTTGTTCTCCACTCTTTAATGTTTCTCTTTCTTTAATAGAAGAAAAGAGCATGTTGTATCCTAGTCCAGAGGTGTCTTTTGTTGATTTAGGTGATCTCAACAGTTCTTCAAAGTATTTGATAGCCTCACTTGGTTTGTTCCTTCTTTCCATAAGTTCCTTTCCATGCCTTAGCTCACTTCTCAGTTACTCATTTTGTGATCTTAGGTTTTTGATCCCCAAGTCCTTTCCATTTTCTTCCTGAGTAGCAACTATCAATTGATTTGTCATATACAAATGATTGGTTATGAGCTTTGGTACTTCAAATGATCTCTCTTCAATTTTGATTGCCATATGTCTTTTATTTTCTTTATTTTTCTTCTTTCCTCTATATTTCTTGACATAGTAATACTGATTGAGTTTCATTTTCTATCTTAAGTTATTTTCCCTCTTTGCTTAGAGTAATCTTTTTCTCAAGTACCTTTGTTATTGTTGGGTAACAGTACAAAGTTGTATCGCCTTTTAGGCTGACTTATCAAAATGATTGAATTTGAGTATTTCTATCTAAAAATCAATTTTGACCAAACATATGATCAAGAGAAATTCATTCTAGCTAAGATATATATGGTCTCACACTTTTCCAATTGGAAATGTCTATTAAATGCACGTTCTATACTAGTTTGTATCCAATTACTAAAGAAATACAATTATTTCAGAAAAGTGGTGTTTCAATAACTCTTAATATTTTTTATGATATTTTTTTAATAACATATAAACACTATTTTATAGAGTTCAAAGTCAAGAATATTTTCATATAGAGCTTATAGTGTTTTAAGTAGATATAGTATATTATTATTTAAAAAATTCTACAAGTACATAATTTAACACTTAAAATCATGTCAATTTTGAGAAAGAAAAAAATATTAAATCATATTTTTAAAAGAAATTAAAATTATATGATGTTCTAGAGGAGAGAGTCCTCTTTTAGCATATATAATTTTTCTCCTGCTTAGAATAGATTTTGTGATATTGCTATTATGATTTAACTATGTGAATTTGAGTCAAACTAATTGAACCATGCTTCATGAGTAGCGATTCAACATGAATCCATCTCTCATGAGAATAAATGGAGCACTTAGCACTCATTGGATCTAGGTGATGTTCACAGGGGTGAAGCATTGGGACTTCCTGGGAGGTCACCCATCCCAGTACTACTCCAGCGTGAGCGTGCTTAACTATGGAGTTTCCTCCATGGTCAAACCCAAGTCTTGCAACCCCAAAGCAATATCACAATTTGACTTGTTGTGGAAATTATCTCCTACTTATCAATAGAATAGATTTTTTTTGAAAAATGTGGTGGGAGATGAAAACTATCGATTTTAGGTGAGTTGAAATTTGAATCATTATAAAAGAGAAAATATAGGTCTAAAGCTTATTTTTATTTTTGATTGTCCGAGCTATATATGTTATCTATAACATGGTTTGAGATCAAAGGGAAATAACTTTATTTCCATCTAGTTTTGTGGTGGGAACAAGACCCCTAATTTTCAACGTTTTTTGGTAGCTAGAAACTTATATTTAAAAATTAGGAAAATATATCAATTCTTACACCAAATAATTATTATAAAGTATAATCCTAAACTTCATACATTTCTACTCATTTTATTAGTTTACTTCATTTTCATATTCAAAATAGCAATGCCAATTTTATGTCATTAAAGGTGAACACTTGTACTTTTGTTATCATTTTCCTTTACACAAGGGTGACCCAAATTTGTGCTTTTACACTTCTTCACTATTATCATAAGTCTTTCCATTATAAAGTGGTTCTTTCCTATCTACATCCTTTTATAGAGTGTCATATCACTATATTACTAACTCTTTCCTTTTTGTCAGTGATTTCCTTAACTCTTCTCTTGCTTCTTCAAGTTTTTGCAATTTGATCTAGATTTTAATCATCTAGTTCTCAATTTTTTTCCCAATATGTATTCCTCCATCTCCATGATTTGATCCTCTTAAAGTGTTAGGCTTCTTTCAAGAGAATTGTTCTCTCATACCAATTGTTTGAAGGATTATTGAGAAAGAAGATAATAAGATGCAAGGGTGAGTCAGAATCTTTAAAATTTATGATATAAAAGAAAATTACTTAATTCAAACCTAATTCATCTCATATCTTAGATCTAACATTGAAAATTGTAATGTTGAATAGTAAATTTATATATCACACCCATAAAATACTCAACACATAACACAAATGATTTCGTCACCCAAAAATACTTCAATGTGAAGGTAAAACTAGGGTGGGGATGAAAACCACAAATCTTTAGTATATTGCAACAATAAAGTTAACCTATTAAGGTTACAATGTTTGATCATAACATATGATCTACCTAATAAGGGGTATACCCTTTTAAAATTTTCAAGATAGTTAATTCCTACCTTGTTAAAGGATTTCACACTTACAATTAAGTAAGGTATATGTTAGGAGATTTACATAGACCTGTTAAGATCACTTAGTTAAGAGATTTTCCATGATTCAATACCTGATTATTAGTTTTGTCTAGAAGATGACTTTGGTTCTCCTCTATAAAATGTTTGATTTTTTCTTTCAATCTGATATCTCCTTATAGTCCTTCACTGCTTCAATTTCCCTTGTTTGATCTTATTTTAGGCTTAGTCTTTCTTGCTATGTTTTTCTCCTTGATTTCTTCTCCACTCATGCATTAATTTACACATGCATATCATCTCTCTTTGTTCACATTCTTATGTTCTCATATAACATTAATTCTAGGCTTATAATCTTAAATAGATGTTCTTAAAATGTTCAAGATCTCAACCAATGGTTTCTAATTTATCTCCTTTTTTCATCTCTATCTAACTTTTTGATTGGTTGATATGCATTCCTTGGGATCATTACCTTCTCTAATGATGTGTAATATCCTTCTTAACTATCTCTAAAAATATTAAATATCATATGGAAGTTAGACAAAATGTTGTACATAGTTTTTGTCCTATTACAAACCTATATTTAAAAACTAAAATACTTGACATCTAAATATGCTGACACTCGGTCATCATTGGCATTCATGCTAGCACTCAAATTATATATACATATGATTCTCTATTTCCTTGGAAAAATTATATTTTTAATTTACTTGGTCCCTTCTAAAATAAACCGGGTTGCATATTTGGTCAACCTTAACTGGGGTTCTCAACAATCACTAACTTGTTTGTCATGTAATGCAAAATAAATAATTCCTTATGCTCAGCCTTTACAAGATGACTCGGTCATAGTGATGACCATTCATCCTTGCCTAGTAAATTACTAATTGTTTAAAGAATAATAGGAAACATAGGCTTAGCAATCAATATTGGGAACAATTTTTGTGTTGGACCAAATTAGAAGACAAGATAAGGAAGTTTCTTATGAAGCCTGCGGTGCACAAGGCCTACAGAGAGGCTTAGGTTTCAAAATAGATAGGAAGACATTATCTATGTGGAGATTTGATCTTGAGATAAATAATCCTAGGCTTATGGATCTTCAAGACATAGCTTGAGGTAGCGCCATCATATGGACCTTGGACTCTACTACTGGAAGTTAAATTTCAATTATTTAAAGCACTTCCATTAATGAATGAGGCTAAAGTAGGGCAGTTTTGAAGATTAACTTTCTTAGACCTTGAAAAAATACATTGAGACAAGGAAATTGGTTGAAGAATAACTTAAAAAGAGTAATGTACTTGAACAAAGGGTAAAGGAGGTAGAAGAGAAGATATAATGGCTAGAAAGTGAAATTACTACCCTGAAGGAACATCTCAAAGAAATGGAGAAAAGAAACTCTAAAAGGAGGATTGATGAAACAAAATAAGCCATTGAATAAATTCCTCCCTTGGTAGAGGACAAAGAAACCGGAACTAAGGAGGAAATTTTCATAATGGGGATTGAGGCTCCTATCCAAGATAACTAGCTTAAGGAGAATGCACTAAAGGGAATGCTAAATCATAGTGTATGAGTATTGAAAATAATATCCCAAAATGTCCATAGTATTTCCATACCTATGCAAAGTGTAGACCATTGTTGCAATTAATCCCTAACATGGTTAACCGCTATTTTTAATCAATGGGGTCAAAATATTCAATTCTTTTATAGACTAATTATTATGATGGCTAAGAAGCTAGAACTACTAGACAAAATTTTCACAATGAAAGAGGCTTTGGAAGTAGTTAAGCAATAAGTTGGTTTTTTTTGAGTAAATTTCAAGTCATATAGGGTAAACTAAATGTATTGAGTGAAGTGGTTGATAAATTCATTAATTCCATCATTGATAATGACAATAAACTAAAATATTGGCAAGTGTGGTTGACATCTTTTGATCACATTTTGACATTATAGAATATTGCATGACTATACTTGATGGAAATGTTAATGAAGTGAATTTTTTATGAGTTGATTGGCTCCCTGTTCAAGGTAGAAGTTTACATGAACCAATTTTTGGTAGAATCAAGAGCCATTACAAATGCTAGGTGGAGTAAATTTCCAAATTATTTGGAGACTATTAGGGGTACTAACTAATCAACAAATAGGGAGATATATTTGTGGGAGGTAGTTGGAGAGATCAAGGATCTACCCATGGGAAGTAGTTAGAAGATATTTGATGAAGGAAATGAAGACATAATAGAGGAACAACATGATCATAATAGGGTGTCTTCTCTTTGCATGTATTTTCTATAGAAACAACTGCATTTAAAAAAAAGACCATACCTAAATACTAGCTATGTCAACTATCAGATTTGAGATACTTCCCAGATTACTCAAAGTTTAGAGAATGTTTGTAACTATTTTGTCTTCTTTTTATCATGTTTTGATTTCATTTTTTGACATGTGCGTTCACAATCCATAGCTTGTTTCAATCCTTATTCTATAAAAGGATTTCCAAGATTTAGAAGAAGGGTCCAAATCCTTATTATGTGATGAAATATATCATTTGTACTAGGTATTAGATTTTCCATTAAGTATTTAATGTATTTAACTTGTTTCCTATGGAAGATTGAATTTAATTAGCATCTAGTTTTAGTCTTGTATCTCTTTCATTAAATATTATATCAAAACTATGTATGATTCTCAAGGAGATTAAAATAAGAAGTGTTGTAGGGTATTTGTGTCTCAAAATTATATCTCCATTTTTATGCTTTTGTGATATTGAGAGTAAATGAACAAGTTTCATTTTATTCAAATGCAATTTAACGAGTTGTATATCATTTTAGAGTTGATTTTAGTTCAAAGAAATAAGTAAATGCTTCTAGGGAATGAAAAAATCATTTTAGGGTATGAAAGGGATTTGATAACTATAGGATTTGGAGGTTAACAATTGATACATTTAATGGAAAGTCAATTAAATAGGTCTAAATGCTAACTAATATGACTCTGTTCCAACAATGGATTAGGGCACTAGTCTTTTAGATAAATAAATCAAGCAAATGTCAATCTTATCTTACCATGAACACATTTTATAAATTAAAAATCATTAAAGAATGATTGTCATAATGAAATTTAATGTTGGTAATTACTTTTTGTATAAATCCATCAAGCTCATTATTGTCTATGATTGACTTGTCATTTATTTTGCAATTTCAAGAAGTTTTAAGGCCTAATCTACTATGAAGGTTTTGTACTAAATAGTATTATTCATAAAAATGTGTTAAATTCTTAGGTTGACCCACCTTGGTTTAGTAGATCCTAAAGTTTCGAGAGCATAAGTGCTTTGTTAAGTTGTTCTAGGACCAAATAGGGTATGTACCAAACATGGGAAGTAGCTAAACCCTAGGTAATATGTTATTTGTCATTTCCCTTGCATTAAGCACAAATCTATTAAATCAGAAACCAACTAATAGAAGTATTAATTTATTGAATGTTATTTAAGGTAGTAAGAATAGAATCCATGATCTCTGTGAAAATTAAAATTTGAGGTTGAGAAATGGCCTTTAATTGGGGAGCTAAGAGAGAGGAGTAACAAGGGAATTGCTACATCATGACAATAATGAGATTTCAAAAAATACATTTAACATTTAGTGTTATCATCATAAAAAATAATTATAAATAAGATAGATAAAGAATATCCATAGTGAGATCATTTAGGAATATGGATTCATTACTATCTCTATACATATAATATAGTTAGTGCTAATGGAAATTAGAAGAATAAATATACCATAATGACTAAATACATGGTCTAGAAATAATATTCAATACTAATACATGATCATTTTCACTTTCCTAATTAGATTATATTTGTGTGTACTTTATAAGTTGAACAATTTAAATGTCTAATGGATGAATCTATTATTTACTCTTAAAGGCACCATTGTGTCAAAATGCATAGCTTCTAATGAAACCATAGTTCCTTTGTTGCTACAATAAAAGAAACTACAAATTTCATTACAAACCAAAAAGTTACCTTTTTTTTTATAGTTTTTTCACAAAATGATTCTTTTCATTTTTTGTATTTTTTTATAAAAACTTGTATAGAAATGTACTTCTCCATAAGCCTTACTAAAGCTATGGAAATTTTAAACTACCAAAAAACTTTTGGGCAAAAAATGGAACTGTTTTTCCTATGTTTGAAATTTCTTGTCAATTGATGTCAAAATTTGAGACATTTACAAATTGAATATAAAAAAACTTCAGACATAAAATCTGTACTACTTAGAATCTACTTTTTGAATATGTAATTTATTTTTGTACTCATATAATATATTTCATTTTTTGGGATGGATCTTTAAAAACCACTTTTTTCAAAATTCCCATTTGAGGACCATACCACACTTGTTTACGAACACCATAATTTGACACAAATAAATGAATTTTCATAATCCTTTTGAAAGAAGTTACCTAACACACCAAATATTGATGATAATATTTTTTTGTAGTATTTTATTGAATAATTTTTTTATTATTAATTTTTAATTGGCTATAAAGGTAAAAAGTTTAAACCTTTGTTGTACAAACACCATAAATTGATCAAAATTTCACTTTTTTCAAAAATCCTTTTTTTTCTAGCTTCAAAAGAATTGTATACATGTAGATTGATGAAATAAATTAGTTTTAACAAAATTATAAAATAAAATTAAAAATTGTACTTTTAGTGAACCTTGTTATTTTAAATTTAAGTACCACCTTTGATTAAAAAATAATGCAAAAATAGTAAATAAAATCATAACACTATAAAATTTATATTTTTAAAATCATGACAATCAAAACCCTAATAGGTTTTTGTTTCATAAAAACAAATGATCGGGAAGACCCTTTAAAATTTATGGTAAGGCGTGATTTTGTCAATTCAATGTCTTAGCCAAATCTTGAGAGGTCAAGGCATAGAATTGGTCTAGCCAAGCCTATCCCAAACCAAAATTTGAGGTAGGAGGAAAAATTCTCACCCCATGTTGTAAGAAATGGGCACTCGTTATTTGAAATTCCAAAACAGGGTGCCCATTTCGAAAAAGTAAAATTGACATTTAAAACGCATTTAAAATCCCAAAAAAAAAATATGATTTTTTGCAAAAAAAATGGGTACCCATTTTTTAAAAGTAAAAGATGTGCACCAAATTTTTGAAAAATGGATATGCATTTTTCATTTTTAAAAAAAGGGAGCCAATTTTTTAAAAATTTAGTTTTTTTATTTTTCAAAAATGAGTGGCCATTTTTTGAAAAAAAAATGATTATCCATTTTTTAATTTTAGATTAGGCACCCAAGCCTAATACAGGTACCCATTTTTAAAAATTGGGTGCCCATTCCTAAAATAGCATGATCTCAATATGTGGACTTCCACATAATTAAGACCCAACTTCTTGCTTCTACCCTTTTAAGTGTTTTTTTTTTTTGGGCAAAAGTGGATGAACCACTAGATATATATTTATATAAAGTAAAAACTTGTTCAAGAGCTCAACTAGGAAAGAACTAGAAAGAAAACCCAACATCGTCACAATATTGACAATTCAGTTAACATCGATATTCACAATCTGACTATATTGATGAACAACCATCAAAATTCAAAGTTTTTCAAATTTTACAATTTCATCACACAGTAGGCATGGGGGACTCAAATTTAGTCAAAACAAGATTTTCAACAATTTGTAAAACATGCCTGAAGTGTGGAGTAAAAGAAAAACCCAAAAAGATAGAAAGATACAACAGTGCTATCTTTCGTCCATATCCTCGCTAGAAGCACCCATTATAGAGAAGCCCCATCTGGAATTTGGACATGATAAGGAAGAAACATCCCAAGCCCCCAACAATAACATCTAAAGTGCTAGTAGAAAAACTAGTGGAAGATGGAATGCCCCGAACACTTGGTTTGGTGACATTTGGATGCAGAGGTCGAGTAGTCTCTGTTGAGACATGGTGACCAAGACCAGGATATTTGAAAGCCAAGAATGACCATGCACTAGATTCACTGATTGAATGAGTTGGGGTGGCCAAAGGTGTCTTCACTTTGGAAGCTTTTTCTTGAGCATCAGAAATTGGAATCCCCAAAATGTCAATCAAAGAAAAAGCAACTTTCTTCACCTCCTCAGTCCAGTAGTAACCTAGAACACATGTTGTGAATTGTAGGATCTTAGTTAGGAACTGAGTATTTTTCTTCTCAAAGGTTTTCTGGAGCACTTCAAAAGTCATCATGGCCTCATGATTCTTCATGAGCATGGTTCTTGAAAATATGCTACCAACTAGGGCATTACCGAACCACAAATCATAGTTCTTCATCGCACATTTCAATTTATTATCAGCCCAAAATTCTGGCCAAACCACCTTGATGGCAATAATTTCTAGTCTCGACGAAGATTGAAGAAGATCCATGGCATTGGATAGAAAAATTGAAACCAAAGTTGAAGGGAATAAAATATTCCTTGTGGATGCAGAAAAAAGATCCTCTACAATTATGGTTTGAATCGCACGCTAGATGTTATAGGAATGCATGATAAACATATTGTCTAGAACCACATCTTCAAGAGGGTGAGAAATTGCATCTTCATCCAATGCCGGATGAAGCTTGATTTTGAAATTTTTTGGCAGTATGTTGTGATGGAATTGATGACAAGAATTGCATTTCACGCATGCTTCTTGAGGAGATGACATTTTGAAAGCAATTTGAATGGTAAACACAACAAGTTGGATAAATGAATTGAATTGAAGTCCATTTTGCACATTTAACTAAATCCCTCAACATAGGCACATAGGAAGTGGGGTATCTACACTCATGTGTGTAATACAGAGGGTACCATTAAATTAGAAACCAGTTGCAATTTGAGAAGGGCAAAGTATGAATCTGACACCCCAAAAATTGAAGAATGAGCAAATTGATCTGCAGCCATATATGTTGAATTTTATTTTGTCGAGTACAAAGTACCACATGACCAAACTGAAATCATACTCAATTGACGTCAACCAACAAAATTCTACTCAATGATGAAGATTTAGCATGATTTTACCTTAATCTTGCACATGGGAGCCTGATTTATGAAAGCATCAATAAATGTTCAATGCCCAATTTGGATAATGCTCAGTGACCATAAAATGATGTTAGAATTTCAACTATAGAATACTTGGCACATATGACATTCTAGTTTTCTCAGCATCACCTATAATTCGACACAAGTAGATCACAGAGAACATGTAACCTGTTGGCATCTAAAGTCACTAGCTTGCATGACATCAACTATGACTCAACACATATTGATCACTCAGCACATAAAGAACACTGGTCACTTGAAGTATCTTGGCTTTTGAGTTGACACCAAAGGTAACTTGGTACCTATTAGAATTATGGCTTGGCTCGGTAGCTATAGGATAACTCATGTATTATTCTAGTTTGTTTGGCACATATAGCATATTAGTTTGCATGACACATAAAGCATACTGAAACACTCGACACATATGGCATTCGACACCTCAGGTCACTAGCTTGGTCAACATCAACTGTGACTCAGCACAGATTGATCACTTGGCACATGAATCACACTTGGCACCTATAGCAACTTGACACCTATAAGAATTCTAGCTCAACATTTGAAGTAACTCGGCACCTATATTAATGTTGGCGCGACACATACATTATACTTGCCACATGAAGTATGCAAGGTTGCTTGGCACATGTCATATGACATTTAGCACCTAAGGTCATTAGTTTAGTTGGCATCAACTATGGCTCGATGCATATTGATCACTCGACACGTGAAGCATGCTTGGCACCTGAAGCAACTCGACATATATACTTGAATTCTAGCTTGGTATCGGCACATGAAGTATGCTAGCTTGCTCAACACATTTATCATATTAGCTTGCTTGGCATATGAAGTGACTCAGCACATATTTAAAACTCAACACATCAGGCATGTTCAGCATCTATATTCACTTGACACTATTAAGAGAAATAGCTCAGCATAAATGATATACTCTACTTCTATAGGTCAGTGGCCATTATATTCTACAAATTTTTATAATGTTCCCCGAATACAGAGGGGTTTAGTGTAAAAGTTGTAATCCCATTACATCCTAAGTTGGAGAGATAATCTACCATTATATTACCCTCCCTATATGTGTGTGAAACTCTGACCTCCTGAAATTGATCAATAATATTCCAATTTCACTAGAACACATAGTTGAGTTTCCACAAAGATGAATGTCTCTTAATGCAAGTAGAGATTATAACTTGCGAGTCAGCTTCAATTTGCACCTGATGGAAGTTCCCTTTCTTTGCAAGGATTAGTCTTGAAAGCAATGACTGAGCCTCAGCCATATTGTTAGTTCCTATAGGGAGGGGAGCCATTATAATTGCCAAGACTTTACCAATGCAATCTCTAATACAAGCACTCAAACTTGATTGTCTTGGATTACCTCTAGATGCTCCATCAAAGTTGAGTTTGATAGAGCCAAGCATAGGGGGCTACCATTTGACTGTAGATCTATCTGTAGGAGTTTCCAACTTGGAAATGCCAGTTCCAAATGGGAGGAAAATGGATTACCACTCTCCGATGATAATTCCATCCTAGGGAGTGGTAACTAGATTGAATCTACATCTATTGACACTTGCATTAGTAACTTCTTAGATCAAAATTTCAATGATTTGGAGCACTTTCTCTAAGGATGAAACTTCTTTTCTAAAAATCCTTTTATTTCTTTCCCACTAGATAACCCAAATTTATAATGTAGGTGTACATTTCTAGATCCCAATAAAAGGGGCATTGGGATAAGGGATTGTCCATGCCTAAAAGACATCCTAGATGTTATTTTGTAGTGGAGTAAAAGAGTTTAATTTGTTTAATATAAACATCCAGCAATGGTATGCGAATTTACAATTTACAAACAAGTGGTCAATTGATTCATCCTCCTCACCACATAAAACACATCTGAAAGGAGAAACAATACTTAACCTAGCCAATCTATCACTTTTTAAAATTCTATGCTTAATTGCTAGTCACGCGAAACACCCAGCCTTAGGTAACACTACTTTGTTCTAGCAGAACATGAAAGCTTGAGAAGAGGTTTTTGTTGACTCAACTTGCTAGAGAAGTTTGTATTCATCCTTGATTGAATAGTTTCCATTTTTAGCCAGAATCCACATTAATCGATCATCAACCTTTGACAAATAAACATGTCTATTTGAGATGATAGATTGAAGTTTCATTTTGCATTGAGAATCTAAGGGGAGCTAGTCAGGATCTTTCCATATTACTTTCCTTGAAAAGATGCAAATTGCATCCATAAAGTGAATAGCATGGTTACCCCATTCTGCCTCTATAATTGATACAATATTTTGTATGTTTGGTATTGAGTTTAATGGAGGATGTCCATTCCATGAATCACCCCAGAAATTGGTCTCGTCCCCACAATTTAATTCCCAAGAAATGTAATTAAGCACAATGTCTCTAGATGCAATCAAGAAATCCCAAATGACTAATCCCTTAGGAGGATCCAACAAATGAAATATTCTATGTGGCTCATTGTTATCTAGATACTTCTATTGCATAATTTGACACCAAAATGATTATGGTTTAGTATACATCTGCCAAACCAGCTTAGCACCAAAAGCTTTGTTCCTTGTTGTCAAATCATGAATTCCCACTCCTCCTAAAGTAGGAGGATATGCCATATCTTGGAGAGAAATAAGTGGGATTTTCTTTTCATTTGTCAAATTTCTCGACCATAGAAAACCCTTGACAAGCTTTTGAATTTATGATACAACAGAAGATGGTGCTTGCATAATAGCCATATAATAATTTGGTATTGCATAAAAGAAAAAAATTGATGACAAATATTCTACCAGATAATGACAACCATCTAACTTTCCAGCAGGCAATTTTTCTCTTAATTCTTTGGTAGACTCCATCCCAAAAAAATTTCTTATTTGATCCTATGAAAAAAGGAATCCCAAGATAAATGAAGGGTAGAAAATCCTCAAAAAACCCCAAAATATGCACAATCTTGTCTCAGATGACTTTGTTTGTGTTAAATAAGAAGATTCTTTATTTTTGAGAATTAATTTTCTGCCCATAAACTTCTGAATATTGCAATAAAATTTTCTCAATCTGCATAGCCTCAGAGACTAATGAGGCACCAAATAGAAATGTGTCATCAGCAAATACAGAATGCATGACTAAAATTGTTGTATCCTCAATTTTTGCCCCTTTCCACTTATCAAATACATGATGGTATTTGATAATCCTACTAAGGGCTTTAGCCATGATGATAAATAATGCGGATGAGAGAGAATCACCCTATCTAAGGCCTTGCATGGAGGAAAAGAAACGAGATGCTGACCCATTAATAATGATTGAGAACCAAGCCCCCAAAATGAAAGCTTATAAATACTATTTTGAAGTTATTAAAATAAATTTGTAAGAATAAAATGAAATTACTAAAACCTTACAAGCCACAAAAATGTTTTGAATCGTTGTCCTCTAATTGAAAAATAATAAAACTCTTGAAAGTTATTATTGAATGCATACTCTTTTCTACATCCAATTCTTCTCATTGTACCAAATATCTAATTTATTTTCTCAACTAAAATAAACATCAAGTCATCTTTAATGAAAGTCTTCCCCTCAATGGTCTTCCAATTATTTGGCCATTTCTCATTCATCTTTGCAACTCTTTATGGGTCCTTATTCCTCCTATCTTTTCTATCCCTTCTCTAATTAACAACCATATTCAATTTTAGGTTCCAAAACTCTATTTCTTCTGCACATACTTTAATAACACAACAACCTATATATTATTTATATAATATAAAACTAGATTATAAATTACTACAATTTTCATAATACCCTTGCAATCTACACATATCTTTTATAAAAATACATATCTATAACATCTCTATTAAGGTAACCTTAAGAAAAATAATTTTATCTCACTTTCTTAGCATGTTAAAATAAGATTTATATAATTCAACACAATAGAAAGAAGTTTGTCCATAACTATGTTTACATTGCCTTCTTTAATGCTTAATTTAATAAAAACTCATAAGTATGCTCACCATTTCATTTTTTACCTCTTTTCTACTTTTATATTCATTTTTTCAATGGGTCATGTAATCTTCCTAAATATTAGGTGTCACATTGCATTTCTATGTCTATGTCTTCTTCCCTTATTTTATTCTCTTTCCTTTTTCTCTCTCTCTTTATAATTGCATTTATTTTATTTATTTGATCTTTGATGAATCCTCACATTGGAAATACATCATTTATAAATCCATCTCTTCAAAAATGTTCCTTTAATCTTGCTTCCACTTTTCCTTTGCCTCACTTAGGTCTTTTCTCTTCTTAAACTATTCTTTTGGTAACTAACTTCTCTTTTTATTCCAAGACTTTTTGAGCTCTAATTCTAAATTATCCGGCCTAAATTCTTCAAACAAACAACAAAAATATAAGAAAAATGTAAAAGAAATTTAAGAATTCAAAATAACTTTGTATTGAAACTTCCAAAATATTAGAAATGATGAACTCGGAAATAACCTTTGAAATTAGAAACAACATTGTGATGTTACTTGAAAAAACCTTTCCAAAGAAGATATTAATTTTTTTATGACAAAAATCTCTTGCATCCATTTCTCCCTTCAAAAGTAAATAAAGAAGACTTCTTTTATTGCATTAGTTACTTATTTGATAAATAACTTAGAAAATTTATGACTTAATATTAGTTTATTTATTACAAAACATATTAGAAAACATACTTATGCATTATGCTCAATATAGATACATAAAATTACTAGTTTATAATCGAATGCATGAAAATCATGAAATTTGAGTGAGAATATAGAAATATTAACGAAAATGGATACATCTCAGAAGAGGTATACATGAGATGAAATATGCGAGGAACAAATATCATACTTTATTCACATTTAAAAAAAAAAAATGCCAATGCTCAACGAAGGAAATAAATTAATAGAGAAAACTTTAAAATCATCATGCAAAAGAGTTAAGTATTAATAATAATTGAAGTTTCCAATTATTTATCCTTTTCGTTTTACAAGGACATTATAACACATTAACTATTACTAGTAAATGAGCTTCCTTTCATTTTATTTTCTAAATTTTATATGTTAAAAAATGTTCACTTGATTGCGTGCACAAAGATGCTATGCCCAACTTGCTTTTGAATTCTCAATTTTTAAAATTGATTAAGAAGACATAAAAAAATTAAATTATAGAGCTTATTTTGAATTTAATTTTATATATTTATAATAAAAAAATCTATATTAGTATTGTATTTGTCGTAGGCAATGTGCTATTGCATTCACTTCTCCACAACTATTCAATTACTATCTTTATTTCAGTCAATTAAGAGTAACTATTCTTTCCTTAATTTAATTTTTTAAAGAAGACTTTTTTTATTCCATTAGTTATTAATTTTATAACTACCTTAGAAAATTTATAACTTAATTTCAGTTTATTTATTACAAAATGTATTTATGCATTATGCCCAATATAGATACGTAAAAATAATAGTTTATAATTGAATGCATGAAAATTAATGAAATTTGAGTGAGAATAGAAAAACATTTAGGAAAATGGATACATCTCTTAGAAGAGATATACATGAGATGAAATATATCAAGAACAAATATCATGTACTTTATTATTATTATTATTTAATGATTCAAATAGATAGAGAAACATTGTGTGTGTGACTTGACTACTTATACTTATATATATATATATATATCATTGCTCATCGAAGGAAAGCAATTAATAGAAACAAGTTGAAAATCATAATGCAAAAGAGTTAAGTATTAAATAATAAATGAAGTTTTTGATCTATTTATATGGCAATCAAAAGAGGGGGTTTGACCCCATGGTATAGAGGGTTATAGACCAATTGGTAGTTACCTCCTACTATCCAATGAAACCCTTTTCTATAAATATAAATAACATCAAAGAAATATGAAAATTTAACCCCATAGCTTTAAACTTTAGAACACTAGTATCCACTATACTACTCTCAACATTAATACTATACAAAAAAATTATCCAACATCCTATATTACAAACACTTCTTATAACCTAATTAGAATCTCTAATAGCTAAATATGCTACCAAGGGAAATAAGTCCATAGTTAGAATTAAATAAAATAAAATAAAATAAAGCATAGAGGCCAGCTCCCCTCCTTCTCCTCTAGGTCCTCCTTTGTTTCATCAAGATCCTTCATGGTTGGTTTCTTTGCCTCCTCTTTGAGAGGTTTTTCCAGAAGAGTCTTGAGCCAATCATCTACTAGGAAGTTGTAGGGGGAGCAGTGATCTCATTCTCTCTTCCCTTGTCCTTCTCATCCTTGTTCACCTACAAAAAATAAATAGTTGTGATTGTTGAGTGCGTGACTTTAGTAGAGAACTCCACTAGGGTTTCAACCTTTTGGCACAGGACAACCTAATTATCAGATAGACCATGCATAAAATTTTCTAGTCCATCAAATTGACTTTTATTCTGATCCTACCCATGGCTATGACACCCCTTCTTCCCCTAGTTCTTAGTTATATCCTTTATCAAGGGGATGTGATATCTTCCCCTAAGCTTTTATTTAGGGATGGGTTGGCTTCTAGGGTATCTAATATGTGAGACAAGCTTGGAACCTCCTTACCCCCTAAACTAGGGTGCATGACCTTCTCCTTTGTTTTGGTGGGCCTCCTCTCACTTTTCATGGACTCTGAACTCACCTCTTGCTTGGGGATATCTTAGATTTTTCCATTTTAAGCCTTTTTCTTGACCTCCTCATAATTTGATTACTCTACCTAGTATGAATATTGAAGTCAATAACACTTATGATTTTCCTATTACTCAAGTTCTTATTGTTCACCTTCTTTGAGGTAGAAATAGGGTTAGGGTCCATGAACATGAAGGGATGTTGTAGAATATAAAAAGGTGTTCCTTCCTCCCTCTTTCTCCTAACACTAAATAGATTATCCTCCATCGAATGCAAAATAAGTTGCAGGAAGGAAATAAGGTCTTAGTTCCTAAAATGGTTTAGAATAGGAAAATGATAATAATACAACACCTAATGTCTATCTTCAATATTTATGTAGTGCATAATGGTATAGCACACAATGTACCAAGGTTTGTGTAGATCTTCCCTTGAAAAACCACCCTTCATGTGAATAGGTTCCTCCTTAGGGTAGAAGAATTTTCTCAAGCTTGTTTTATTAGAAACCATGCCCTCCTGGTGCCAAATCCTATACTCAAGAGACAACCCACCAATTGAAATGTCCCTTTTCTGATTTTACATGATATTTCCAACCTTTAATCAGATCTTTAAGATCAAACAACTAATATCACAAAGATCCTCCAAATTTCTCAAGAAACCCCAAATTGGGTATGGCAGAAATTGTGCCAAAAGCTTCACAGCTTCACCAATTATTAATAAATATGAAAGTGGACATTTTTACAGAAATTTCAGCAGCATAACAGCCTAAAAAATGACATTTCCAGATCCGTATAACCTTTACACAATAGTTCTCAAATGTAGGACAAAAACTATGCTCATCAGGCTCCCGAAATTAACACAAAAATGCCCAGAAACACCACACAACACTAATAAACTATCTCATAAGTTTAATCATGTCCCAATACATATATTTAGCTCTATTTTAACAGCTTAAAGTCTGAAATATAGAAGCAACCAAAACTGATATGAAATGCTCAACTGAAAACACCAAACTCATGCAAAAAACACACCCAAAAAACCCAAAAATCTACACTGTTCAGCACAAAGGCAAACTCTGTATGAGCATGCACATGGAATGGCTTCAAACTCCCGTCCTTAGCCTTCCTGGAAACCTGGAAAACTCCCGTTCTTGGGTCTCCCTAGAAACCTGCAAACTCTCGTTCTTGGGTCTCCTTCTCCACAGGTTTGGCAGCCTCTGAAGAATAACAAAGAATGAGCAAAAATCAAGTTCTGGAATGAGCCCCAAAATGCCTCGAAACCCCTTAAAAGAGGGAATAACTGTAACTCACATCCAAGAGAGGTTAATGAAACATATTTTAATAATAATTTTCATGCATTAGTCCAACGGTTTCCAAAGATTAACCCCCTTTTTCGGAAACTTCACTTTCTTGGGCCTACCTGCCTTAGCAAAGATTATTATTTTTTAATTATTTGAAAAGGGGACATGACAAGTCCTCCCCTCCCCAAACATTGCTTGTCCTCAAGAAATGGCTGAATAATAAACCAATCAATCCACTTGGATCCCAAATATAGTCATGAACTATACTACTACCAATTAAAACAGGCTCCTGCAATATCCTCTGCAATATGACCAAGAGGAATCCATAATCAAACTGAAAATTATAGCTCAACCAAACTCCAAAATCACCACCACCATAGTCAAAAACCCATGAGACACAAACTCTTAGAACATCAGAACCCAAGTAAAGTGGACAAATCAAACTGCCAACACAATAAATACCATCAACGCATCCCACTGGCCTATACGAAATGTACAATCCAACTCTACAACAATGGTGAATGCTCTCATATGAAACTATACCAAGTATGGAGAATCCACACACTGTACAACTCCTGCAATCAACACAACTCTGTAGATCATCAGCCACTGTCTCATAACCATAACTCCCATGCACCCCTGATGGTGAAAAGCCATCACAAGATGAACAACAAGAAATGGAACCCAAACCAAATTTTCCTACCATCAACTCCTCAACACAAGGATCAATTGCTAACTGATGTACATACCCTACTGAAGCATCACTCCAAAACTCCTACTCTAAGTCATGTATTATCAAGCTATCAACTACAGGACCTATCACCATGTCGTGCCCATCACAACTCTCATCTCGAGGCATCAAACTATTCCATAACTGATGATAAGCACTAGGAACCAAAGTACATCTCTGTATCATAATCTCATTAACATGGTCATCAAAGGTAAATTGATGAGCGTACCTCACAGTGTAATGCCGATAGAATGCACCAATCTCAGTTAGTGGCTCAGACTGTAATCCATATGAAACTAACTGCAATTGATCATTAACCATGTTGGAATTGACTACTATCTTTGAAGATATCACCAAGGGAGTAGTATTACTAGTAGGAACCATGCCAACTATCGACTCACCAACATCACACATGCTCTTTGATACATCTCTAGTCTTTGTGCCATCAGTACTATAGGCCACCACCATGTTAGCCATACAACAATCTGCTACAAAACCCAACTCAACTGAACCTGACTCTAGTGGGAATGAACCTGATATGCCAATGTTAGTATCAAGGATGGATGCATCCCCATCTCCACTGTCTCTGAAAATCTCGGCCATGGACATCCTCGGATCACCAAACACCATAGCTTGTGACTGTATAGAATCAAGTAAAGACTGTAGCCACTCTAACTCCATGGTCGCCTTAGCCAAATGAAATTGTGACTCCTTGAAAGCCAACTGTGTACTCTCAAGAATCTCAGAAGTCACCTCAAGTTGCTCAGTAAGTTCACTCACCTCATCTTCCTTGGCGAACAATGCATCATATGCTATACTGCCCCACTCCATAAGATTATCTCTGTCAGCTACCAACTGCATATAATTCTGTCTCAAAATCTGAATAGCCTCCCATAAAGAGTGGATCTCTGTCAAGGAAAGATAACTGCCTTCCTACTCATCACTAGTAGGAGAACCCCATCCATTAACTGCTAACAACTGACGAGCAACATCAAAATGCTGGCAAGCGATAGCAATGTCTCGGTAACTAACTCTTAACTGATTAGGCACATGATGGCACTGGCTTGACTGTCTCCTACAAACCTCCTCTGATGCCCTTTCTAAAGGAGTATCCTCAAAGTCACTAGTCTCTAGAGTATTACAATCCATACCCTGTGAATTAAATCTAAAGCTCATATCAACATACGGAGTATCAAAAACATTAGCACTGCTATCCGACTCCTCTGTACCCAAGGAAACTAAGTCTTCAAAATTGCCCACTACATCCTCCTGGATGTCATCAATGCCAATATGATCCTGGGACTCATCTGTACACACTGCCAAATATGAAATATCATCAACACATTCCAGCAAGTATGGTCGACTAGATATATGAACAAAGCCCAACACCAGTGTATAAAAACTAATACAAACATCGGATAAGCTCCTGGCACAAGAAAAGACAACACCGTGCAATCTGTTAATCAAATCCATGGTAGCACCCAAACAATCACTGCTACCAAAAAGTGTTAATGATTTACAGTCAACTGAACCCCAAATGCCAATCTAAGAATCTCGAGTCCATATCTGTAAACTAGAATTAGTTGGTAACTCAAGCAAAATCCTGACTTGAGTAATATGACCAATACCAACTAACTCCACATACCTGTCATGATGAGATAATGTAGTGACAATACTGTCTTCACACACCTTCAGCTGGCGGGATAAATCATGTAAAGTACTACTAGCCTCAACCTCATGTGACAAAGCATCTAACTGTGCCTGGTACTCTCTCTTAGAAAATTCATGAATGCTCAATGTCTGCTCATCTACACCAGGCATCTCACCATCATGCACAACAACATCCTCATAATCATCATCCTTGAGTTCAAATCTATCTATCACTCTTTGACTAAAATCATCAAATGTAGTTACCTGATCATGACCTTGAGTAGTCATTCCATGATACCACCAATCATAGGCTGCATCTTCCAAGTGTAGACTTGCAATTTGAACAACATCACTCTCCTTCATGGGGTTAAGTGTGAAGAAGGTCTGTAATTTTTGTAGCCATGCTCTAGCTGAAATTTTATTTGTTCCATCAAAAGTAGGTGCTATAAACTTGCTTATTTTATTTTTGAGCTCTCTTCCACTTATGTCATGCTCCCTTCTGTACTCTTTCTTGGGCATCAAGGTGTTCATCATATCCACATATTCTCTAAAAGGAACTGAACTACGAAAGTCATCATCTAAGCCATTATAAGTAGCTCTTAATGTAATCAAGTTACCTGTAACCTCTTCCATAGGATTAATGGCTGGATTTTGTACTGGTGGCTCATCTGCAGGCAAGAAAATAGTTTTGGTTGATTTAGATGGTGTGGATTTCAGATTTCTTGGCTCCTCTGAAGTGCTCTCTTTCTCATTAATAGATGCAACTCCTTGTAGTTTTTCTGTCAATATTTGCAAAGCCTCTCTAGTTTCTACCAAACTATCCACTATTTGCTTCTGAGTATTTTGGATGTCTTGGAAGAATTTCTTTGCCATCTCATCTGGATCAGCCATACTTTCCCCTTCCTTGGATTTTGTACTTTTACTTTCAACTAGAGGTTTGATCAAAATTTCTTTATTCTTTTCTCGCTGCAAATATCTTTTTTTCTCTTTCACTTAGTTGCATGCAACCATAAATTTTGACATGCAGCTGATTAGAAGCAACATGCAACCACCAAATTCACCAAGAACTAACATGCATATGATTAGAAGTAGAATGAAACCATAAATTTTGACATGCAGGATTTGGGTAGTTATCAAAACTGACATGCAAGATCTGGGTAGTTGTCAAAACTAACATGCAAGATCTAGGTAGTTGTCAAAACTGACATGCAAGATCTTGGTAGTTGTCAAAACTGACATGCAAACTTCTACAACCACCAAATTCACCAAGAAATAACATGAAAATGATTAGAAGTAGAATGTAACCATAAATTTTAACATGCAGTTGATTAGAAGAAACATGCAACCATAAATTATGACATGGAAAATCTGGGTAGTTGTCAAAACTGACATGCAAGATCTGGGTAGTTGTCAAAACTGACCTGCAACTTCTACAAACCCTCAGGCTGGCAAGATCATGGCTCTGATACCACTGAAATGTCCCTTTTCTGATTTTACATGATATTTCCAACCTTTAATCAGATCTTTAAGATCAAACAACTAATATCACAAAGATCCTCCAAATTTCTCAAGAAACCCCAAATCGGGTATGCCAGAAATTGTGCCAAAAGCTTCACAGCTTCACCAATTATTAATAAATCTGAAAGTGGACATTTTTATAGAAATTTCAGCAGCATAACAGCCTACAAAATGACATTTCCAGATCCGTATAACCTTTACACAACAGTTCTAAAATGTAGGACAAAAACTATGCTCATCGGGCTCCTGAAATTAACACAAAAATGCCCGGAAACACCACACAACACTAATAAATTATCTCATAAGTTTAATCACGTCCCAATACATATATTCAGCTCTATTTTAACAGCTTAAAGTCTGAAATACAGCAGCAACCAAAACTGATATGAAATGCTCAACTGAAAACACCAAACTCATGCAAAAAACACACCCAAAAAACCCAAAAATCTACACTGTTTAGCACAAAGGCAAACTCTGTATGAGCATGCACATGGAATGGCTTCAAACTCCCGTCCTTAGCCTTCCTGGAAACCTGCAAACTCCCATTCTTGGGTCTCCTTGGAAACCTGCAAACTCCCGTTCTTGGGTCTCCTTCTCCACAGGTTTGGCAGCCTCTGAAGAACAACAAAGAATGAGCAAAAATCAAGTTCTGGAATGAGCCCCAAAATGCCTCCAAACCCCTTAAAAGAGGGAATAACTGTAACTCACGTCCAAGAGAGGTTAATGAAACATATTTTAATAATAATTTTCATGCATTAGTCCAACGGTTTCCAAAGATTAACCCCCTTTTTCGGAAACTTCACTTTCTTGGGCCTACCTGCCTTAGCAAAGATTATTATTTTTTAATTATTTGAAAAGGGGACATGACACCAATAGTTGTAATGAGTTCCTCCATCATTTCAAACACCACCCTGTTAATGTTCACTTTCCTATTATTCTAGGTGTCAAAAACTTGTAGTGACACATTCTCATCATACCCTTCAATGCCTTCCATAAACAACAAAAAACCACCTTCACATAGATAAACCCATGCCACATCACTACCCCTAATATAGTCTTCAATCCTATCTAGTTTTATGTGGTTGCTCGCACCCATGTCTTCACAAAGCTCAATCACTGAATCCTTGGTATGTACCAGCCTCCCCTTATTGTAGGATTAGACTCAAAATCCATAGTCATTTAGAGATATAATGCTAACAATGAATCTGAGAAAGAAATTGATTCTTATCATAAATTCACAAGGCTTTACATTTTCCAATTCTCATCCAGTTTGAGCACGTGTGAACTATACCTTTCCCATCAAAGTTAACCATTGCCAACTATGCATTGAGTATGGTGTAAGGGAATTGTCATTATTATTATACACATGTCTCATCTTTGGCAGATTTATCATTATCACTAAATCCACATGGATTGGCTTCTCACCATAACACTTACTGATCATGGTGAGGGAACCCCAAATAAAAATAAATGAAAAATCTTTCCAAATATTGTTGACTTTATGATTTTTCACTCTTGGGTTCTCCCACTCACTTGAATCCACATCATTATGCCATTTGTTTTCCTTCATTAAATTGCATTGCATAGAACATGTTCACTTTCCACCATTATTTGTGTGGATGGTGGGGTTTGGCTGACATCATCCCATTCCTTTATCCCTTCAAAATTCTAACCCACTTTGGCTAGGTCATCCACAACACTGTTGAATTCTAGATATATGTGCTCCAACATGGACTTCAAGTAGTCCATTCAATAGGTTGCATATTTCCTTTATTGCCACTTTTATCTTCTAGATACACCTGCCTGCTCCATCCTTTGGAATATTAATAATAAATGAAGTTTCCAATGCTTTATCTTTTTCTTTGTAGTAGGCCATTATTACATATTACATATTAATAATAGATGAAATTACTTTCATTTTTTTTTCTAAATTTTATATGTTAGATAATGTTCAATGGATTGCACGGACGTAGATATTATGCCCAACATGGTTTTGAATTCTCAATTTTCAAAATTGATTAAGAGGATATAATATTTTTAAATTATATAACTCAATTTTTTTTAATATATGCTTAGTAATAAATTTTTATTATTATTGTATTTGTAGAAGACAATATATTATTGTATTCACTACCTTTAAAAAGTTAATTAATTTTTACAAATCACAAAAAATTATGTTTTATTAACTTGAATATTTCTAGAGTTCTACAATTAATTTATAAATGTTGTCTAGATTATTTTAGTGTTATAGGAGCCTATTTTTATAGAAGGTTCTCCATACTCCATTTTTCTTAGCTAGAGTATAGGATATATTATGTAAAAATATTTCATTATATGATTATATATATATAATTTATTTAATAAACACATGCATCCCTCACAAAATAAATGCTACATAGTGGTTTGTATTTACAATAACTTTAGTTAGATAGATTAATAAACTAATTGTAATAATTATAATATAGAATCAATTAATTTTATTGAAATGATAATATTTAATAGAGATTAAATAATATTTTAATAGTTTTCAAAGAAAGTTAGCTTTGAATTTAGTAAGATTAAAATAATTATCAATCTATTTTCTAAAATTATACTTTTAATATAAAAATATTTATAATTAAAAATAAGGTCTAATTTACTATACAAATGTAGAGTTATTATAGGTTGATTATATTTATGTATTAACATATTTATTTTATTGAAAAGTTTTTATATTTATATTATATATGGTTTTTATTTATGCATCCGAGAATATTGCCTCATAACAGGTATTTATTCCTAGAAATTCACCCTATAAACCCCAAATAATAAGTCAATCGAATTGGTGTAGAATAGTATCATTCATTTTAGAAATTAAAATATATACATTAGAAAGTTGAGTAAACAAAATTCAAAATAAAATTATTTAAATTTGAAATAAAAAAGATTAAAAATTGATCAGTAAAAGTGAAAGCAATAGTATATCGAAAAATACAATAAAGAAAATTATACAAATGACTAAAAAAGTAAAATATTAAACTAAAAAAAATAATTAAAATTAATTCTAAGTTATATCAAATTTTTTTAAATATAATATACTTTTGTAATATATATGCTTCACTTTTTCATAACACAAATTAAATATTTAATAAAATTAGATTTTTCAATTAGTACACAAGCAAAATACTCACTGATTATCTAATAGCTTTTGAGAGAAAAATTTATTTTTACTAATTTGTATCACTAGTTACATTATTTTAAAACTTTATTGATTTTATGCAATTGCATATTTATATAACAAATTTTTATTTTTGAAACTCTTTTATTTATAAATTCTCTTGTTTCACTTAGTATAAATTTACTATTTTCTCATGATCACAATTTATTTCTATTAAACTATAAGTTTGTATATTTAAAATTTTAATTGAATCAATATATATTCAATGAATTAGAATTGACTACTCTAAAAGGGATGAGGTTGGGATCATGCCCCGAGCGAATTTGGTGAAATGGATACCCATCAGTCCTTTGTTCTTAACCAAAGAGGCTAGGTGAAAAAAGCTAACCTCCATCCAAAATAGATAGAATATTGTCATAAAAGTTCTAGATTTATTATTTAAATTTTCATTTATAATTACTATAAAAATTATGGACAAATGCATGCCACTATGTGGCACTTGTTATACTTGTCATAGGAAATGTACTACTATCTTCACTTCTCCACAACTATTCATTACTATCTTTATTTTTGCCAATCAAGAGTAACCATTCTTTCCTTAATTTAGCATTTGGACTCCTAATTTCTATTCTATATTATATGATTTATTTGTCATTGGCTGAATTGATTTTGTGTTATAGGAGCCGTTTTTAGGAGGTTCCTCCATATTACATTTTTTCAGCCAAACTTTAGGTAACCATTTATATGTATAGTTAATAGTAATATAATTATATTAAGTAAAATTATATAATTAGATAAATAAATCTATAAATAATTTTATCATATAGATTTTAATTATATAGTATTGTTATACTTTGAATAACTAAATAATAATATATACATGTCATAATAAATACTAAAATTTAAAATATATACTCTATCATTATATAATTACTATAATATAATAATATAATATTTTATGTGCAATAAAATTAATATTTTAAAATAGAGTTAAATATATATTGCAATATATCTTACATTTTCTAATATAATCTTACAATTTAGAATAATTGATTTGAATCTAAGGACGTAGGAGAATTCATATCTTACAAATTAGTTATAACATAAAGTTTAAACTCATATTCTACGATATAGAACACTTATATTGAAGAAGACTCGATTATTACTAACCGTGCATTTAAAGTCATTAAACTTCATCAATAATAAGAATTTTCCAATGTATTACTAAACAACGTTGATTCAGCCATTCCTTTTCCTTTGTGACATTAAAATGAGAATATGCATGTTGCTATATGAAAAGACAAGGAAGATGGTGCTGAATAATTTAATGCTTATAAAATGATCACAAGGAGAAGTTAAAATTCATAACCGTCACAACAACCAAAATGAGATCGAGAACAACTTTAAATATATAACTTAACAAATGTTGTTGGGAGTCTCTCATGTAAGCCTATGATGGCGGTGGACAGACAAATGGGACAATCACAATAAATTTGAGGACGAATGTTCGTTTGTTGTGTACTTCCATGATTCACTGAAATAACGCGCAACTGGAAAGGAGGATGGCGTTCAGGATAATCTGGTTTCTTTTTATAACCCCACTAGTAGATATACAAGATTTGTGCCCCACCTGCAAAGGTAACTTTATAATATGCCTAAATTACAAAGGGCCCTTCCTTCACACACATAATCAACTAAGTTTAATGGGGAGGTAATGGAGGAAAAGGAGGATCATCATCACTTTCCTATGCAGCCAAGAAAGAAGATGATAGTTTAAAGAATGTGATGCTTTTCCTTTTTGTCTTGGTATGTAGACTGGTGAATTTGAATAAGATGGTGGAATTCCACATGTCTTTGGAACAAGACCTACAATAGAGCTTACAGTTCTTATAGATTCATTCGAACGCAAAAGATCTGACCTAGTTAAAATCATTAGATCGTCACATGGTAAGCCATAATGAACAGCAACAATAAAATATTTTAAATATGTTAATGATGTCGGGCTCTATCTCATCAAATTTTATATATCATCTTATTACCTAAGATGACGTGTCGTATAGCTTCAATATTTAGCCATATGTAGTAATTTATAAATTATTTAAAACTTTTTAAACTCAATCTTGTATTATAATTAGCATAAACCTCCCCTTTGGCCCCAGTTCCATTTCCCATGTCGACTAATTGATGACAGAAGCTTTTCCACTTTTATTTTCGTAAACTTAATTTTCTTAATTAAGAATTGATCAAATTCTTGTTATCATCTATAAATACCATATACCAATAGAGCTTTTGTATTTTAATGTGAGAAACGGTTTTGAAATTTTTTCGAGTGTTAAAAGTTCAGAAATCTAGTAGGCAAAGAAAAGAAATAATGAATTATGAAATTATATAAAAATTCACTGTGTATATTTCATGTCTACCCTTCCATTTCATACCAGATCTCTGTATGATTGATAGAATCATAGAACATTTTATATATACTTCGTTCTTTGCTGACTGTGTAGAGATGAATTACAGAAACTAATCCATTTTAAACTAATGTCTCCGTGAAATTTCACCGTCAGAAGATGTCAATGAAATCAGACTGTGGGGTAAAATGTGAAAAATGTCATCGGATAAACGCAAAATCTGATATGAGTGTTGTTGTTGCTTTTTTCCTTGATGAATAGTCCTTCTCTTTTCATATGAGTGGTGTTGTAGCTTTTATCTTTTACAGATTTAACAAATATTAAGCTCCACTGGTAAGTACAAATTTCTTACAAACAAAGCCATATTAAAAGCTCCTGCTTGGGTATTAATGATATGATTAACGTTGGTCTTTGTTTGGTTTAATGATTCTCGGTCATAAATTCCCACCGTGCACACAATATGATCAAGGATAATAATTTTCTATTTCTTATTGACAATTTAGTTGCTTTGTCTATATCGTTTGTCAGTATTTTTTTAATTGAAGATGATTTTAATTTATTATATATTAAATGTCTATAATATGACTTTGACATTGAATTGGATGTCTATTGAATTCTTTTTTTCATTTTTTTGAAAAATAAGCAGTTAAAATAGGGCTAGTCCTAAGAAGTAAAGAATATAGAGCTACAACACATTAACAATAGAAAAATAGTTGAAAATTCATAGCAAACTTAATTCAAATAAGCACAAACCATATATACTACTTATCTATCCTTAAAAAAAAATCATGAAACAAATTGGAAAATAAAAATGCTAAATCGTCTATCTATCTAAGAACTTCAACACCCATCAAACACAATGCAATAAATATGTAAAATTATTAAAATTTAATTAACAAGAGAAGTTCTCCTATTTATCACCAACATAGTATGAAGTATAGAATTCAAAGATAGATAAAGAAAAATATTAACAAATTTCCTTTGCTACGTAAGGCATATCCACATAAAAAATCCAAGAGTTCTAGAATTACCATTAAGTAAATGTAAACTATGTTCCTCTCACCTAAGGGAGTAGGCCCACAGATGTTTCAAAAGCATGAACCAAGAGCCCACCTAATAATTTGTTCTACACACTAGGTGTAGATAAATCCATGGAACCACACAGTCATCCACAAGGATATTGAAGAGTTCCTTCATAGTGTTACCTGCTAGCTCTAGCTTATATCTTCCCCCTTTTGTAAGAGGAAGAGAGTGGTTGCACAGGACTGTATCCCTTCGACCAAAACGTGGGCAACCTAATATAACTCTTTTATATCCCCTATAGTTACTATCTTAGCATATGCATATCCTTCCCATTATGTAACTCATTGCTCGTAGCATCTGACCTCGCTATCTTTCACCTTGGTCATGAGTTTGAAACTACAATGGCATTTTAACTTTAACTTGTCTAGAGGTGGTGTAATAACCCCAACCGATTATAACTTTGTCAAACACCAAATTCTTCTCTATTTCAGTTGTTTGACATTTCATCAAACACTTTGCAAGCAAGCTCTAATACCAATTTAATAACCCCAACTAGTTATAACTTTGTGAAACACCAAATCCTTCTCAAATTTAATTGTTTGACATTTTGTCAAACACTTTGCAAGCATGAGATATATTCCATATCTAAATTTTGATTGATTTCTAAATGCCAAACTTTAACAAAATATGCTTGCAAAGAAAACACCAACTCTCTAACAATGAAAATGCAATTGTTTTTGTATAACACTTATTACAATTAGGAAAATATGCATCTACATCAATAAGACATTAGGGAAAAAATTTTTGATATAAAACTCTAATATAAATCAAATTACAACAGATTTTACAAACCCTACGAATGCCCTAAATATCTACTCTCAAACAATGTAAAATATAGTAGATATAAAAACCTGGAATTAATCAAAAAATATGAATTTTCCTATAGCAAATCATCATAGCAATGACACTGTAGCAATGAAAAATAAATGTATTCTTCAATTTAAGAACAAATAGAACTCCAAAATGAAGCTCTCTTGAATGCCAAATTTAGTGGATATTTCACCAATTCAAATGGTTGCAACATAGAAGAATTTACACTCTCCAATGGCTAACTGAAATCAAAAAGCCCTTGTTTCTTCTCCAAAGTTCATATCAAATACAATTGACAATAATTGGATGACTAACAATGAAGCTCTCACCTCTAATTATTCCTTTCCTTCACCCTTCTAGAAGGAAATAAAATATTATTTAATTGCACTGTCTAGAAGCTTCTCCCTTTCCAATACAATAATTAATTGTGCTTCTAGAAAATGCACTCTCTAGAAGGTTCCACCTTTCTAATACAATAATTAGTTGTGCCTCTAGAAAATTAAATTAATTAAATGTAAAGTTACCTTTAGATTTATTTATTTATTGACTTTAATTTAATTTAATTCTCCTTATTTCTCCACTTAGCCTTCAGAGAATGAAAAGCTAAGAACTACATTGAGGGTCTAAAAGATGGCGAATATTACAATGTGCCCTCCCTAAAATTGCTTTTCCTCAAGCAATCTAACAAAAAATTAAACTCCAAAATCCACCTAGATCTCGAATGATGTAGTATGTGACACCCCTATCAACATTGAACCAATTGCATACCACTGACATCATCAAGACCAACAACATAAGCTGTAATATAGAACTCAAAACCTATGCTAATCATGTAAGAATTAGAATATCATCGGAAGAAAACCCCATTGGAAATATCTTCATCCTAGTCCTTACCCATAAAATATATGCTAGACTAGAATCCTAATCAACAATCCCTTGAAGAGACGTAGCTATCGGAGAACCATATGCAATCATGCCAACTATATCAAAAATAGGTGTAAGCGCATCAAAATCTATGGACATAGGAACATTACCAACTCCCACAATATAAAATTGAATCTTTATAGATGGTGAAAACTGATCCCAACTCCACTTAGGTGGGTGATCAACATCAACCTCTAACATCAGATTGTCATCAGACAATGTTGCATCCATGCCAAACATAGTACTATCCATGAAGTGAACATCAACACTTTGTTGATCTATAGTACACCATGACTCTCACTATTTCACTCACCTCATCAATAATAACAAGTGTACTATCATCAAAGCACACATCTACAAATGTATGCATACTGCTAAACTCCTCTTTGGATGGTTCAACTGACACAGAAGTGGCTGCTCATATGACATTATTCTTGCATGCTCCTACTCTCACTATTGTTGCATCACCATCAAACACATGTTTCGAGGAACTCATGCCAACAATTGCATCAGTTGACTTAACTTGAGATAAATTCTCATCACATTCCACCACAATTATGCCCAACACATATAGTGTTTCATAAGAAATGTCCTACAAATCTAAACTCGCAACTATATCATCACATTTTGCTCTTCAAAAAATTGATATTATGCTTTTCTCAAATCTCATATTCAAAATTAGTTGGGTCATCTGTCTTTTATTTTGATTCATCTCATTCACTAGCATATCCAATTATTTCGCAATATCTTATATCTCAGAATCTCCATCCCTTGGCAGAGAAGTATACCAAACCTTCTATTACCATCCATAATGTTGAAAACCAAGTCATCTACATATGGGTTAAAAGAAAAGTGATGAGCACTCCTCACAATGTAATGCTGATAAAAACTCTCAATCTCTATCAAGGGCTATCATCATCAAACTAGGAATCAAAAGATGGCTCCACTCATTGACTTTGAGCTATTTGTAGGGAAGGATCTTGGGTAACCCACTCAGAAAACTCAACCACCAAATCCATAATGGGAAACATTGTAAACAAAGTCTCTACAATCCTTCTAACCAATCATCATATAGCATGAAAGCCCAGAATGAGAGTGCCCTCAAATATATTGTATGAAATCTCCTACAAATCCAAGCTATCAAGAAAATACTCCATGAATGACTCAATAAAGTAGAAAATATATGTGGAAGCATCAATCTTCTCCCTTGAAACTGACAACTGATCCTCTAAAAATGTGACAATGCCAATTGTTCAATGCTACTAGCTATATGAAAAGAAGAAATAGATTCACTTCCAATAGAAAGAAGAAAAGCACCATGAGAGCCTATCTCCACTGATGCTCTCACCTCCTCTATACATACTACACTAATAACTTGGATGAATGTGTTCACTACATCATCATATCCCTCATCCTCAACCGTAGAAGCAAACTCACCATAAACCACAATATGTAATTGAGAAGGGTCTAGCGCTAGTGTTGACTAAACCCATTCTAACTGCATTGTAACCTCATCTAACTATGACTGTGACTCCTCAAGGACCAACTAAGTATACTAAAGAGAGTCCATAGTCACCTCAAGCTTTTGAGTGAGCTTAGCCACCTCCTTCTCTTTCCCTAACAACATCTCATAGCAAGTGCTACCCTACTCTAGAAGGTAATCCCTATCAGCAACTAATTGAGAGTAATTATGATTTAAGATCCTAACAGCCTCTCGAAGCAGATGAAATTTTGGTAGGAAAAGACTACTATCACCATTCTCATCTGACATAGGAATGCCCCAACTAGATGTAGCTAACATTTGATGGATAGCATCATAATGCTCAAGAACTAAAGAAATGTTACTATCACTCAACTTTAACTGACAATTCACATAATGGCTCTATATGATGCCTCTATAATCCATAAGTCCTATGCAACCTCTCTGCTCACTAACTACACTAAGATAGGAAAATAAATCAAAACTCTCCACCAAAAGATCACCCAAATGGGTGCTATCTTCCTTGCATAATTTTGCATCTGACATACAACCACCATGTACCTCAATCAACTCCTCATCCAAAGAAATGGAAGCCCTTGCCATATAAATTCCCCTGCATGTCTCAGCTTCCACCTCAATAGTAAGATCTTGCAAGAATTGATCCTAGGACTCATCCAAAACCTCCTCAAATTCATCACCAAGTATCTGGCAAGGGGTGTCATACATAGTACATCTCATAGCATCATCAAACGTATCCATTCTATCTACATCAACATCTCTTGACAAAGCCTCAATTATGGACTCCTAAGTCTGCACACATGACTCAACACTAGGCTATGAATGAGGAATACTAGAGCATAAACCCACATATATTGGCTCAACTGAAACACCCACATCACCAACATCACAACTGGGTGACTCTATAAGTGCCTTAGTCCCACCTAAGGAAGCAACTACCTCCTACACTATAGCAACACCAAGAGATCTCACATACAAATCTCCAATAATAATCCTATCCTTGAGAAAGTTGAAAGTATTAGTGGTAACAACTATATCAACTATCTCTACACTAACTATAGCTACAACTCTAGGAACCTCAACCTCCTATTGCTTGGTACTGCTATGCTCTACTGCCACTAACACAACCACACATGTCACTGTGAAATAAGTCCATCATCAACACTACAGATAGGACTAGCAAGTGTTGTACTAAATATAGGTACATTTGCATCAGGGACACCTCTTGGGAATAATCCAAGCTCCCTTCCTTACAACCTTGATGTTGACCTTTTAAAGGCAAAAATCATATACCTCATTTCACTATCAATTGTCTCTAGATTAGACAAGCTCTCGGCCAATCTTTGTTGATGAAGCTTGAGTTTCTTCATACTCTCCTACAAAGCATTCATCTTTGCGCTAACTTCATCTCTCCACCAACTTCTAGAACTATTAGCCCTCCTATATCTATCCATGGCTAGAAACAACAAGAGTATTGATAACTTTGATCAAAAGAGTATATCTAAAATAAAATAATTTTCGCACCCCACTTGATGGGAAGAAGCCACTCTGATACCACTATAATTACACCAAATGATTATAACTTTGTCAAACACCAAATTCTTCTCTACTTCAATTGTTTGAAATTTCATCAAATACTTTGCAAGAAAGCTCTGACACCAATGTAGTAACCCCAACCATTTATAACTTCATTAAAAATAAAATCTCTCTCAAATTCTATTGTTTGACATTTTGTCAAACACTTTGCTAGTAAGAGATATATTGCATATCTGAATTTTGATTGCTTTCTAAATAAAAAACTTTAACAAAGAATGCTTGCAAAGAACACACCAAACCTCTAACAATGAAGATGCAATTCTTTTTGTGTATCCTTGATTACAAATAGAAAAATATGCATCTACATCAATAAGACATTAGGGCAACAAATTCTGATATAAAACTCTGATATAAATCATGTTACAACAGATTTTACAAACCCTTCGAATTCCCTAAATATCTTCTCTCAAACAATGCAAAATATAGTAGATAAAAACCTAGAATTGCTCCAAAAATATGAATTTTCCTTTAGCAAATCACCATAGCAACAACACTGTAGCAGCAAACAATAAATGGATTTTGTAATTTAAGCACAAATAGAACTCTCGAATGCCAAATTAAATGGATATTTCACCACCTAAAATGGTTGCAACATTGAAGAATTCATACTCTCCAATGGCTAACTAAAATCAGAAACCCTTAGTTTCTTCTCCCAAGTTCATATCAAATAAATTTGATAATAATTGGATCCCTAACAATGAAGCTCTCACCTCTATTTATTCCTTTCCTTCACCCTTCTAGAAGAAAATAAAATATTATTTAATTGCACTCTCTAGAAGCTTCCCCCTTTCCAATACAATCATTAGTTATGCTTCTAGAAAATGCACTCTCTAGAAGCTTCCCCTTTCTAATACAATAATTAGTTGTGCTTCTAAAAAAATAAATTAATTAAACATAAAGTCACCTTTATATTTATATATTTATTGATTTCAATTTAATTTATTTCTCCTTATTTCTCCACTTAGCCTTTAGAGAATGAACATCTCAGAACTCCATTCAAGGTCTAAAAGATGAGGAACATTATAGTCTACCCTCCCTAAAATTCCTTGTCCTCAAGCAATCCAAAAAAACAATGAACATCAACCTCCACCTCGATCGCAAATGAAATAGTATGTGACATCCTTGTCAACATTGAACCAACTACATACCACTAGCATCATCAGGACCAACCAAGTAACCTACAGTGTAGAACTCAAAACATGTGCTAATGATGTAAGAGTTAGAATATCACTGGAAGAAAACCCCATTGGAAATATCTTCATAGTAGTCCCCACCCATACAATATATACTGTAGTGGAATCCTGATCAATAACCCCTTGAAGAGACATAGCTACAGCAAAACCATATGCAATCTTGCTAGTTGTATCAACAATAGGTGTAGCCACATCAAAAATTTTGGACACACGAACAAGACCAACTACCACAACACAAAACCAAGTCTTAAACATGGTGAAAATTGAGCCCAACTCCACTTAGGTGAGTGATCAACATCAACCTCTAACATAATATTTTCATAAGACAATGTTGCATCCATGCTAAACATAGTATAGTCCATGAAGTGAACATAAGCGCTATGTTGACCAATAGTATAACATGACTTTGTCACTATTTCACTCACCTCATCAACAATATCAAGTGTACTATCATCATAGCACACATCTACAACTGCATACGTACTACTAAACTCCTCCTTGAATGGTTCAATGGACATAGAATTGGCTGCTCATATGATAATATTCTTGTATGCTCCTACTCCCACTATTGTTGCATCACCATCAAACACATGTTCTGAAGAACTCATGCAAAATATTTGCATCATTTGACTTAACTTGACATGAATTCTCATCACATTCCACCACAATTGTGCCCAACTCATGTATTGTTTCATAAGAAATGTCTTGAAAATCTAAACTCATAGGTATATCATCACATTTAGCTCTTTGGAACACCATTATCATGCCTTTCTCAAATCTCAAATTCAAAATTAGTTGGGTCATGCAATTGTGATTTTGATTCATCTCATTCACTAGCATATCCAACTATTTTACAATACCATGTATCTTAGAATCTCTATCCCTTGGCAGAGAAGTACACCCTCTATAGGTATAATGAATACCAAACCTTCTGTTACCATCCATAATGTTGAGAACCAAGTCATCTACTTGTGGGTCAAAAGAAAAGTGATGAGCACTCCCCATAGTGTAATGCTAATAAAAACTCCCAATTTTTATCAAGGGCTCATCATCATCAAATTGGGAATCAGAAGATGGATCCACTCTCTAACTCTGAGCTATTGGTAGGGAAGGATCCTGGGAAACTCTCTTAGCAAACTCAACTACCAAATTTTTATTGAGAAACATTGTAGCCAAAGTCTCTACAATCCTCCTAATTAATCATCATATAGCAAAAGAGCCCTGAATGAGAGTGCCCCTAAATATATTGTATGAAACCTCCTACAAATCCAAGCTCTCAAGAAATTACTCCATGAATGACTCAATATGGTAGAAAATATATGTGGAAGCATCAATCTTCTCCCCCATAATTGATAAATGATCCCTCTAAAAATGTGCCAATGCCAATTGTCCAATGCTACCAACTATATGAAAAAAAGAAATAGATTCACTTCCAATAGAAGGAAACAAAGCACCATGAGAGTCTATCTTCACTAATGCTCTTGCCTCATTTATACATACTACACTCATATCCTAGATGAATGTGTTTGCTACATCATCATGTCACTCATCCTTAACCATGGAAGAAAACCCACCACCAACCACAATATGTAACTAAGAAGGTTCTAGGGCTAGTGTTGATTGAACCCATTCTAACTCCATGGTAACCTCATCCAACTATGACTATGACTCCTCAAAATCCAACTAAGTATATTGAAGAGAGTCCACAGTCACCTCAAGCTCCTGAGTAATCTCAGCCACCTCCTCCTCTTTCCCTACCAAAATCTCATAGAAACTACTACCATACTCCAGAAGGTAATCCCTATTAGCAACTAATTGAGAGTAATTATGATTTAAGTTCATAATATCCTCTCAAAGTAGATGAACCTTTGCTAGGGAAAGACTACTATCACCATTCTCATCTGACATGGGAGAACCGCAACTAGATGTAGCTAACATTTGATGGATAGCATCATAATGCTCAATAGCTTAAGAAATGTTATGATCACTCAACTTGACCTGACAAGTCACATGATGCCTCTATAATACATGAGTCCTATGCAAGCTTGTTGTTTCACTAACTGTATTGAGATAGGAAACTAAATTAGAACTCTCCGCCAAAAGATCACTCATATGGGTGCTATCTTCCTCACACAATTTTACATCTAACATACAACTACTATGTACCTCAATCAACTCCTCATCCATAGAAATGGAAGCCCTTGCCATAAAAATATCCTTGCATGTCTTAGCTTCCACTTCAATAGTAAGATCATGTAAGCATCAATCTTGGGAGTCGTCCAAAACCTCCTCAAATTCATCACCAAGTATCTAGCAAAGGGTTTCATACCCAGTACATCTCATAACATCATAAAATAGATAATTAGACATGTCCATACTATTTGCATTGACATCTCTTGACAAAGCCTCAAATGTGGACTCCTGAGTCTACACACAAGACTCAACACTAGGCTGTGAATGAGTAATACAAGAGCATAAATCGACATCTATTAGCTCAACTGAAACACCAACATCACAATTGGGTGAATCTATATGTGTCTCAGTCCCACTTAAGGAAGCATCTACCTCCTAGCAACACCAAGAGATCTCATATACAAATCTTCAATATTAATCTTGCCCTTGAGAAAGCCAAAAATATTAGTGGTAACAACTACTTCAATTGTCTTTGCACTAACTGTAGTTACAACTCTAGGTGCCTCGACCCCCTAATGCTTGGTGACGCTATGCTCTACTGCCATTGATACAACCACATGTCATTGTGAAATAAGGCCATCATCAACACTATAGATAGGACTTGCACATGTTGTACTAAATATAGGTACATATACATTAGGGACTCCTCTCATGAAAAAATCAAGCTTCCTTCCTTGCAACCTCGATTTTGGTCTTCTAAAGGTAGAAACCATATACTTTGTTTCACTCTAAATTGTCTTTGGATCTGACAAGCTCTCGACCAATCTCTATTGATGAAGCTTGAGTTTCTTCATACTCTCCTACAAAGCATTCATCTTTGTGCTAACTTTATCTCTCCACCAACTTCTAGAACTGCCAGTCCTCCTATATCTGTCCATGGCTAGAAACAACAAGAGTGTTGATAACTTTGATCAAAATAGTAGATCTAAAATAAAATAATTTTCCCACTCCACAGGATGGCAAGAAGTCACTCTGATACCACTATAATAACCCCAACCGATTATAACTTTGTCAAACACCAAATTATTCTCTAGTTTAGTTGTTTGACATTTCATCAAACACTTTGCAAGAAAGCTCTAATACCAATGTAATAACCTGAAGTGGTTATAACTTCATTAAACAAAAAATCCTTCTCAAATTCAATTGTTTGACATTTTGTCAAACACTTTGCAAGTAAAAGATATGTTTCATATCTAAATTTTGATTTCTTTCTAAATGCCAAACTTTAACAAAATATGATTGCAAAGAACATACCGAACCTCTAACAATGAAGAGGCAATTGGTTTTGTATAACACTGATTACAAATAGCAAAATATGCATCTACGTCAATAAGAGATTAGGGCAACACATTCTCATATAAAACTCTGATATAAATCAGATTACAATAGATTTTACAAACCCTATGAATGCCTTAAATATCTACTCTCAAACAATGCAAAATATAGTAGATAAAAACCTAGAATTGCTCCAAAAATATGAATTTTCTTGTAGAAAATCACTATAGCGACAACAATGTAGTAGTGAACAATAAATGTATTCTATAATTTAAGCACAATAGAACTCTAGAATGAAGCTCTCCTAAATGCCAAATTCAGTGGCTATTTCACCACCTCAAAGGGTTGCAACACTAAAGAATTCATGCTCTCCAATGGCTAACTAAAATCAGAAACCCTTAGTTTCTTCTCCCAATTTCATATCAAATGAAATTGACAATAATCAAATCCCTAACAATGAAACTTTCACCTCTATTTATTCCTTTCCTTCACCCTTCTAGAAAAAAATAAAATACTATTTAATTGCACTCTCTAGAAGCTTCCCACCTTTCTAATGCAATAATTAGTTGTGCTTCTAGAAAATTAAATTAATTAAATATAAAGTAATCTTTAGATTTATTTATTTATTGACATCAATTTAATTTATTCCTCCTTATTTCTCAACTTAGCCTTTTGAGAATGAAAATCTAAGAACCCCATTCAGGGTCTAAAAGATGAGGAACATTACAGTTTGCCCTCCCTAGAATTGCTTGTCCTCAAGAAATCCAACAAAATAATGAACACCAACCTCCACCTAGATTCCAAATGAAATAGTATAAGACACCTCTATCAACATTGAAGCAACTACATACCACTAACATCATCAAGACCAACAACATAACCTATAGTATAGAACTCAAAACATGTGCTGATGATGTAATAGTTAGAGTATCACTGGAAGAAAACCCCATTGGAAATATCTTCATCCTAGTCCCCACCCATATAATATATACTAGACTAGAATCTTGATCAATAATCCCTTGAAGAGACATAGCTATAGGGAAACCATATGCACTCATGCCAATTGTATCAACAATAGGTGTAGCCACATTAAAATTTGTGGACATAGGAACAATACCAACTACTGCAACACAAAACTAAATCTTTATAGATGGTAAAAACTGAGCCCAAATCCATTCATGTGAGTGATCAACATCAACCTCAAACATCAAATTTTCATTAGACAATGTTGCATCCATGTCAAATATAGTATTGTCCATGAATTGAACATCAAAACTTTGTTGATTAATAATATAACATGACTCTATCACTATATCATTCACCTCATCAATAATAACAAGTGTACTATCATCAGAGCACACATCTACAATTGCATGCATATTGTTAATCTCCTCATTGGGTTGTTCAACTAACACAAAAGTGGTTGTTGATATGATAGTATACTTGCATGCGTCTACTCCCACTATTGTTGCTTCACCATCAAACACATGCTAACAATTGCATCATTTGAGTTAACTTGACTTGAATTCTCATCACATTCCACCTCTATTGTGCCCAACTCATACAATGTTTCATAAGAAATGTCCTACAAATCTAAACTTACAATTGTATCATCACATTTTGTTGTTTGAAAAAGTGATATCAAGCTTTTCTCAAATCTTAGATTTGAAATCAATTGTGTCATCCATTTTTAATTTTGATTCATCTCATTCACTGGCACATACAACTATTTCACAATATCCTATATCTTAGAATCTCCATCCCTTGGCAGAGAAGTATGCCTTTTGTATGTATAATTAATACCAAAACCTTTTGTTATGATCCATAATGCTGAAAACCAAGTTCTCTACCTGTGGGACAAAAGAAAAGTGACGAGCACTCATCACAGTGTAATGCCAATAAAAACTCCCAATCTCTTGCAATAATTTGGAATAGTTATGATACCACAAAGAATTTTCCTTAGGGAAAAATGACACCAAGCTCAAGAAGCTCATGCACTTAGCACAATATGGACCAATGATGTGTGATCATAATAACAATATGAGAATTAATATTTTATTATCTTTGGATATCAGATCATTTGATAATGGATGTAAATTAATGTTGATTCATACTAGAAGTGCCTATATATAAAGGCATCTAGAATGACTAGGAGTCAACAAAGTGATAAGTCTGAAAACTAAGCACACATTCACCAGAAGTGGATTATCCTCCATTGAGCATGAATGTATGTGAAACATTGTAAGGATAAGCATGAAAAGGTTTATCTCATATAGAGATGTTACAGACAACATGTGCATAAATTAGTTGCTAACTCTTGCGTTGTAGACACCATGTGCTTAAATGAGTTGCTAATTCTTATGTTTTCAACAAGACAACTCATATGAGTATGCATACTCCTAGGTGTCTACATGAAAACTAATATAATAATTCATTCACCTAAGTAAATTTAAGTAAAGTGTAAATAGTAATTAACTATTTACACTAACACCCCCCCTTAAGTGTAGCTTAGGGGAATGCACTTAAGCTCACAAAAGCTATGATGAAAATGCATGATGGGTCCTGGATACTAGGCCGTGTTAGGAACCCATGTACAAATGCAATGCTCTACATAGAATGCTATGCAATGCAATGAAATTCAATACAATCTCTCTAAAAATAGAGAAAGAGGGAAAACCTCATGGGAAAAACCCTCCACCAAAAAATAGAGATAAGTATAATAAAGAAGATGCATGTATGGATAAAGTAATTAAGACCTCTTTCTCATCTCTTTCTCTCTTTTATCCTAATGATGGATCGCGTAGTGTGATTCAAAGCATTGATGGTAAAAATCTTTACACAATCGAATCCAAAAACATATCAATATATTTAATTAAGACCTCCCCATGTTATGAGATACATCATGCATATACAATAGATAATCCCTCCATGAAATCCCACCCTTCATGAAGAATCTCATAATGATGAGTGCTTGAAGACAAAATAAAATCCAATGTCTAAAAACAACATTTCTTGCTTTAGGAAGAAGATACACCAAGTATAGGTGCAAGTATCCTTCCAACTATGGATAGGAAGATGGAAGAGGGATCCATATGTAGTATGTTGTGGATGCTATCTCTTAAGTTTTCTCATATGTCAACAAGTCTTTGATGAATGTAGATACCAAAAACCAATCTAGTGTATGCTCAAAAGAAGGTGGAAAACAAGGTAATACATCAATGTATGAAAGTGAATCAAAATCTAAAGGAAACGAATCATCCATATTGGAAGATATAGGAAGAGAAGAAATGTAGCCTCCCCTCAATGATGAATGCACACCCATGAAAGAAGCTCCTTGATGACTAAAGAAGTTGCACCATTAAAACTAAATAATGTTCCTCCTTGTAGGAAGAAGTGGTGCCATAGGTGCAGTAGAGAATGCTCCCCAACTAGTAGGAAGAATCCTTAGAAGATATAATGTTTGAGGAAATTGGAATAACATATCCAAATACTCTTATCTCTCCTCTAAAGTAAAAGAGTTCTCCTCCATCTGCTAAAAAGAAGTGTCCACAATCATGTCAGTCTTAAAGGAAAGATCAAGTGGTTGAGGGTCAAAGTGTTCCCTCACAACAAGTGAAGAAGAATTCTCCTCAACAAAGAGAAGATGGATGTCATCAATGATGTCTCCCACATCTTCGATGTAAGATTCCACAAACAACACTATAATGTCTAGAAATAAGTCATCCCATGAAGCTGAAATAGGGAGACATGGTGTTTCCTACTGCACTAAATCAAAAGCATCTGTAGCTAGAATTGGATTAGTAGAAGCAACAAGAGCATCAAGAGGTACGATCTCAAATGGAGTTGTAGGTACCATAACTGGAGTGAGTGGATGTAGAATGTCCTCTAGGAATGGAGGGACTATTGGATCTCCATATGCTTTCCAAAGAATCATCCAAAGATCATAAGATTCACTAACCTTTCTAAGGACATCAAAGCAATTGTAACTAATATTGAAAAAAATGGCTTGAACAATTATGTTAATAGGTTACTGATTAGTGTAAGAGGGTAGTTCTTTGGAAAATAGAAAAGTAAATACTTCCATATGCTCTCTCAAACGATCAATCATCAAAGCACTCCATTTGCGATAGTTTCTTTTTGTCAACTTCAATTTTAAACCAAACTAGCACTTATGACATGACTCCATGAGATAAATATATGCACCACCCAAAATGAAAAAATAATCAACAAAAACCCTCTTAATATATGATTTGGCTCTTTATACTTAGTGTGATTAAAATAGCCATTTGCCAATTTAGGCCTAAGTGGACTTCTGATTTTACTGTTTACAACCTGCTCTTGGAGTTCAAATCTGGTACTTAGCACTGTAGCTTAGATATACAACAATTTGAAAATTTGATCAAAGTAATACAATGCAAAAAAGGACCTATTTTTGAAAGTGGTATTTTTGTCCACACAAGCCTATAATCTAATTGTAGATCTGGTAAGAAGATGAAAAATTATGCATTTTCAAAAAAAATGCAACTTGAAAATGTGCCCAGATCAGCCCATCTGGAGCATTTGAAGTTGTAAAATGAACAATTGGATAGGTACAATCACCAAAAACTAAATTTTCTGACAAATCCATGCACCAAAACTAGAAAATAATGGCACCACTAAAAAGTTCAAGAAATGCTAGCCAAAATTTTAAAAAATGCACCTGATTTGGAGTCTAAATGACAGAGATATGTCCTCTCAAAGTTAGATTTTCAAATCAAAGCTACATATTTTAAGGGGTCTACTTGGAAACACTAGGTTAAATTTGACATTCAAATTTCCATCACAGTAGTGCAATCTGGCCTATTAATGACAATAAAATGACCATCAAAGTAAAGATAGTGAAAAGATGATGTTAGCAAAAAAGAAGCCCTCTTGGCTTACATGGTAGTACAGACTATACAGATAGTGTTGACTAGGAAGATATAGATAGCTGCCATGTCATTAACTAGGTAGGGAACGTGGTGGCGATGACATGGATGGCTAGCCAAATTCGTACCTACTAATATGTCAGAAGCTAAGCTATTGTGTTGGCCTAAGGCTCAGTCATGGTGATGCTCTGTCATGTCACACATTGTGGCACTAACTGAGATGCCATGTAGGCTGAGATGGTTAGAGTTTTGGTCACTAGTAGACAGAGTGTGCTAAGGTTACTGACGATCATGGAGCGATGGAGCTATAAGGTCACTGATGGGAATTGGTAGCCAACATGGAGAAGCCAATGGGTTGGTGTGGGACTTTAGTACCACATTCAACACAACTTTGATTGTCAAGGTGTTTAAAGCCACAAACCATAGAGGGTTAATTAGTGTGAAGAGCCTCTGAAGTTGTTGAAGCCCACCGTGTGTTATGTCACTATTTATGTGGGTGCCACTATTTGACAACCTGATTAACTATAATAAATGCTCTATATAGGATTGATAGCCAAAAATATTTGACAAATACAAATCTAGAAAAATTGTAGAGAAATTGCAAAGTGGAAATAAAAAATATAGTTCTAAAAATCAAATGCACATATCTAAATAGATCATACCAACTCTAAAAATCGGACCTTTGGGTTCCAGTTTGCAAAAAAAAATTGCCTCAATTTTGACTATGGCCTAGGGTAAGCAAATTTATAGTCAAAATTCACTGAACTGAAACCCAAAATGCAATGTTGAGATCTGCTTTGGCTCTAGATGCTCTCAATAGCTGCAGGTACTCTAGATCTAAATTGTGGTCCTCTGAGAGGTGAAGAAAAAATGGTCTCCAATGGCTATGAAGTGAAGCTCTCTCAACTCTAACACCATGTAAGAATTTGGTATAGCTACGATACCATGAAGAATTTTTCTTAGGGAAAAATGATGCCAAGATCAAGAAGCTCATGCACTTAGTACAATATGGACTAATAATGTATGATCATAATAACAATATGAGAATAAATATCTAATTATCTTTGGATATCAGATCATTCGATAATGGATATATATTTATGTTGATTCACACTACAAGTGCATGTGTATAAAGGCATCTAGAATGATTAGGAGTCAATAAAGTGATAAGTATGACAACTAAGCACACACCTACCAAAATTGGATTATCCTCCATTGAGCATGAATGTATGTGCAAGAATGTGAGGATAAGCATGACAAGGTGTATCTCATATAGAGATGTTGTAGGCACCATGTACTTAAATTTCTTACTAAATCCTATGTTGAAGAAACCATGTGCTAAAATGAGTTGCTAACTCCCATGTTGTCAATAAGACAACTTATATGAAAATGCATGCTCCTAGGTGTCTACATGACAACTAATATAATTGTAGTGCCTGCCCCTAACTTACATTTTGCTATGATGGATTTTTCGTATTATTCCTTTGGGTGCCTTTGGTGAATTTTCTATTAATTAAGTCTAATTAAAAGATTTAATTTAATGGAAAATTATTATAATATTTTAATATTTAATTCTATTTAATCAATTGGGAAATTAATTAAGTAAAAATACAAATAAAATAATTTGAAGATAAAACTTATAAATTTAAGTTTGGAATGTGATCATATTTATTTAATTTAATAATAATATATTTAGAGTTCATTTTTAAATAAATGCTAAATAATGTTATTATTTAAGTTCATAAATATTTTTATCAATTAAGATTCAAAAATAAATTTAGAAGTGGTAAAGAAATTAATTTATTAAAATTTCATGATAAGTGCATGAGATTTAAAATTAATAAATTAATATTAGATAAATTAATGTGCATTATTTTAATACTTATTCCCACAAGAGTATGCAAACTCTTGTGAGTTGTCATGTTCACAACACAGGAGTTTGCACTCTAATTATGAGCATATTGTCTACACTTAGGAGTTAGCACATTATTTGAGCACATGGTGTCTACAAAATTCTAGACACATCATCATCTTTATCTTCTTATCATGGAAGTTATGTGCTTAGTTTTCATGCTTATCTCCTAGTTCCTTCTATACACATTCTAGATGCATCATAGAGGCCTTTATATATAGGCTCTCCTAGTGTGTATGGACAAACTAATATGCTTCAACATCCTCATATGCTTCTATAAGCACTCCTAGTCACTTGGAGGGATTTGGTTCTTGGAGGAATTGCGAATATTAGAGAAGGAAGGAATTTTTGGAAAGGAAAAGGTTCTAAGAGGAGGAGCTTCTCTACAATTTTCTGAGGCATAGCGAATTAGCATCAGTTTCCAAGTAGGCACTCGTGATTATTTCAATTATTTTATTATGCTCTTTCTCTTCCTATCTTCATTGTGTCTGCTTGATGACATCTTGGATAATTCTCATGATGAATGTTCTATATTGTCGAAATTTGGGCATGCATGTTGTCTTTGTTTGGTTGTGAGGAATTAGAAATAGCATTATTACATTTCCTTAGTAGAATCAAGATTTGGAAACTAAATTAGGTATGGGTTCAAATTAAAATAGAATCTTATTATTATGCATTAGTTTTATATGACTTATTAACTAATCTAATTATATTAAATTTAATTAAGATTAGTTAATAGTTGAAGAAGTGTAATTAATTATTAGTCAATTTAAGTATATGGATTTTTAAATGAGGGAAAATTAAAAGAAAAGAGATATTAATAAGTGTTTAGTTGAATTAAATAATTAATGAGATTGATTTTACTTAAAATCAATGAAGATTATTTTAAATAAATGATCGTCTTTGAAGTGTTTGATTATCTTTATGATGCTATCCAGTTGCTTGTATAGGACTGAGGTGATTTTGTGATTTGTGATTTCATGAGCCTAGGGTAGGTTATCTATATGTAGTGTTGGGAAGTGGCTTGCAATGGTGGCCAGGGCCCTAAGTGGTTGCCAGGGTAACTCATTGTAGGTTGTTTTAATAAGTGAAAACATTACACTAAATGGGGATTAAAATGAACCTGATAAGATAATTGTATGTTTTTGCCCATGCCTCAAGTGTTAGTATAGACTAGTATGGGAGTAGAGAGAATGCTTGGTTATGACCTTGCATTCTGTAGTATGCCTCATCAGTATGAGAGGATACTAGTGGCCGCATAGGGATCACTAGGGGGCCGAGGTCTATTGAGAGACTACCAGGGTAACTATAGCATGATTTGTGTGATGACACTTTCTCGCTTACATAGTAGGTTTCCTACATGTCTCTATTGTGCCTCTGGGATTAGATGTCATTCTCATTAGAACCTTTGAGTTAGTATACTTCTAGGATTCCTGGACTTAGAGAGTACTTGTGTTATGTGATTTGATATCCTGTTTGGGACTTGAGACTATCTCCTCAGTGTAGTTGGAGCAGGCCATTTAGGTTCCATGCAGTTGGGTGGTAGTGCTTATTAACTTTTTCCATTTAACATCTATCCGAGACACTATGGCTGGAGCATTCTTTGTTGGCATTTACCTTCAATCTATTCTTAAATCATTATGATGGATGTTATTTACTGACACATATCCTTATATTGATGATTAGCATGTGATAGAGGATGTTATCTACTTTGTATGATCATCTTATGTTTTATTCATGCATGTTAGATTTCTTTATGCATATGTAGTAGAATGTTTTAGGAGTGACATTCCTACTATGATAATATCAATTATCTCTTCAATGACTTGAGATGTTATGCGTGGAGGGATTGCTAGGGCCCACGATGGTCTAATGATGCTATTGACGGTTGGGAGGAACCATGCACTTAGGTTAGTTGTGTTTTATGATGGTTGTTATATCTTTATTGATAGATGATGTATCTTTATTTTTACATATGTATATTCTTTTAAGACCTTGTGACATGTATAGTGGATGATTGAGCATTCCAAATATCATTTGCCAAGAGGCATTCAGAACAAAAGCATAATATGGACTTTGGACTTTTAATTATTCTTTCATGTGGATGTGGTAGTTGTTAGACTTAGTATTAATTAAATTAAATGTGACTCGACGTCTTGGGATCCTTAAGGAATGTTACCTATTATGTACACTTTTAGTTGTATGTATGTTATTACTTCCGCTACTATGTGTTTGATATGAATGGTTTATCTTTCATGATTTTTTATTTTTATTTTTTAAATGTTTGGAAAACTTAGTAAAACTTTAGTTTAATTCTTTTAGATCCCTTGGCGGGGCATTACATCTAGTATTAGAGCCTGAGTTTCAACATTGGGAGCTCTAGGTATATTGGAACACCACTAGTTGTAATTAGTTGAACAAAAACAAAAACTTTGAACTATCATGTGTATCTCTTTCAAACTAAAACTTGAAACTAGATGAACTAAAACAAAACTTAAACTGTTACTTGCATACTTTTCATACTTCAACAATTAGGTTTCAAACCTGAAAATTTTATTGAAACCTAAACATGGGCAAAATTGAAAATTTAAACTGATTCTATTTTCAAACCATGTATCTTTTATCTATGCTTTGAGGTAGTATGCCTTTGTGAGCATTATGTTGGTCTTGTTTAGAATGTATTAGGGAATCTATTTTAGTATTTGTTAAAATAACAAATGTTGGATCAATGTGGTTTTTGGTTCACTATTAAACTAAAATCATATTGCACTAATTATGTTGTAGTGTCCTCAGTGGAATCATATCCTCCTACAGGGGGAAAGGGTTCAATGGGACCCGATTAGTGAGTTCTTCAGTATTATTATTCATGTAGGCTTCTAGGAGTAAGCCTAATTCTAGTGGGGTTGGATCTCGTGCCTGTCCCTAAGTTACATTTTGCTATGATGGGTTTTCGTATTTTTCCTTTGGGTGTCTTTGGTGAATTTTCTATTAATTATGTCTAATTAAGAGAATTAATTAATGATTTAATTTAATGGAAAATTATTACGAGATTTTAATATTTAATTCTATTTAATCAATTGGGAAATTAATTAAGTAAAAAAAAATTTGAAGATAAAAGTTATAAATTTAAGCTTGGAACATGATAATATTTATTTAATTTAATAATAATATATTTATAGTTTATTTTTAAATAAATGCTAAATAATATTATTATTTAAGTTAATAAATATTTTTATGAATTAAGATTCGAAAATAAATTTAGAAATGGAAAAGAAATTAATGTATTAAAATTTCACGATAAGTGCATGAGATTTTAAATTAATAAATTAATATTAGATAAATTAATGTGCATTATTTTAATACTTATTCACACAGGAGTATGCGAACTCTTTTGAGTTGTCATGTTGACAACATAAGAGTTTGCACTCTAATTATGCGCATGTTGTCTACACTTAGGAGTTAGCACATTATTTGAGCACATGGTGTTTACAACATTCTAGACACCTCATCATATTTATCTTCTTATCATGGAAGTTATCTGCTTAGTTGTCATGCTTATCTTCTAGTTCTTTCTAGACACATTCTAGATGCATCATAGAGGCCTTTATATACAGGCTCTCCTAGTGTGTATGGACAAGCTAATATGCTTCGTCATCCTCATATGCTTCTACAAGCACGCCTAGTCACTTGTGGGGATTTGGTTCTTGGAGGAATTGTGAATGTTGGAGAAGGAAGAAATTTTTGGAAAGGAAAAGGTTCTAAGAGGAGGAGCTTCTCTACAATTTTTTGAGGCATAGCAAATTAGCATCAGTGTCCAAGTAGGCACTCGTGATTATTTCACATTTTTTATTATGTTCTTTCTCTTCCTATCTTCATCATGTAGATACTTGATGACTTCCTGGATAATTCTTGTGATGAATGTTCTATATTGTGAAAATTTGGGCATGCATTTTCTCTTTGTCTGGTTGTGAGGAATTAGAAATGGCATTATTACATTTCCTTATTAGAATCAAGATTTGGAAACTAAGTCGAGTATAGGTTCGAATTAAAATAGAATCTTATTATTATGTATTAGTTTTATATGATTTATTAACTAATCTAATTAAATTAAATTAAATTGAGATTAGTTAATAGTAGAAGAGGTGTAATTAATTATTAGTCAATTTAAGTATATGGATTTTTAAATGAGGGCAAATTAAAAGAAAAGAGATATTAATAAGTGTTTAGTGGAATTAAATAATTAATGAGATTGATTTTACTTAAAATCAATGAAGATTATTTAAAATAAATGATTTTCTTTGAAGTGTTTGATTATCTTTATGATGTTATCCAGTTACTTGTATAGGATTGAGGTGATTTTGTTATTTGTGATTTCCTTAGCCTAGGGTAGGTTATCTATATGTATTGTTAGGAAGTGGCTTGCAATGGGGGTTGGGGCCCTAAGTGGCTGCTAGGGTAAATCATTGTAGGTTGTTTTAATAAGTGAAAACATTACACTAAATAGGGATTAAAATGAACCTAATAAGATAATTGTATCTTCTCGCCCATGCCTCGAGTGCTAGTAAAGACTAGGATGGGAGTAGGGAGAACACTTGGTTACAACCTTGCATTCTGTAGTATGCCTTGTCAGTACAAGAGGATACTAGTGGCTCCATAGGGATCACTAGGGGGTCGGGGTCTAATGAGACACTACCAGGGTAAATCTAGCGTGACTCATGTGATAACACTTTCCCACTTACATAGTAGGTTTTGTACATGTCTTTGTTGTGCCTCTGGGATTAGATGTTATTCTTATTAGAACCTTTGAGTTATATACTTCTAGGATTCTTGGACTTAGAGAGTACTTGTGTTATGTGATTTGATATCTTGTTTGGGACTTGAGACTATCTCCTTAGTGTAGTGGGAGTGGGCCATTTAGGTTCCATGTGGTCAAGTGGTAGTGCTTATTCACTCTTACCATTTTAGATCTGTCTGAGACACCGTGGCTAGAGAATTCTTTGTTCACATTAACCTTCAATCTCTTCTTGGATCATTATGATGGATATTATTTACTAACACATATCCTTATATTGATGATTAGCATGTGATAAAGGATGTTATCTACTTTATAGGATCATGTTATGTTTTATTCATGAATGTTAGATTTCTTTATACATATGTAGTAGCATGTTTTAGGAGTGACATTCCTACTATGATAACACCGATGATCTCTTTGGTGACTTGGAATGTTACGTGCAGAGGGATGGCTAGGGCCCACGATGGTCTAATGATGCTATTGATGGTTGGGAGGAACTACACATTTAGGCTAGTTGTGTTTTATGATGGATGGTTATCTTTTATGATGGTTGTTATATCTTTATTGATGGATGATGTATCTTTATTTTTACATATGTATATTCTTTTAAGCCTTTCATACCCTATGACATGTATAGTGGATGATTGAGCATTCTCAATTTCATTTTCCAAGAGGCATTTAGAACAAAAGAATAATATGGACTTTGGACTTTTAATAATTCTTTCATGTGGATGTGGTAGTTGTTAGACTTAGTATTAATTAAATTAAATGTGACTTGACATCTTGGGATCCTTAAGGAATATAACTTGTTATGTATAGTTTTAGTTGTATGTATGTTATTGCTTCTGCTACTATGTGTTTGATATGAATGGTTTATCTTTCATGATTAAAAAAAAAAAAAAATTGTTTGGAAAACTTAGTAAAATTTTAGGTTAATTCTTTTGGATCCCTTGGTGGGGCATTACAATAATAATGTATTGACATAAGTAAACTTAAAAGTGTAAATAGTAATTAATTATTTATAATAACATCTCTATTAACGGCTCATCATCATCAAATTGGGAATCAAAAGATGGCTCCACTCTCTAACTCCAAACTATTGGTCCAATAGAATCTTGGGCAACCCTCTCAGAAAACTCAACCACCAAATCCTTATTTGGAAGCATTTTAGCCAAAGTCTCTACAATCTTCCTCACCTATAGTCCTATAGCATAAGAGCTAGAAATAAGAGTTCCCTCAGATATATTGTATGAAACCTCCTGCAAATCCAAGCTCTCAAGAAGATACTCCATGAATGACTCAGTATAGTAGAGATTATATTTGGAAGCATCAATCTACTCCCCTACAATTGACAATTGATCCCTTTGAAAATGTGACAATGCCAATTGTCCAATGTTTCTAGTAGTATGAAAAGAAGAAATAGATTCACTTCCAATAGAAGGAAGCAAAGCACCATGAGAGCCTATCTCCACTGATGCTCTCACCTCCTTTGTATATACTACACTCATATCCTAGATGAATGTGCTTGCTACATCATCATGTCCCTCATCCTTGGCCATAGAAGCAAACTCACCACCAACCATAATATGTAATTGAACAAGGTCTAGGGCTAGTTTTGACTAAACCCATTCTAACTCCATGGTAACCTCATCCAGCTATGACTATGACTCATGAAGAGAAAACTGAGCATACTTTAAAGAGTCCATAGTCACCTCAAGCTCCCGAGTAGCTTAGCCACCTCCTCCTCTTTACCTAAAAATATCTCATAGCAAGTTCTACACCACTCTAGAAGGTAATCCTTGTCAGCAACTAACTAAGAGTACATATGCTTCAAGATCCTAACATCCTCTCAAAGTCCATGAACTTTTGGTAAGGAAAGACTACTAGCATTGTACTCATCTAACATAGGAGTAATACAACTAGATGTAGCTAACATCTGATGGATAGCATCATAATGCTCAAGAGCTAAAGAAATGTTACCATCACTCATCTTTAGCTGACAAGTCACACAATGCCCCTATAATCCTTGACTTAAGCTCTTTATCTCACTAATTGCATTGAGATAGGAAAATAAATTAGAACTCTCCACCACAAGATAGCTAATATGAGTGCTATCCTCCTCACACAATTCTACATCTAACATAAAACTACCATGTACCTCAACCAACTCCTCATTTGAAGAAATGGAAGCCATTTCCATATCAATCTCCTTGCATGTTTAAGCTTCAACCTCAATAGTAAGATCTTGTAAGCATTGATCTTAGGACTCATCCAAAACCTCCCCGGATTCATCACCAAGTATCTAACAAGGGGTGTCATACCCAATACATCTCATAGCATCATCAAATGGATCATTAGATTTGTCCATACTATCTACATCAACATGTCTTCAAAAAATGTCAACTATGGACTACTGATTCCACACACATGACCCAACACCAAGCTATGAATGAGTAATACTAGAGCATAAACCCACGTCTATTGGCTTTGCTGAAACACCCAGATCTCCAACATCATGTTAGGATAAAACCACAAATAGAAATAAAAAAATACATGCAAATATAACCAATAACAAAAAATAATAGATCACATAGAAATGAACACAAGGCACTAAGATTTAACGTGGTTCACCCAATCCCTGGGCTATGTCCACCAAATTGCAAGTCCAGTATTATTACAATCCAGTGATTACAACTTGATTATAATCCATAATCCCTTATAGCTCAATATCGTCACAAGAAGCAATTTTGCATCACATCATAATGAAAATACCTAACCCTAAACCCTTTTATATGAGTATGTTATGCCATTTTAGGGTCACAACATGTCAGCCATGTGTCAGGCATATGTTGTCTACAATGTCGGCCCAAACCCCAAAGAATTTATGACGTATGTACAATAATTTCTTAATCAGTCACCACAATCTAACAATCTCCCACTTGGGGACTGATCAGGCTCCACACTAAACAAAAATCTCCCACTTGGAGATTGATCCTATAGCAATACTACTAGCACATGTGGCTCCCACTAGATCAAACCACCCTGGACTCTGCTGTTCTTTTATTTATGTTTAGTCTAGAAGACCAACCAAAGCTAAAGAGGAGTTCAGCTTCTACCTTGTTACAACCTTTCTCAACATATCTATTGGATTTTTCATTTGTATGTATCATCTCCAACTTTAACTATCAATCCTCCAAAACTGACCGAATGAAATGGTACTGCAACTATATGTGTTTGGCCTTAGAATGTAGAGCTGAATTCTTTGCAAGATGAATGGCACTCTGACTATCTATGAACAAATATTTATCCTTTTGAGGATGTCCAAATTCTTTCGAGAAGAACTAAAGCCATATCATCTCCTTGGTTGCCTTTGTAGTAGCGACATACTCTGCCTATGTAGTGGATAGAGCATTAATCTTTTATAACCTAGAAACCCAGCTCATGGCTACCCCACCAACAGTAAAGACATAACCTGTAGTACTCTACTTGGTATCAATATCCCCTACCAAATCTGAGTCAACATAGCCCTATAAATTAGTAGTAGAGCCCCCAAAGTGTAAACACTTATTGGATGTTCCTCTCAAATATCTGAGAATCCACTTGACAACATTCCAATGCTCAAATCATGGATGACTCATATACTTGCTAACGACTCCCACTGCATGTGCAATATCTTGCCTAGTGCATACCATAGCATACATCAAGCTTGCTACATCTAAAGCATAGGGTACCTTGGACATCTTATCATCCTCTTCTTGTGCCTTGGGACACATCTCCTTAGTCAACTTCAAATGACCAGGTAAAGATGTGCTTTCAGCTTTAGCATTCTCCATAGAGAAACATTACAACACCTTCTCAACATAATTAGCCTAAGATAGTGTCAATGTTCTATTCTTCCTATCTCTGCAAATTTTTATACCAAGGATTTGTTTTGCTACCCCCAAATCTTTCATAGAAAATGCATGGGCTAACTAGTGTTTTAGCCCCTTAATATGATCCATGTTAGACCCAGCTACAAGCATATAATCAACATATAAACATAAAATAATGTAACTATCATCATCCAACCTCTTAAAGTAAACACAATAATCTGAATGATACTTGTTATAGCCATGCTCATTCATAAACCTGTCAAATTTTAGATACCATTGCCGAGGTGCTTGCATAAACTTTTCTTCAATTTGCACACTAAGTTCTCCTTACCTTTGACCTCAAATCCCCATGACTAAGCCATATATATTTCTTCATCCAAATCACCATGAGGGCATATGCACCGAGTTGTGGTGCCAAAAAGGTGACAACAAAATTTTTTTTTCCTATTTTAAACAGAGCATACGCACTATAGCGCGTACGTACTTTAAAAAAAATTAAAAGTATGTATGATGGCTTGCAAACCCATAGTCCATCATTTTCATTACCATTTTCTTTTACTCCTACAATGAGCAGCGCGTACGCGAGTTGAAGACTCAACATTTGCACCACCATTTGCCAAAATGCCTCCTCGTCGACAAAATCCAAGACCACAAGCACACCCACGACGATGCCGTAAGTGATATAAACCTAACTTTGCATTGTTTGATATATTTTTCATATTGTTTTGTAAGTTTTTAATATTCTTTTGTAGGGTTTTTACAAATTTCATTTAGATTTATTTATTTATTTGAATTTCAATTGATTTTTTATCAAGAAATGTTCATAATCAACCAGAAAATCCACAAGAACATCAAAACCCTCAAGAACCCCAAAACCAAAACCCTCCTCAAGAAAAAGAACAAATTCCACAACCCGAACCAATTGCAAGACCTCCACCAAGCACACAAGAAAATCTAAGAAATGAAATAAAGAGAGGCAAAACTGAATTAGAAGGAATCATTGCTCGGTTCAGAGAATCCGGACAAACCAATCCAAAGAGGGCTCAATTGGCATCATCCCTCAAATCCATTAACACTCAGATAGCCTCAGTTAGTGGTCAGTTAGATATTTGGTGGGCTAAGAGGGATTAACAAAAAAGATTTTATGCAAATAAATTGTCATATGAAGATGTTAAAAAAAGAGAAATACCAAAAGGTAGTATATGTGCATTATTTAGAAAACCCAGTGAGCAAAATACTGTTAGAGAGGGTACTAAATGATTCCCCATCCATTGGTGCATACATGATGCTATTAGAAATAATTTTTGGGATAGATGGTGGATGGTTTTTGATGCCCCTCCTTGCAACAATCACGAGGTCCCCATGTATTTTTTGAAGAAATTATATTGTGAGTTTGTCCTTGGGGAGATCCCCAATTATTTTGATATGTTAGACTCCCAGGGTAGAGGTGGGGGGTCATCATTTGAGAGGCCCGGAGCACGTCGTGACCCTAATGTAGTTAGGGCACCCGTGGTCCATCCACAGCATGAGCATGTGATTATTCCTTTAGTTGTGAAGGAACATGTAGAGGCCAGCACTCTAGGGACCATTAATGCTTTGACATAGACCCTCATCCATTCCACGAGCCCATTAGTTGAGGGGGAGCCTTCTATACGTCGTGGTCACATGTGCACTTCATGTGGATCCCTATGCACATTTGGCACTCATGTCGAAGATGGTGCAGATGATGGGCTTGTCACCAATCAGTTCCTGAATGAGACATTTGGCATTGACACATAGGTAAATTACTAATTTGATCACATTTCATACGTATAGTGAATGATTAATTAATTAGGATTTATTAACATTGTTCAAAATTTAGGGTCAAAGTGTTCCTGGGCCTAGCAGTGATCCTCCAGGCCCATTTTTTGTCCCTTCGATGAGTCCTGAGGTATGTATCAATTTAATCATTTTAATTAATACATATATTTATTACATAATCATATTAAGGATTGACTAAAAAAAATATGCATGTGCATCAGTTCTCCACAGGACCCTCAACCTTTACCACAAACGCAGAGCAGAGACATCATACGAGCTTCACACAGGTATAGTTGTTTCATGTTAATTTAATTTATTTGATTATATTTATTCCATGTTTCATGTTAGATATAACGTGTATTTTATGATGTGCAGCTCATGATGTCAGACACACCTCCTCATCTACGACAGTCTATTGATAGTGGAGTGGCTGCAGCTGTGGCTAGCTCACAGCCACTGACAGAGGTATGAAAGAATTTTCTTCATTTTACCTTTTGTTTTTAATAGTTAATCTCAAAATTTCTAATGTTATTTATAAGTGATTATATTTATTGAATTGTTGTAGGGTCTTGTCACGCCTGATCGCCCACGAGCATTTGAGGTGGACTTACAGAGTGACTAATTGTTGGCAGTAAGAAAATAATTGATTTTGTGAGTACATATATTTGATTTCAACATATAATAAATATTGATTTATATCTACTTTCTTTGTATTAGTTGGACCTGGAGAAGAGCCTCGACAAGAGGTCAAGTGAGCGTGTCAGGAAGGCCCCGTCATCTCCACTGTCTCCCTCCACACAATGACAGAGGACGTCAAGAGACTTGTTTCCTTCCCCTCATGGGAAGGAAAAGATGTAGTTGAGATATTTGATACATATATATAGAGACTTGTTTCCTTCTCCATGTATATGTATAGGCATCTAAGAGACATATTCGATACACATTTGATGTACATATGACATTCTATATTTGATGTATGACATTATTGGTTAATATATGATATGTTTGTTCATATACGACATTATTGGTTATCATAATATATTATGTGTTTGTTAATGTATATGACATTATTGGTTATCATTTTATATTATATGTTTGTTCATGTATGACGTTAAATTAGATATGTTCGTGTATGACATTAAATTAGATATGTGCATGTATGAAATTAAATTCAATTGCTAGAGAGTTGCCATTATGTCTACGAACTAGTAGATTTTCTTTTTTGCTTTATCAGTATTTCTTAAAAACTGCAAAGAAGCTGTTTTTGGTAGTATCTACTATAGTCCTACTCAAATATGTTTTCAAAAATACTTAGTATGGCAAAGAAATGTCTATGGAAAACTTGTAAAATAGGATATTAAAGAACTAAATGTGGATAGTCATTAGTACCCATCAATAAGAACACGGACATCTTTCTCAAGCAAGCCATATGACATTAGCAAGTAATTTATAAATTTCCTTTGCAAATAACTAGAAGATGCTATGAATCTTAATACAGAGTTAATCATGAACTCATTATTCCATCCAAGAAGCATATATCACCCTAAGCCAATTAACTGACAAGATAAAAATTAATTCAATTTCAACAAAATTTTGAGTATAACAAGAATCTTAGGGATTCTAACAAGAATTAACACGATGTTCACAAGAGCATTACAAGTTCTTGTAATGTTATTTCACATATTGTAATCATATTTAGTATTGAATGGCCATTTGTGTTACAAGCATAAATTTTCTTTAAGGTCTTTTAATTCTAGACATGGATTTTATTATGAAGCTTTTTTATGACAACCCACTCAATGCCTATATTGTTGTTCCACATTATGCTAATTTGACTTTCATTGGTTGATTTGGTTCTAGACATGACGTTATTCACTACCTTTTTTATATATTTTTTTTTGTACTGAGGTTCTGGCCTAAATGAATGTATTAATCATCGAAGCTGTGAACCTTGGTCGAGATCCTTACAAATATATTTTCAAATTGGACCTCAAATAGTTTTCTCAGTCACCCCCTGTACACAGATACTGAAATTGTTGTTAATTACAAAATTAATACTGAATTAACACAAGTTTAATTGAGAAGTATTATGTACCTCAATAGGCTAGATTATTATTGACCGGGAAGCTTTATCTTAAAGCAGTTGGTTTCCTAAATCTTTAACGCAATGACAGTCTTATGGAATGTGGAATTAGGTCTGCTAGCTAAGGATTGTTCTTTAAAAGGTAGAGGAAACTCAAGACTCACATGTTTCTAATCAATATAAATGTTTAAATCACTTCTCTAATTTTTTCTATTTATGATCTTCTTCAAACTTAACTTTCTAAATGCATTGATGGGGAAATAAAGATCTTCTAGGAACTAAAGGCTAATCATGTTTAATACTTACAATTCTCTGTTTTTATCTAATAATTTAAAAAAGATTGTACAAGTGTTTTCAAAGAGCAACACTTGTCACTAACATCATAAGAAGGAATATCCAAGGAGTCTTACCACTGATCCCCCACCACCAAATTCAAGAGAAAACAAAATTCCACTACTAAAGAGATAGTAACAATGATCATCCCTAGTCTCTCCCTTATCAGAAAATGATTACCATCAAAATTTGCATTTCCAATTGCGTCATGTGCGTTGAAGTGATAGTAACATTTTCACTCTCTTACCTAATGTCTCTCATTTCTCAAACTCCTAGGGAAGGGAAAGGCCATCTTCTCAGTACTTAAAAATACAACGAGTTCCATTTTTTCACATATTGATAATCGTTGACTTAAAGTATAGTCGAAGTATTGACAGCCCATAGATATGCCCCGTCAAAGATCGCAGCCCTGTGGCATTTAGTGACCCTTAGGGACATTCTGGTTCAACGTGCCTGAGAATGTTCGAGCACTGAAGGGGACAGGAAGAGGTTGGGGATAGGGTTTACCCAGTCACCCGGAGCTAATGGAGCAGACAGTTTGATCCCATGACGAAAGATGAGAGAGATTTGGCAGTTGGCAACTTTGTACTGGCCAACACTACAAGTTTCAGCATCACCTGAGATGGCATTGTAGAATGAAAACGGAATGTGATCTCCAAAAAGTTAGAGAGGTTATTGTAGGTCTCTACAACACAGTCTTGTAGGAATTGGAATCTCATCCATATATTGCACGAGCTCCGAGATATGCCCTGTCAAAGATTGCATCCCTGTGGCATTTAGTGACCCTTAGGGACATTCTAGGTCGGCGTGCCTGAGAACATTCAAGCATTGAAGGGGATAAGACAAGGTTAGGGATAGGGTTTACCCAACCACCCAGAGCTAATGGAGAAAACATTTTGATCCCACGACGAAAGATGAGAGAGATTTGGCAGTTGGAAACTTTGTACTGGCCAACACTAAAAGTTTTAGCATCACCCGAGATGGTGTTGTAAAATGAAAATAGAATGTGATCTCCAAAAAGTGAGAGAGGTTATTGTAGGCCTTTGCAACACGGTCTTGTAGGAACTAGAATCACATCCATACCTCACACAAGCTCTGAGATATGCCCCGTCAAAGATCGCAGCCCTATGGCATTTAGTGAAAACATCTCTTTGATTAGGGGAAACACGTGTGTTATTTTTCCAAAAAATTTCGATCAACGATTTCAAGGCTTCACTAATTTCTTTATCCTTTCATGGTAGTCTACCGCTAAATGTCCATAACTCATTTTTTGTTGGATCTTCCAATCTCTCACGCCTTAGCATGGCTCTCCTTAGAGTACCTCTACCAATTTTTAATGTTTTGCTTGTCTTTCTCATGAGTCGAGCTTTCTTCTTTTGGCTACTTACTATTATCGATGTAAGTACTCGTCTTGCGATATTACTATCTTTGGTGCGTGATTTAGAACCCACTTTGTCATAAGCATTCATTAGATTATTTACAATGTTTTTTTCATTTGAATCATCCATCGTTCTTAGCCCAAGAATCTTCATGATAGGCCTAAATTTTAAATTCCTCATCATTTCAACAAATAATTGGCATTGACCTGTAATGTTTAATTCATCAAAACATAATCTCCACATACGATTAACTTTTCTTTGACAAGTACGCTTGCTAATCTTTTTAGGCATTGATTTGAAAATGTTACTATCAATATCAATCAAATATTTTGGTCTTCTAAAACGAATTCTAGAAGGTGTTATAATCTCTTCAATTCTCTCAACATTTTGAACATCAACATAAGGTTGAGTGTATTGTGTACCTTGAACCGAAGATGATGTGCCTTGGCAATAAGATGCAAAAGATGGAATATCACCTACTTGATGTGTTGATGTTGTGCCTTCAACATGACATGATGAAGTGTGTATATCGTCGGATCTACAAATTGGTGTCTCTTCAACATGAGAGGATGATATGACTTCAACATTGGAAGATGGTGTAGCAGACGATATGACTCCAACATTAGAAGATGGTCTAGCTTCACAATTCAATTGTCTTCTTGAGCCTAACAGTCTCATTCGTTCTCTTTGTCTTTCCAATTCTTCCTCTTTGTTTCTTGGTACCAGTGGTTCTTGATCCTCTTCGAAAGTCAATTCTTCATTATTGCTTTGCAATTTTCTTTGCTCACGTAGTAATTTCATTTATCTCTTTTAATTGCCAAATCTCTCTCCCTATCTTCATTTGTTTGATTTTTTGGTTTCTTCCTTGGCATGATGATGATTTCTACATGTCAAATTATTAAAACATTTGAATTACTTAAAATGTGTAAATTACAAATTATTCAAATACATATAAAAATTATAATTATTTGAATGAATACACAATATATATATAAAACAACTTGTCAAATTTCTAACCATTTCGAAATAACATTTCATTGAAACATACAAATTTCAATGAATTCACTATATATTAAACAACATGTCAAATTATAATCAAATTTGTATCTATATATCAACAAACAATATTTAAAATAGATTGCACTAACCTTTTCTATACAAGGAATATTCAAAAAGTCTTCAAATCGTGTATCCAATGATTGAATTTGGTGTTTGTTAGCTTCCAAAAGTGTTTGCCACCTTGAAATAGTGTTTGTTAGCTTGAAATAGTGTTTGCCACTTTGAAAGAATGTTTGCTGTGTTGAAACCCGCGATTTCTGTCGGGATAATAGAGTGCAGAACAGAACAAAAGCAGAGAATGAATGAAACAGGCCCCAAAGTTGCTTTTTGACCGTTTTTAGGTGATTTCACATAGTGCGTACGTGCTATAGCGTGTACGCACTATAGCGCGTACGCACTATATTAGAACACATCACTCTCCACCCTCCCTACTCTCTCTCTCTCTCCCTTCTCTCTCTCTTCCTACTCTCTCTCCCCTCTCCCATCCCCTACACTCTCTATCTCTCCCCTCTCCCATCCTTTACTCTTTAGATCTCTCACACACACTCCCATCCTCCCTCTCCCACTTCTTACTCTCTCTCTCTGTGCCACCTCCTACTCTCTCTCACACTCTCTCCCATCCCCTACTCTCTCTTACACACACTCCCATCTGCTACTCTCTCTCTCCCCTCTCCCATCCCCTAAACTCTCTCTTTTGCAGATACACACTCCCATCCCCCTCTCTCTCTCCCCTCTCCATCCCTTACTCTCTAGATCGCTCACACGCACTCCCATCCCTCTCTCTCCTCCTCTCCCACTCCCTCTCCCACCACCTACTATCTCTCTCTCTCTCAAGTTCTCTCTCTCCCTCTCTACTCTGTCTCTATCTCCCATCCCCTACTCTTACTCTCTCTCTCTCTCCAATCCCCAACTCTCTCTCACACTCTCTCCCATCCCCTACTCTCTTTGACACTCTCTCTCATCCTTTCACTCTGTCTCTCTCATCTTGTACTCTCTCTCTCTTTGTCACCTCCTACTCTCTCTCACACTCTTTCCCATCCTTTCACTCTGTCTCTCCCATCTCGTACTCTCTCTTTTCCACCCCCTACTCTCTCTCACACTCTCACACTCTCTCCTATCCCCTACTCTCTCTCTTTCACAGACACACACACACACACTCACACTCCCATCCCCCCTCTCTCTTCTCTCCCATCCCCTACTCTCTAGATTTGTCACACACATTCCCATCCCTCTCTCTCCTCCTCTCCCACTCCCTCTCCCAGGTCACCTACTATTTCTCTCTCTCCCTCTCTACTCTCTCTCTCCCATCCCCTACTCTTACTCTCTCTCTCTCACTCTCTCCCATCCCCTACTCTCTCTCACACTCTCTCCCATCCTTTCACTCTGTCTCTCCCATCTTGTACTCTCTCTTTGCCACCCCCTACTCTCTCTCACACTCTCACACTCTCTCCTATCCCCTACTCTCTCTTTCACAGACACACACACACACTCACACTCCCATCCCCCCTCTCTCTTCTCTCCCATCCCCTACTCTCTAGATTTGTCACACGCACTCCCATCCCTCTCTCTCCTACTCTCCCACTCCCTCTCCCAAGTCACCTACTATTTCTCTCTCTCAAGTTCTCTCTCTCCCTCTCTACTCTCTCTCTCCCATCCCCTGCTCTTACTCTCTCTCTCCCCCATTCCCAACTCTCTCTCACACTCTCTCCCATCCCCTACTCTCTCTCACACTCTCTCCCATCCTTTCACTCTATCTCTCCCATCCCGTACTCTCTCTCTCTGCTGCCCCCTACTCTCTCTCTCACTCTCTCCCATCCTTTCACTCTATCTCTCCCATCCTTTCACTCTGTCTCTCCCATCTCATACTCTCTCTCTCTGCCACCCCCTACTCTCTCTCACACTCTCACACTCTCTCCCATCCCCTACTCTCTCTCTTTCACAGACACACACACTCTTATCCCCCCACTCTCTTCTCTCCCATCCCCTACTCTCTACATCTGTCACGCACACTCCCATCCCCCCTATCTCTCTCCCTCTCCCTCTCCAACCGCCTACTAGATCTCTCTCTATCAAGTTCTCTCTCTCCCTCTCTACTCCCTCTCTCTCTCCCATCCCATCCCTTACTCTCACTCTCTCTCTCTCCCATCCCCTAATCTCTCTCACATTCCCATCCCCTAATCTCACTCTCTCTCTCCCATCCCATACAAGCTCTCTCTGCCACCACCTACTCTCTCTCACACTCTCACACTCTCTCCCATCCCCTACTCTGTCTCTCTTACACACATTCCCATTCCCCCTCTCTCTCTCTCCCTCTCCCACTCCCTCTCCCCCATCCCCTACTCTCTCTCTCTCCCCTCTCCCATCCCCTACTCTCTCTCTTTCATAGACACGCACTCCCATCCCCCCCTCTCTCTCTCCTCTCCCATCCCCTACTCTCTAGATTTGTCACACACACTCCCATCCCCCCTCTCTCTCCCTCTCCCACTCCCTCTTGCACCACCTACTATCTCTCTCTCTCAAGTACTCTCTTTCCCTCTTTACTTTCTCTCTCCCATCCCCTACTCTCACTCTCTCTCTTCCATCCCCTACTCTCTCTCTCTCTCTCTCTCTCTCTCTCTCTCTCTCTCTCTCTCTCTCTCTCTCTCTCCCCCCCCCCATCCTATACAAGCTCTCTCTACCACCCCCTACTATCTCTCAAACTCTCACACTCTCTCCCATCCCCTACTCTATCTCTCTTATACACATTCCCATTCCCCCCCCTCTCTCTCTCTCTTACTCCCTCTCCCATTGCCTACTCTCTCCCATCCCCAACTCTATCTCTCTTACACACTTCCATTCCCCCTCTCCCTCTCCCTCCCACTCCCTCTCCCATCGCCTACTATCTCTCTCTCTCTCTCTCCCTCTCTCTCCCATCCCCTACTCTCACTCTCTCTCTTTGCCACCCCTACTCTCTCTCACACTCTCTCCCATCCCCTACTTTCTCTCTTACACACACTTCCATCCCCCCTCTCTCTCCCTCTTCCACTCCCTCTACCATTGCCTAATCTCTTTCTCTTCCATCCACCCTCTCTCTCCCTCTCCCACTCCCTCTTCCATTGCCTACTCTCTTTCTATCCCATCCCCTACTCTCTCTCTATCTCTCTCCCCTCTCTCATTCCCTACTCTCTCTCTTTCACACACACCCATCCCCCCTCTCTCCTCTCCCATCCTCTACTTTTTCTCTCACTCGCTCTCCCTCTCCCACTGCCTACTCTCACTCTCTCTCACTCTCTCTCTCCCTCTCTCTCACTCTCTCCCTCTCTACTCTCTCTCTGCTACCCCCTACTCTCTCTCACATTTTCACACTCTCTCTCTTTCTCTCTTACACACATTTCCATCCCCCCTCTCTCTCTCCCTCTCCCACTCCCTCTCCCATCGCCTACTCTCTCTTTCATTCCCTACTCTCTCTTCCATCCCCTACTCTCTCTCAAGCTACTCTATCTTCCCCCTCTCCCATTCCCTACTCTCTCTCTTTCACACACATGCACTCCCATCCTCCTCTCTCTCGCTCTTCCTCTCCCACTCCGTATCCCACCACCTACTCTCTCTCTCCCCCATCCCCTACTCTCAATCTCTCTCTCCCAACTTGTACTCTCTCTCACACTTCCTCTCTCTCCCATCCCCTACTTTCAATCTCTCTCCCCCATCCCATACTCTCTCTTTGACACCTCTACTCTCTCTCTCACACTTCCTCTCTCTTGCATCTTGTACTCTCTTTGCCACCCCTACTCTCTCACATTTCCTCTATCTCCTATCCTATACTCTCTCTGCCACCCCTACTCTTTCTCACTTCCTCTCTCCCCTCTCCCATCCCCTACTTTCTCTCTATCTCTCTCACACACACAAATAGCCATTCCCTCGCCCCACCCCCCCAGCTCTCTCTTGGTTTAGGTTTGCAATTTAGGTCTCAATAGTGCGTGCGCACTATAGCGCATGCGCACTACCTCAAATTCAATAGCATTTTAATAGGGCGTGTGCGCTATAGGGTGCACGCGCTATTCAAAGCTTTGCATTAAGACCAAGCCTAAGGCTTGGTTTTGCCTTGGAGATCCAACCCAAAGGTTTGGAGCTTATAAACAGGTCTAAGACGTGTTTTCTAGCAAACATACAAAAAATGATTGATTTTTCTTGTGTGGTCCCCTTCAAGATTCTTCGTGGTTGGGTATCGATAAGATTAGGTTACATAACATTATAGGTCTCTGTGTTAGCTATCTAACCATATAATTTATTTTTAATTTGAACTATTTTAAGTCTTTCATCTATAATTTCTTTTGAATGTATGTTCATTTTTTGTCAAAAACCACCATGTACTAATTGGGCTGTAGATTTTAGCTCATTCATCGAATTTTGTAACAACTTAGTTTTTTAGAAACTAGACTCCATTCTACACACTTTGAAAAAAAGAAGTTTTCATTTTAGATTAGTTTTCAATCATTTCTAAGGGGAGCACATAGATATTTCATGTTTTTGGGATGGGTCTAATTTAAAAATTCATTAAAAAAAAAATACACATTATAAAATTACTCGAAAAATCTGGTATAAACTACATAGTGTTAGGTAACTTTTGACCAGAGCGATTAAAGAATTTCAAAAAAAAAGTTAAAATTTTAGGGGGGCCACACTTTGTACTATGTTATGTTTTTTTGGAATAAATAGTACCACTTTCTGTGGCCCCCTTTTTTGAGGACCTAAAACTAAACCATTTTGAAAAAAATTAGTAGTTTAGAAACTAGATTCAAAGGACTACGACTTTTTTTTTTGTCATATCTTAAAATTTTGAGCGTAACTATCTTCAAATTCTTGTTGAAGTCCAGAATTTGCTGATTTCAGGAAAAAGGTGTCCACTTATACCCCCCTTTTGGCACCACAACTTTGTGCACTTACCCATGAAGGAAGGTTGTTTTAACATTCAGCTACTCTAAATGCAAATCTTCAATAGCCACAAGACTTAAAATAGTATGGATAGAAGTTATTTTAACAATAGGAGAAAATATCTCATCAAAATCAATTCCCTTTTGCTATGCAAATCTTTTTGCAACTAACCTGGCCTTAAATATTTTCTTACCTCCTTCCTCTTCTTTCAACATGTAAACCCACTTATTTTGTAAAACCTTTTTACCTACAGCCAACTTGCACAAATCTCATGTCTTATTCTTTAGCAAAGAGTCCATTTCATCTTTCATTGTAGACTCCCACTAAATCTTAGTATCCCCCTGCATAGCTTCATCATAACTTTCAAGTTCACCAGCATCAGTAAGTAAAATAGAATACAAAGAGGGAGAAAATCTTTGCGGAGGTCTAATTTTCCTTGTTGACCATCTAACATTGACCGGTGTGTGTGGTATTTTTTGTTGTGGTTGTTGCACATCATGAGGAATGGCTGGAACATCAACTTTTGGAGTATCATCTAGCACTACATAATCATCTTCTTTTTTCTCATGTTGCTGCAATAGATCTTTGTACAACACTTTCTCATTGAATATGACATCCCAGCTTCTTACAATTTTATGATTTTTAAAATCCCAAAGCCTATAACCAAATTCATTAATGCCATATCCAACAAAGACACATTTCTTTAATTTAGCTTCTAGCTTGGTTCTATTTTCAAAGTCTATATGAGCAAAAGCTTCACAACCGAAGGTCTTGAGAAAAGAATAACTCACCTTCTTACTAGTCCATGCCTCCTCTGGAATACCATAGCCCAAAGGAGTAGAGGGGCCTTTATTAATCAAATATATAGTAGTATTGACAACCTCCACCCACATGTGTAAGGGAAACCCAACATGCAATTTCATGCTCCTTGCGCGCTCCATTATAGTCCTGTTCATACATTGAGCCACTCCATATTCATGTGGAGTCCTTGGAATAGTTTTATATCTACGAATACCATTAGTGGAGCAATGATCTTCAAATTTATGACTACAATACTCACCACCATTATCAAATGTGAGACATTTTAATTTCTTACCAGTCTCATTTTCAACCAAGCATTTCCATTTCTTAAAAGTTTTAAATACATCGGATTTTTGTCTAAGGAAATAACCCATACTTTTCTAGTTGCATCATTAATAAATGTAACATAAAAATGAGAGCCACCAAGGGAAGATACCTAAGCCGATCCCCATACATCTATATGCACAAGCTCTAATTTTTTCTTTTTGTTTTCCTTCCTAGTCTATACAAAACTCACTCTCTTTTTTTTTCCATACACACAACTTTCACAAGAATCCATATTAAAACATTTCAAAACTGGTAAAACTTTCTTTGAATGAAGTACTTTCATACCATTCTCACTCATGTGCCCAAGTCTGTTGTGCCACAACGCTGTATCAGAATCTACAATAGCTATTTTTTCTCCCTGCTCAACTACAGCAATTGTTCCTGAACATTCATTTTTCTTTGAAACAATCAAAGTAGAAGGAACAATATGACCTGTACAAAGATATAAAGTGCCTACTTTCACACCATTTTCTACTACAAGAGAACCTTTTGAAACCTTCCAATTTTTATCATTAAAACTAACTACACAACCCTCATCACCAAGTTGCCCTGCTAAAATTAAATTCCTACTCAACCTTGGAACATGTCTTACCTCATGCAGTAGCCAATGATTCCCATTCTGCAACTAAATTTTAATTTTTCCCTTTCCAACAATCTAATAGGGTTCATTATCCTCCAAATAAACAAGCCCAAAATCCCCTTGGACATAATCAATGAAATAACCTCTATGAGGTGTAGCATGAAATGAAGCACTAGAATCTAAAACCCATGAATCATCAACACTTTTTAAAGTAAAAAGAAAAGCATCCTCTTCAAATTTGTTACTTACCACATTTGGCTCCTTGTCTCCATCTGATTTATCTCCTTTATTTTTCTTTCAATTCCAACAATCTTTCTTTTTATGACCTAGTTTCCCACAGTACCAACAGTCATTTGGTCCTCTTGATTGAGTCCTCTTTCCCTTTGACTTTTCTCTTTATTTCCCATAATTTCTAGAGTTACTTCCTCTCTTAGTCATTTTGCCCCTACTTTGTGGATTCAAAGTACTTCCTAATGTAGATCCACCTGAGGATTTCCTACAAGTTTCCTCACTCAAAACAACACTGATCACATCATCATATTTTAGGGTACTAGATCTAGGAACAAAATTACTCGCCACCATTACCAAGCCATTCTAGCTTTTAGGCAAAGAACACAAAATCAAGAGAGCCCTAATTTATTCATCAAAATTGATATGCACAGAAGATAACTAACTAGTAATAGTATTAAACTCATTTAAATGATCTACAATAGATCCACCTTCTTCCATTTTCATATTAAATAAACGCTTCATGAGAAATACCTTGTTTGAAGCAGAGGGCTTCTCATACAGTGTCGTGAGGGTTTTCATCAACTCTTTTGTCATCTTCACTTTTGTAATATTAAATGCCACTGATGGTGCGAGGCATAACCGAATGTTTCCAAGTGCCTTTCTATCCAAAAGATCCCATTCATCATTTGACATAGATCCCTGATTCTTGGCTTTTCCTTCCAACGACTTCCATAAATCCTTCCGGTAAAGATAGTCTTCCATTTGCATCTTCTATAACTTGAAGTTCTGCCCATTAAACCTATCAACCCTTAGCTTACCCTCATCTTCCATCGCTTGCACTCAACTGTGAGACTCCCACTTAACAATGAGACTTTCCTATAGAGGATAAATAAAAGACGTCTCTTTGATACCACTTGTTAGGATAAAACCATGGATAGAAATTAAAAACTACATGCAAATATAACCAATAACAAAAAATAATAGATCACACAAAAATGAACACAAGGCACTATGATTTAATGTGGTTCACCAATCCTTGGGCTACGTCCACCAAACTGCAAGTCTAATATTATTACAATCTAGTGATTACAACCTGATTACAATCCATAATCCCTTATAGCTCAATGCCACTACAAGAAGCAATTTCACATCACATCATAATGAAAATACCTAACCCTAAACCCTTTTATACAAGTATTTTATGTTGTATTAGGGTTACAACATGTCGGCCATATGTCGGCCATATGTCAGCTACAATGTCAGCCTAAACCCCAAAGAATTTATGAAGTATGTACAATACTTTCCTGATCAATCACCACAATCTAACACATCATAGCTAGTGACTCTATAGGTGCCTCGGTCCTACCTAAGGAAGCAATTCCTAAGGAAGCAATTGCCTCCTACACTGTAGCAACACCAAGAGATCTCACATACAAAACTCCAATAATAATCTTGTCCTCAAGAGAGCCATAAGTATCAATGGTAACAATTGCATCAATTGTCTTGGCACTAACTATAGCAACAACTCTAGGAGCATCAACCTCCTGATGCTTGGTACCGCTATCCTCTACTACCACTAACATAACCACATGTCCCTATGAAATAAGTCCATTGTCAACACTGTAGATAGGAGTAGAAAGTGTCATACTAAATATAGGTACATCTGCATTAGGGACTCCTATTGGGGAAAACTCAAGCTTCCTTCCTTGCAACCTCAATGTCAGCCTTCTAAAGGTAGAAATCATATACTTTTTTGCCCTTGCAATTGTCTCTAGATCTGACAAGCTCTCTACCAATCTGTTTTGATGAAGCTTAAGTATCTTCATACTCTCCTACAAAGCATTCATCTTCACGCTAACGTCATCATCACTCCACCAACTTGTAGAACTGTTAGTCCTCCTATATCTGTCCATGGCTATAAACAACAAGAGTGCTGATGACTTTGATTACAACAATAAACCTTAAATAAAATAATTTTTTGACCCCCATAGGATGGCAGGAAGCTTCTTTGTTACCAATGTAATAATCCCAACAGATTAGAACTTTGTCAAACACCAAATTCTTCTCTGGTTCAGTTGTTTGATATTTTGTCAAAAACTTTACAAGCAAGCTCTGATACCAATGTAGTAATCCCAACTAGTTATAATTTCATGAAACACCAAATCCTTCTCAAATTCTATTAATTGATATTTTGTCAAACACTTTGCAAGAAAGAGATGTATTGCATATATAAATTTGTATTACTTTCTAAAAGCCAAACTTTAACAAAATATGATTGCAAAGAACACACCAAACCTCTAATAATGAAGATGCAATTGTTTTTGTATAACACTGATTACAAATAGGAAAATATGTATCTACATAAATAAGATATTAGGGCCCAAAAGTTTAATATAAAACTCTGATATAAATTATATTACAATAGATTTTACATACCCTATGAATGCCCTAAATATCTACTCTCAAACAATGCAAAATATAGTAAATAAAAACCTAGAATTGCTCCAAAAATATAAATTTTTCTATAGCAAATCACTATAGGGATGACACTGTAGCAGGGAACAATAAATGTATTCTCCAATTTAAGTACAAATAGAACTCCATAATGAAGCTCTCCTAAATGCCAAATTCAGTGGATATTTAACCACCTTAAATGGTTGCAACACTGAAGAATTCACGCTCTCCAATAGCTAACTGATATCAAAGACCCTTAGTTTCTTCTCCCAAGTTCATATCAAATTCAATTGACAATAATCAAATGCCTACCAATGAATCCCTCACCTCTATTTATTCCTTTCCTTTACCCTTCTAGAAAGAAATAAAATATTATTTAATTGCACTCTCTAGAAGCTTCCACCTTTCCAATACAATAATTATTTGTGCTTCTAGAAAATGCACTCTCTAGATGCTTCCCCCTTTCTAATACAATAATTAATTTTTCTTCTAGAAAAATAAATTAATTAAATATAAAGTCATCTTTAGATGTATATATTTGTTGACTTTAATCTAATTTATTTCTCCTTATTTCTCCACTTAGCCTTTAGATAATGAAAAGCTAAGAATTCCATTGAGGGTCTAAAATATGGAGAACATTACAGGTGGGGAGATCTTGTGTGGAGACTATTTCCTTACATTTAGTTTGATGAATATGTAGAATTTCAAGAATTTATTCCATTTTGATACTAGTAGAGACCTAAATAGCAATACTACTATCATTAGTACCTATTTCACACCCTATGTTTCTTTTCAATTCAGAAATTTCATTCTCCAAACAATTATCTTTACTCAATACTTATTTATTTGTTTATTGGTTTCCAATTTGTTAGCAATCTTGGAGGATCCATTAGTGAGTTCCTCTTTAGACCCAAAATCAATTAGTGCACTTCATGTTCAGAAATAGGTTTTCTATTCTTTAAAACTTTGGATAACTCTCCTTTCTCTATTATTACCTTCTTAATAAACCCCAAAGGGAAATAGAGACTTGGGAATCCATGGTGGAGGTATTACTATATCTGGGTCTGAAGTCCATTCTCCACCCTATGAAGATCAACATCAATGGGTTAGGAGAGCTAGAAGTAGGTTGGATAGTGACTATCCAAGGAGAACACATAATTAAATGAAAATGATAAATCCTAAACATTTAGCCCAATCATAAGATAACCTTCTCCTTTCCTAATTTTATACACTCTATGATATATTGACAATAGTGGATTCTAATGAATGCAAAAGATAAATAGTATTCTAAATCAAGTCATTTTAATAGAAGTGGTTTGATATTACTTGTTCTTATGTGGACCCTAATCAGACTCAAAGGTTAACTTTTTCCTAGTTGATTTGGTGTGTTTCCCTACTATCTTTTCTTATAAGGGTTTTTGGGTAATGCCCCCATTCTCTATGGCTCAAGTGACAAAATCCCTTGAGGGGTCCTAGTGCAGAGTCCAAGTCGAGGTCAAGGGGTAGCACCCCTTCCAAGAGCTTGTGGTTGGTGATATTGGGAGTTATATTTTTCTTGTCCTTGAAGTGAGACATGAATTTACTATTAGGTTATATTTATTAAATAATTAACTAAATAAATAAATTGATTTCCTATTAACCTATAAATGAAATTAACTAATTAATTCAATAGGCTTATTGTGGGAGCTCTCCTCCCAAATTTATTTTTTATGATAGAAATATTCTAAGACTTAATGGAAATGTTGTACAAGACTTCTTAGTTTTATGATTTTTCATTGATGTAAAAAATCTCCTTTTCTAAAATTGAAGTTTCTTTTAGAATTGTGGGAAAGTTGCTAATTTTTATTTCTTCTTCACAAGTTTCTAATTTCTCCTCTATTTAACTTATGAAGTTTATTAACTAACCTATGTTTTTCTCCTATTTCTAACATTGTGAAGGTTGTATTGTATTTTCTTTCTTATCATTAGTTTTTGTTATTTCTCTTTTGTACATGTTCATTATTATTTTTCATATATGTAGGGATTGTCATGCCACAAGTTTATATATTGGTTTGAATTGCTTGGCATGTTTAACATAATAATATATACATAGTGAGTAGTTACAAAATGCATTCATATAGATTATAGAGAAGTTGACGAAACAAATGGAACTAGTAATATGTGCATGTCAACAATGAAGTGTCAACAAAACTAAATCATATTAGTTATCATTTTGTCTCAATTTCATGCAATTGTAGATTTTTTTCAATTTCATGCTCAAATCATTTTTGATAGGCTAAGTTTTATTTGCAAATTTATCCATCTCACTCAAAATGTCATGTGCTCGTAAACCTATGTTGTTTACGAAAGATCTTGAAATTGAATTATTTTTATTATCAAATATTTTAGCAATGATTTATGCTTTTTATAAATCCTAAAAAAAAAATTATATGTAAATTTTGATTTCAGATTCATGATTAAACTACTTATTCATACTTTTTATAAATCTTTAAAAATAAATAATCAACTTATATGTAAATTTTGATTTTAGATTGATGATTTAACTACTTATTGCTTTGTCTCAAAATTAAAAAATAAGTTTATTTCATATTAGAATTTGAAATGCAAAAAGAGAATAGAAGAAAAAAAATTCTAAAAATAAAATAATAAGATTGCATTTATATCTGTGTTTTATTATTAGAAATGTTGTTCAAAGGAAAAAAGTTGAAAGATTATTTTCAAATCAATTGCAATTTGAAATGATATTCATGCAAACACATAAAATAGAATAGAAATACTTACATTTTTAGATTAATAAAGAATTTTTACATTAATTCTAGATTTTTAGTTTTTTGGTTCTAAATTTAAGTTCATTCATTTTAGAAAATTTAAAATAGAATTTTATCTAATTCTAAAATTTGAAATGATTTATAACAAGAAGATTAGATAAGATAAGATAAGTTTATTAATGTACAATGAGCGATCGACAAGGAAAATGAAGAAAAATTAAAATATATGTTTTCTACATATAATTTATATTTTTCAAATATAGTAATTATTAAGATAAAAATAAAATGTATGAAAAAAAATAGTTTACATATCTTCAATAGATATACAAAGGTTTCCTTTGTATCTAGGTTTTAGTTTTAAATTATACTTTAATTTTATGATTTTCATTTTTTTACATAAAAATAATCTAAAATTTATAAAAGTATATGTGTGTGTGTGTGTGTGTGTGTGTGTGTGTGTGTGTGTGTGTGTGTGTGTGTATGTATTAGTTTCTACAATTTTAAAAAATTTCTAATATAAATTTTGTTTATAGTAAAATTATAGAAAGGTTATTTTCATATCAATTAAAATTATATTAATGCAAAAACATTACATCAAATATAAATACTTCTTATATTTTTAAAAAATATATATATAAAGTTTACATTTAAGTCTAGATTTTAGATTTTTAGTTTTCAATTTATGTTGATTCATTTTTCAAAATTATAAATAGGAATTTCTATACTTCTAAAATTTTGAAATGATTTACAAGGAAAATGAAAAATGAAAATATATGTTATGCATATTTATTTCTATTTTTTTATTTAGTAATTATTAAGATAAAACTAAAATGCATGCAAAAAAATATTGTTTACATGTCTTTAATAAATATAGAAATAATTTATTTGTATCTAGATTTTAGTTTTAACATTTTGGTTAAATTTTGTAATTTAAATATTTTTTACATTAAAAAATTTAAAATTTAGAAATCTTTGTCATATATGTAAATTAATTCTGCCTCTTTTTATTTTCATAATTATAACACTTGTTTATTCATGTAAAATAAATTAATTTATTGCTATGCCAACATAATACATAATATGAGCATCTATTTACATATATTACAAAAGTGTATTCTAGGGTCATTATATTCTCACAACTCAACTATCCATCTTATAAATCCTAAATATAACTAGTTTCCCAATACTATCTACTACCATAATCTGAATTCTAACCTTAATCATTTTCCTAGACCCTTAAACCTAGGCTAAACCCTAATCCAAACTTTAATCATGATCTAACTACAATGTGACCTTAACTATGACTTAATCATAATTTGAAACCTAACTTAATTCAACTATATTTATGGATTGAAAATTTTATTCACCTACTAAAAATATAAATCTATCTATCTTAATAAATTAACCATTGTCCTAACATTAAGCTTTATTAAATAATAAGTAGAAATTGAACACTTATCCTAAAAAAATTGAGTTCTCAATACCCTCCAAAATATTCATAATAAATTAAACTATGAACCTAACTCTAATACTTACACAAAACCAAATTGAATCCTAATCAATTTAAAATCTAAATAAGTTAACCCTAATACCACACTATGTAATTTAATTTAAGAAATGTTTGTGTACCATAGCCTTAATCCTAAATGATATCAAAAACTTAAGATATATTTGAATCATAATTGTAACTCCAATCTTATCAAACTTGAAACCTAACCTCAAACTTAACTGTAACCCTAAATAAACATTATGTTAAATTGAAATCCTAATCTAATTATAATTCTAAAATTAATCATTATACTTCCTCTCTGTCTTTATTTCAATTACACAAATTATTCCTATCGGATAATCATTGCACGTACATAAACACACAACTGCTAGTATTATTTCCATATTTTTTAATTAACAAAGTCCTCTATAAGCTATTGAAGAGTGTTTTGGGACATTTTAGTCATTGATGCCAAATTTTAAGGTAAATCATAATTCAAGAGGTCAAAGAATCAAAAGTTAAGTCAATGGTTAATTAAGTCAAGCCTATAGGAAAAAGGAAAAGTATTATTAGAAGACAAAAGGCATTATTGGTAAAAGAAAAATATGACTGATATTGGTAAATAGGAACATCTCACACAATCATAATAATGGAACATTACCAACAAATAGGATAAACATGCTAACCAAATGAGAAATCATTAATATGAAATCCATTGAATATAAATACATATGGAAAAGAATCAAAGGAAATGGTTTGTAGAGGAACGTTTAAAGATCTGAATGTTTAACTTGAGGAAGGTTTATTGAATAGAAAGAAACAACCTTGTAAAAGGCATTCATAGTTATACTTTCTAGTGGTTGTCTTATTCTAGCCCTAAATTTGTAAGCGAAAAAAAAGCTTGAATAAATTGTCTTAGAGTTACAGATTTCATGGTGTATGATGAGATTGAAGCTTCTTGTCATGGTACTCAATTGTAACATATTGCATATTGTAATTAGGCTGTAATCATTGGATTGATAATATTGGACTCACTATTTGGTGGGCGTAGCCTAGGGATTAGGTGAACCACTATAAGTATTTATGGTTTATGTTCACTTCTATGTGATTTATTATTTTTCTGATCTTGGTTGTGTATTTGCATGTAATTTTTATCTATGGCTCATTAATCCTGGCACTAAAATAAAATATTAAACATGTTATGAGGAAGAAGAAAAGATAAATCTATGACTTTTACATGTCCTATATTCTTGATATACTTCAACAACAAAGGCCCTCACACCTATGCCCTATTTCTATTATTCCATCTACCAAAATATTACCTTCCCTAAAAATATGTTGCATTTTATAACCCTCATGTCCCCTTTGTTAGCATGAGTGTTGTTGATACTACTTTTGGGGAGTATCATGGGCATTGGAGAGTATTGATATGTTGTATTCATGATTGTGTTTGTCATTGAAGATAGAGTATTGGAAAAGTAGTTCCTGATGTTTGTTTCCTATCTTACATCTGAGTTGTAGTAAGAAGATGCATATTCAAGTAGTGATAAAGGAAATTTTGTTGGTGATGTAAGTGGGTGTGTAAGCCCTAGTATTGCACATGTAAAGTTTTGTACATAGACTATGAGCCGAAAGTGCTATTTTAATTGTAATTAATTAATTATCTTATTATAATTAATCGGGAAGGCCATAATGCTGAATCAAGGAGTTATTTTGAAGATATGGTATAAAGGAAAGATATTTTCCTGATTTTTAATGAGAGTATGAGTGTGTTATTGTGGTATCGAGTGTAAAGTGTGAAAAGGAGAACAGTGTTTGAGGAATACATGTAAGCAATCCAAGGGATTATTGGATGCAAGTTTTGTGATTTAGTTACAAAATTAGAAGGAACAAAGGTCTAGTTGACATGATAGAAGAAGAGGAATGAAGTACATTTCATTTTGACTATTCTTCAAGGATTAATACAAAGATCATTTGGATAGTGGGTTCATTGGTATTTCCCTTGAAGTTGTTTTGGCAGTGGGTTCAACTATCTTCCACAACTCCTAACAAGGTTGGCACAACTCCCAACATGGGTGGAATCTCATAATAGGGATTCAAATTCTCCTAATAGGTACTCATATGTACTAAATTCATTCACAAACTCCTTACATAGTCCATCCTTTAACAAAGAATATTTGAATTAGTATATTATTTTGTGGGTACCATCCCCGTTAGGGTTTTCTCTCTATTCAAGGGTTTCCCTAGTTAACATATATGATGTTATTGTGTATGATTATATTGTTTTGTTTTTTGAATATATTGCTCATATGGTTAAAGTATAATAAGGTTGATAATTTTGATATTAGTTGGATAACTAATTCACCCACCCCCCCTCACAGTTATATTGGTGGACTATGTATTCTAACAATTGGTACAAGAGCATCAAGTCCTTGAAGGATATGCGTGACAATTTTGGGAGATCAATGGAAAATATTTTTAGAAAGGATAGTCCTAGATTTGATGGGGCCAACTATAATAGTTGGAAGGAGAAGATGAAGACTCATCTATTGTGCATAGGTGTAGGTTATTGGATCTTGACAAAAAGTGAGAAGATGATTGTGGAAGAAGAACAACTCAAACAATACACTAAAGTAGAGAGAGATATGTTCATATGTAACATGAGTGCTAGAGAATCTCTACTATCAACTCTTCTTGAAAATGAATATAGTCAGGTAAAGTCACTTCAAACATCTCATAAAATTTGGAAAGCATTAGAACATACTTTTGAAGGTGATACACACGAAAAAAGAATAATATTGTAGAATTGGATATGTGCATTTCAAGATGCTAAGATGATGGAAGATGAATATTTAAGAAGCTATATTAGTAGAATAATAGAAATTGCTTCATGAATTTGGTCTCTTGTTGGAACCAAGAAAGAAAATGAAGTAATATGGAAGATCTTCAAAATCTTGATGCCACCATTTGAGCAAGTAGCTCAGATGATTTAGCTACTAAAGCCCTACATTAGAGATTTCATAAAGGAAATGTTGCTTGGAAGATTAGAATCTATGGAAGTAAATATGAGAAAATCTGGATATCTAGCTAGAGTTGAAAAGGCTTGTAGTACCCTGAACATTCAACCTGATCTAACAAGGAGTCCAAGCATATGTGGAGATTTTTTTGGTAGCATAAAATCTAATGAAGACAAGAAGATTGAGGAAGGCATAGCACTTCTTGTGAAAAGATAAAAAGATGGTAAGAAAATCTTTAAGTGTTGGACATGTGATGAATTTGGTCATTATGCATCAAAATGTCCTAGAAGAGAGAAAAAAGTATAAAGGAAATTTTAAGCCTAGAAGAGATAGAAATTGTTTATATGCAAATGAAGATGAACTTGAAAGAGAAATTATAGAAGAAAAACCTCTAGTTTCCCAAGTAGAAAAGAAAATTGATTGGAAAATTGACAATGGTTGTTCACATTACATGACTGGTGATATGAATAAGTTTATTACGTTCAAGAATCATGATGGAGGTATCGTTAGAGTTAGTAATAATGCAGCCTATCATATAATAAGAATTCGATACATTACTCTTGATGGTAAAATTAGCCTGACGATGTTTATTTTGTTGATGGAATAAGGCATAAGTTTATGAGTGTTGGACAATTGGTGGACAAGGGTTATTTGTTGCAATTCATTGAGAAGACTTGCATTATCAAAGACATAAATGGTAAGCTAATTGGAACACACACATGATCCAAATGTAATGTATTTTTTTTGAATCCTGCTAAAATGGCATGTTCCATGGCTAAAGTTAACAACAATTGGTTGTGGCATAGTAGATTATGTCACATGAACTTTGATAATATTTTGAAGGTTAGTAGCACATTTGTAGTCAAAAACTTTCTTGAGATTACAAAGCCTACTAATGTCATGTGTAAAGAATGTAGATTGGTTAGACAGAAGAAAGTATCATTTCCTAGCAAGAAGTTCACTACCATAGAGAAGCTGAGTGGTCCCTCTAGAACAAGAGGATTCTATGGTGAAAGGTACTTTGTGATTTTTTTTTAATAATTTCACTAGAATTCTGTTAGTAACATTTCCTAAAGAGAAATCTAAAGCTTTTGAGGAGTTTAAGATATTTCAAAATAGAGTTGAGAATAAATCTAGTGTTAAGATAAAGTGTTTGAGATCATATAGAGGGGGAGAATTCACCTCTAGAGATTTTAACATATTTTGTGAAGAGAATGTAATTAAAAGAGTACTATCTTCACCTAGAACACCTAAGAAGAATGGGATTGATGAAAGAAGAAATATGTTAGTAGCAGAGGCAGAAAGAGTGATGTTGATTGAGAATGATATTTCTAAGACATTTTGGAGAGAAGAAATCAATACAAAAGTATACACTCTAAAGAGACTACAAATCAGAAAAGGTATGAATAGGACACTTTATGAACAATGGTTTGGTCATTCATCATTAGTTATGTATATCAAACTATTTGAGAGAAAATGTTATACAAAGAGAGATGATGACATTAGTAAGTTTGATCCAAGAAGTGATGAATGTATGTCTCTTGGTTATTCATTGAAAAGCAAGGCATGCAAATGTTTTAACTATAGAACTAAGACAATAGTTGAATGCAAAAATTTAAAGATTGATGAAAAGTTTGGAACTAAGGAAATGATGATAAATTATTATTGAGATAAAGAAGAAGACAATTATGGAACTATTAGAAAAAATGCATTAGTTTTCTTTAAGACTAGCAATGATTTGCAGAATGATGTGCTAACTATTGAGCAAAGAGGAGAGTAGAGATCTAAACCTAGAAATGAGATAAGAGTTGAGATGTCAACTCCTACCCCTAGTAGGAATATGACAAATAATTTCCCTCCTATGTTGATGATTGGGAACAAAGACAAAGGTGTGATGACAAGAAATAGAGTAAATGAGGAGATATGTTTGATATCTCAAGTTAAACCTAAGAGTGCAATTGAAGTATGTAAAGATGAGTACTAGATTCAAACAATGAAGGAAGAATTAGATCAGATTGTGAAGAATGATATAGGTAAAAGTACAAAGTTGTGTCACCTTTTAGGCTAACTTATCAAAATGATTGAATTTGAGTATTTCTATCTAAAAAACCATTTTGTTTAAACATATGATCTTTGATATATTTATTCTAGCTAAATGATACATCATCTCACACTTTTCCAATTGAAAATGTCTATTAAATGCATGTTTTATACTAGTTAGTGTCCAATTACTAAAGAAATAAAATTATTTCAAAAAATTGAAGTTTCAATAACTCTTACTATTTGTTATGATATTTTTTAATATCATATAAACACCATTTTATAGAGCTCAAAGTCAAGAATATTCTCATATAGATTTCATAGTGTTTTAATTAGATATAGTATATTATAATTAAAAAATTCTACAACTATGTATTTTAACACTCAAGAAGATTTTGATTTTGAGAAAGAAAAAAAATACTATATATATATATATATATATGGAGTTCTAAAGGAGAGATTCCTCTTCTAGAATGTATAATTTTTCTTTTGGTTTGTATAAATTTATTTTGAAAAATGTGGTGGAAAATGAAAACTATCAATCTGAGGTGAGTTGAAATTTGAATCATTATAAAAGAGGAAACATAGGTCTAAAGCCATTTTTTATTTTTTATTTTTATAGCTACATATTTTATCTATAACAAAATATGAGGTCAAAGGGAAATAAGTTTATTTTTATGTAGTCTTGTGGTGGGAACTAGGCCCCTAATTTCCAACTTTTTTCAACAACTAAAAAGTTATGTTTAAAAATAGGAAAATATATCATTTCTTGTTCTAAATAATTATTAAAATTTATAATCCTAAACTTCATCCATTTCTACACATTTTATTAGTTTACTTCATTTTTAAATTCTAAATAATAATACCAATTTTATGTCATTGAAGGTGAACAATTATACTTTTGTTAGCCTTTTCCTTTGTGAAAGGGTGATATGGGTTTGTGTTTTTACCCATACATAGGAATTAACTCCTAAAACTAAAGATAAGAATGTGATAGGAACTAAATGGGTATTCAAGAACAAGATGAATCAGCAAGGACAAGTTCTGAGGAACAAGGGTAGACTTGTATGCAAGGGATATTTGCTGCAAGAAGGCATAGACTATGAGGAGACATATGCACCTATAGCTAGAATTGAAGTAGTAAGGATGTTCTTTGCTTATGAAACAAATAAGAAGTTGAAGGTTTATCAGATGGATGTTAAAGTAACCTTCCTAAATGAGGAACTTTAAGAAGAGGTGTATATTGAGTAGCCTAAAGGTTTTCCTTTACTAGAGGACAAAGACATGATATGGAAATTAAAGAAAAATCTATATGGTCTAACGCAAGCACCTAGAACCTAGTATGCAAGGTTGCGCAATTATTTGGCAAAGCTTGGATTTGTTGAAGGTGCGACAGATAGTAACTTGTATTTGAAAGAAGTTGAGAATAGTTTTCTGATAATAGTAATATTTGTTAACGACATCATATTTGGAGGAAATCATGAAGCAAGTGATAAGTTTGCTAAAGAAATGAAGAATGAGTTTGAAATGAGCATAATAGAAGAAATGAAGTTTTTCCTAGGATTGCAAATTGTGTAGAATGGTGATGGTATTTTCATTTCACAAGCTAAGTACCTAAAAGACTTGTTGAAAAGGTTTAGTTTAGAAAGTTGTAAACCTAATGATTGTACACCTATGATAATTGGTTACAAGTTATCCAGTAAAGATGAGATATCTGCATTAGAGAAGAAGAAGAAGTATAGATCCATGATTGGAGGTTTGCAATATCTAACTCATACCAGGCTAGACATAGAAAATGTAGTTGGAATTGTAGCTAGATTTCAAGTTGATCCTAGGGAGTATCATTTTGTAGTAGTAAAGAGAATATTTAGATATTTGAAAGGAACATTTGAGTATGGAATTTGGTATGATAGATTGAGTGATTTCACTCTATGTGAATATACTGATGTAGATTGAATAGGCAGTATGGATGATAGAAAAAGCACAAGTGGAGGAGGATTCTTTCTTGGAGGAAGATTGGTTTCTTGTCTAAGCAAAGTATGTTGCAACAAAAAATAATTGGAATTGAGTAATGTGGATGAAGAAAATGTTGAAGGGTATCAAAATTGAGTTTGAAGAACCTATTATCATTTATTGTGATAACACAAGTATACTAAGTATGTCTAAAAATCATTTATTACATTCTAAAAATAAGCATATATCTATTAAGTATCATGTGCTGAGAGAGGATGCAACAGAAAAGGAAATCAGGTTGGAGTATGAGTACTAAAGATCATATTGCAGATATTTTTACAAAGGCTTTTTCTAAAGATATATTTGAGTACATGAGAGGTCTAATTATGGTTTTTCCCCTAACTACTTTTGAGTAGATGATGCAAAGAGTGGATAATTCTAGTGGTACAAAGCACTATTGTTATACTGGACGAAATGTTGATGCTTCCCATATGGGGGAGTATATGTGATGAGGAGAGTTATTGAGGACTCTTGGTATTTGGTTTTGAATAGTGCCTTTGGACACCCAAGTTTTTTGAAGACTTGGAGTGGCATATTAGGAATTGGTATGTAACAATTTGTTTGTTATAACATTGAGGCATTTGATATTAATTTCAATGGGCCAGAGAATATGCATTAAAAAAATCTCCTAAGAAATTGGGGAGAAGAACTATATGAATGAGGGAGAGATATCTCTTTAGGGAGATTTAGAAAGATTCATGTAATGAACAAGGAATATGCACCTAATGTATTGAATTTTTTTGTGTGAAGTATAAAATTTTTGTCAAAGAAGAAGGAGTATGCACCTATTGTGTTGAGACTTTTTATCATGTGGACAACTGATGTTGGTCAACAGCAACACCAAAATACTATTTTGGTATTCCTAGATCTTAGAGGTTTATTTATCTATGTTTCCATCAATGCCAAAGGCGGAGATTGTTATCATGAATGCTAATGATAATAATTTGGGGGAGAATCCTAAGCATTGGAGAGTATTAATATGTTGTATTCATGACTATGTTTTTCATTTATCCCAATATAGCATGGTTTATGTAAATACTAGCTAAGTAGCAGGAAAAGATCTTAATGGTATAGATAATAGTTTGATTTTTTAGTGATGCATAGTTATGGACATGTTTGGTAGAGTTTCTTGATGACATGGTCAAGTACATAGAGTCTAAGTCAAAGAAATACATAAGTTTTACTTGATATCTTGAAAGTATTTATGAGACAGAGTATTTGGAAAGCAATTCCTAATGTATGTTCGCTATCATACATCTGAGATACAGTAAGAAAATGTGTAGTCATGAAGTGATAGAGGATAATTTTTTGGTGACATGTGAAGTTTTGTATAGATTGTGAGTCATTAGTGCTATTGTAATTATAATAATTAATTAATTATCTTTTTATAATTAATTGGGTAACCCTCAAGGTCGAATCAAAGAATTATTTTGAAGATATGGTATAAATGAAAGATGTGTCCCTTGTTTGTAATGAGAGTATGAGTGTGTGATCATGGTATAAAGACTGAAGTGCGAAAAGGAGTATAGTGTTTCAAGAATGCATATGAGCAATCCAAGGGATTACTGGATGTGATTTTTTTATCTACTTACAAGATTAGAAGTAGGAGAGGTCAAGTTCATAGGAAAAAAGAGAGGAAGGAACTACATTTCATTTCTATTATTTTCCAAGGAATAATATAGAGATCATTTGGATAGTGGGTTCATTTTTCTTGCTCTTGAAGTTGTTTGGGCAATGGGTCCATCTGTCTTCCAAAAATCCTAACAGGGTTAGAATCTCCTAATAGGGATTCAATGTCTCCTGACAAGGACTCATATGTACTAAATATATTCATAGACTCCTTACATGGTCCATCCTCTAACAAGGAATATTTCTATTAGTACATCATAGATTGTGGGTACCATCCCCACTAGGGTTTTCCTTCTAATCAAGGATTTCCCTTGTTAACATATCTGATTTTATTGTGTATGAGTATCTTGTTATGGTTTCTAATTATATTTCTCATATGATCAAAGTTTAATAAGTTTGATAATTGTGATATTAGTTGGATAACCAATTCAACCCCCTTCCTCTCAGTTTTATTGGCGGACTATATATTCTAACACCCTTGAAATCTCTTTAGAATCATTGATTTTACTAATCAAGCTCCAAACTTTCATTATGTTACTTTTTGTTACTTTAAATATCAACCTTGAATACCTTTTTATAGTTATTCTATTACTTGTTATGTAAGCGGTGCATTCCAAGCCCCACACAAAAGAGATGAATTCCACTTAGTTTCCTATGGCCAGATCTACAATTTTATACCATAGAAAAGATAAAAGGAGCTTGTGTGATCCCTAATAATTGTACCTCCTATGATTGTGTAAAAGTACAAACATGTGTCACCCTTTTACAAAGGAAAGGGCTAACATCAAAAGAAGTATTAAACTTCAACAATGTAAAAGTCATATTTCTATTTTGATGTTTTAAGTTGGTGTAAACTAATGAAATGTGTATAAAAGAATAATTTTTATGTATGTTATTTTTAAAAGAAAATTAGATATAAAAATAGTATGTTTTTATAATATTCAATGACCTTTTTTTACATTGTTCAAAATTGAGCAAATTAGGGGTTATAGTTCCCACCATAGAAATAACAACAAATAAAAATTTTCTCATCTAAATTTGATGTTGTTGTTGATGACATATGTACCTAAAACTATAAAAAATAAATATTCAAAAATATTGTATATTTTGTCTATTATAGCTATTTTAAATTAAACTTTTCATAATTTACCAGTTTTTTGTTCCCACCATTTTCCCCTAGTAAATCTATGTTAACCATTACAAGCGTTTTATATTACCATAGAGGACTCTCTCCTCTATAAAAATTCATCATTTTAAAAAAATTGCAATATCATCTACTAATATTTATATTTTCTAAATGTGCATCATCTTCAATGTTGGAATAACTACTTGCATTATTTTGTAGTTATTGTAATCAATATTGTGTCACCTATAACAAAAAATTAATATTTTCATAATTCTGACTACAAGTTCTATCCATTGGGATTTTTTTTTTTAAACCCTAATTTTGATTATCAAATTGGCCTTTGAAGTGTTAAGTTCTTTAGAATTACAAAAAACATGAAAGAAAGGGCTACACTAGATGCCACATAGATTATTTCGGCTAGATCCAACTTGATATGATTTGATCTAGTTGAACTAGATCCTACCAAATTAGTATGACCCAAAAGTGATCTGCACATGGTCACATGCATGAGCTTAAAAAAATTTCTGCATTAAACAAAAAAATAGACTATTTATTTTAAAGGTAAAGTTTTATTTTATAAATTGTTATATTTAATTTAATAAAATAAGTTTTTATTTTAAAACTAAAGTTTTATTTTTAAATTGTTATATTTAATTCAATAAAATAGGCTCTATATTTTAAATGTAAAGTTTTATTTTTTAAATTGTTATATTTAATTCATATCTTCATTTGTAGTATTAAAAAAGTTAAGTTTACATAAAGTTTTACTAAATTAAATAAATTTTAATGAGGAAATATTTGGAAATTAGATTTTGAAAGTTATTTTTGTATTGAAATCGATTAATAAAATTTATTAATTAATTTTATTTAAATCAATTATTAGAATGAATTTAGGTGTTTTAAAACATTATGAAAAATATTAAAATTATTAAATAGTTAAATTATTTAATTTATTTAATATATTTAATAAATTATTTAATCTAAATTTAACAATGCTTTAGTGCAACTACTTGTCTTAAGATTTTTTAGTGTTAGAGACAGTCAAATATAATAAGGTTCTAAAGTTGAAAGTCTTTTTCTAAATTGTCTATGATCTACTATTATTTATGTAATTGAATTTGGAATTCTGTTGCATGGGGGTGATTTCAAGCTCTCTATTCGAGTTTTTTTTCAATGGGGAATAAAGCAAAAAGAGAAAAAAGATATGATCGAATCAGAGATGACCAAAAGAAAGGATGGACAAAATGTAATATAGAGCCACCAATTGAAGATCCATTGATTGAAGTTGAAGAAGATCCTCTTGAAGTTTTAGAAAGTAGTAGGACATTTGGAAAATATGGTTTACAGTTGGCAAATTTGTTGGAAATGGACAAAGACTCTCTTTTTAGAGAAATTAAATCATCTAAACACATGATGCCTAAAAGTACAATTAAGCTACATATAAAAAATATGTGGGAGGATTTTTTTCAAAATAAATCTCTGATTGGTAAAGCACAATTATTTGTCAGATTATCTAGGAAAAGAGAAGTGAGTCATCTTCTAGAGTTATTAGGTGTGAAGAATAAGAAGATCTCAAAAGATAATGTCAAGGCAACAATAGTTCAGTATCTATAGATGCATTAAATGCTATTGACAATAGAAGTTGTGTAGTTGATTTAAGTGTTGCACATAGAGCATTGATGACTATGATTATGAAAAAGGACTTGTCATAGAAAAAACAAGTTCAAGCAATTTCTAAAATGATCAATCTATCTAGAAGAACTATTCAAATATACATTAAAAAGGAGAAATTTTTTTGATGAGAACATTGAAAAGAATTGGCTTAATATTTGACAACTTCCTTGAATGGATAGAATTTTTGAAGATTTTAGAAAACAACTTGTTGAATATTGAACCATCCAGTCACATGTTTCTTCCAATAGAAGAGACACTATAAAGATCAAAGATGAAGAGATAGGTATGAAAGTAGCACATCCAAAACAATTTCTAGAGACAACACAAAGAGAATTATTTGAATCTTTCATAAAAGAATTTGTAAATATGAAAATTTCTAAAACAATGTTTGAAAGGTTGCACCCATGTTTTGTATGCATAAATAAGTTACGTGAAACTTGTTGTTGTCAAAATCATGTTGAGTTTCATCTTTATTGGAAATATTTTAGAAAATTTATGGCAACACTTAAGATAGATGTGATAATTCCTAGAAGCACGACACAATTATTTTAGTCTTTGTTATGTTATAATGCTGAAGATTCAAATGAATTCAATGTCCAATGCATAAAAACTGCATATTCAAATTGTGGAGAGTTGCCAAAATTTCCATATGAAATGAACTATTCGAAATATAGGATAGGATAGGTTACTGAGAGGGGAAGGGTGAATCAAGAACCAATAAAACTTAATCTTATTTCACTAATTAATCTTTCATATATATTATGATCTAATTGCATGCAAGAAAGACTGAAATCAATAAAATATTCATAATAGTTTGACACAAGATATGGTGGCCCAAAAACCTTCCAAATAGAAAGTAAAAGTGGGGTGGAGATGATACCAACAAGCTTTAGCACTATAGTATAAATTTGGCTAGTTAGGGCTTACAATTGATCATTTTTGATGATCTACCCTATTAGGAGCAATAAGGATTGCTAGGTCCACCTTGTCATGGATTTATAAAACATATAATGAAGTGTGCACTTGATAAAGAGATTTGAAAAAGGCTATTAAGTCTACACTATTAAAGGATTTAACTAATACACCTGTTAGGATGAACTAGTGGTTGATCCTTGATCTGCAATTGTGATTTGCTGGTTGAGATTCCTTTGAAATGTAATGATCACCTTTTTGTGATTGATAAATCTTTTTTGATCTTTATACTACTTCTATCCTTCTTAATTCACACTTATGTTCTTTATATTTGCTTCATTGCATCTTACATGCATTTGGATATGATACAATAGATTACATATATACCAATCCAAAACACAATAGATCAAAGTCAGCTACAACATAGATTTCCAATAAGATCACAAAGTTGGCTCAACTATTGGCACTCAAGTTTTGAAGACAAACTTGGTGAGGATTTGATGCTCGGCAACCATTTCCAACACTCATCATCATCATGCTCTTAGTAGACATAGAAGCTCAGTTCATACTAATCACTTCAAAGTAATCTGAACTTGGTCAGCACTAGAGACTTGGTTAACACTATTAAAATTGGCATATAAACTCAATCACTTGGTTGACACTAATCTACACTAACACTATGAGCTTAGTATAAACAAAATCACTTGGTTGATCCTCCTTGGCTCAATCAAAACTAGATTCACATCTCTAACACTACGAGCTCAGTTGACACTAGAGACCATAACTAACACTATACAACTTAATTAATACTATGAAGCTCAGTAGAAAATATCACTGATCAACTTGGTAGATACTTCTTGGTGTGAGCTTAATACTAATTCTAGAATTTAATAGCAATTCTAGAACTCGGTAACAACTATATTGCTTGGTAGTAATTGTAGCATTTGGTTAACACTACAAACTAAAAGATAAGCTCGGTAGCAGCTTAACCAATTGACTAAGTGTGAGTCACTAATTAAAAAACTTGACGTTAATTATGTCAACAATCTCCCCCTTTGGCATTATTAACAAAAATAGTTATCAATCCGAAATTAAATGCTCAAAATTTTAAGTCCAAAACATTCTTTTATCTCCATCCTATGTCTTCAACTCGGCAACATACTCTGTTTTGACATTTTTCAAACTTGCTTTAGTAAAACATATTTTCTTATTGTCTATACATGTATTTGTATAATATTATGATGCTCCCCCATACATTATATCTCATATTATACTTCTCCTCAATATACATATCTCCCCTTTGTGTGTGTGTGTGTGTGTGTGTGTGTGTGTGTGTGTGTGTGTGTGTGTGTGTGTGTGTTTGTAAAAGATGTAAAAGATGTATGCTATATGGTAATTCCAAAATGTGATAGGAAGTCAGAATGTACCATCAAAATTAGTGCCATAGTCTTGTCCCAATGTTCCTATAAAACCTTGCTTGGATGACATGCAATCTCTATTTCTACTGATAACTCCATCATGTGATCAATTGTGGAGAAGTTATTATCATGGATGAGATTTTTGGCATTTACAATGTGTTTTTGGAATGTATCCATGTTCAAAAGAATCATGTCTTGGATGTCAACAAGTGTGGCCCTAATCCTAGCTTCTTCCCTTAATAACTTTTCTTCCAAATTAGTTAGAAATCTAATCTTTGAGTAGTGAGTAGAACTGTAGCTCAGGTCAAGTGACAACTAGTGTTCACTTTCCTTTAAGTCTTCATCTATCTTAGGTAAATTATTTTTGATTCTCTGGGTAAAGATAGATGTATCACATAAATTTCTAAATAATGAAGTTACATTATTTTGAAGAGTTTTCCAATGAATTGTGAGTAGTAGACAATTATACTTGACGTATAGCAATTTTCTGAGCTACTTGTTCCAATACCTTGTTCTCAAATTTCCTCTCTACTCTTTGTAACAAATTTTCTTGTCCATTTAGATCTTCATTTAATTTTTGGACAAGTATACTAATTGAACCAAAATAGGTTGTTTACTATCAACCTCAATACTTAGTGCATCCATAACTATGTTCTTTACATCTTCAAGCACTTGGTTTTATCTACTTTTCTCTTCTCTAAGGTTTTGTTTCTTAGCTCTCTTTTGCAATAGTTCACCCATAATTTTCATTTGATCAAGATTTAGAGTAGAGTTATCCCAATTCTAGATAACTATATCCTCATCCAGATCAATGTCTTCTTCTTTAATTTTAACTTTATTTGAAACTTTAGTGCTCGGTTGAGAATTGTTCTCAACTGTCCTTGTACTTGTTACTAACACATTTGGAATGGTAAAAATAGTAAAAATAGAAGGGCTAGCAAAAAAAGTGGATATTTCACTGATAGTAGAAATACCTTATTGCTGCATTGCCAATTGTAATGATGGTGGAGGCACTAGCTACTTGGTAGATGAAGTGTTGATCACTTCAATCAATATGGTACTCAGTTGAATAGGTGTAGAAATTGGTTGGGGCATGGTGTTGTAGTGGTTTCCACAACCAACTCAGTAGAAGCTTTCTTTGAGATTGATTGCATTAAAGATTTCCTTAGAGAATGAGGAAATGAGGCCATTATTGCTGCTACAATCTTCTCTGGGTCAATTTCCTCAATACATTGAATCTCAAGTAGACTCTCCTCTATAGATTCATGTTCTTTCTCCTCATCGTCTAGATTTATATCTTCTATTTCTATATCTTCTTAATCATTATTTCCATTATCTTCCTTATCATCTTTATTATCCATGTCACTAACACGAACAACAAAATCACCTGGTTGATGAAGTTTGTAAACATTCTTCCATGTAGTTGTAGTTTTCTTCACCACATGTTCAATGCCATTTACCAATATCATGCATGTGTTGAATTTTAGAGTGAATTTTTCCTCATCCTTCTTCATGGATTCTTTCACCTCTTTGTGACTAAGAATTGGCATAAGCTACCTCATAGTTTATTGAAATATATCTTCTGCAATTTTCTTAAAGAATTTTCCCATCTTGGCTTGATTTCTTGCATAAGTTCATTGGGAATTTTCAATAAAAGTTAATAAGGGAAGTATTTCCACTTACCTATTTTTGACATCATCATTTCTTCAACTTTCTTCTTCTTACCTGCACTTCTAGGTTAATATTTGAGAGATTTGAAATTTTCCATTCTAGCTCCTCCTTCAATTTCCTTTATTTTTTCTTGAAATGTAGGTGGAGGCATTTTGAAAATAATTTCCTCTGCCAAGGGACAATGGTTGTTCCTACCCTAGATCCATGTCCTTTTTAGACTCAAGTGCCACAATTGGCATCAATGATTTCCTAGGAAAAGCTACACTAGTCTTATAGCCCAAATGACTACGATGAGTTTTTTGACAATGGGGAGAAACTTCAAAGGGTCATTGCTATTGATGACCCCTCTTTTGAGCTTCCCTCATTTATGCAGAATAACTTCTCCTCTCTAGGGGATGAGGATGACATGCAAGCTGGGTTATTATGAATTTATTTTCATGGAATGTGCGAGGGCTAATAGACCTCCATAGAAAATATTTTTTTTGTGATACAAGAGCATCAGTTTGATCTTAATGTGCTTTGTTTTTAGGAAGTTAAAGTTGTTGGGTTTCTTCTAACCTAATCTTGTCATGTTATTATGTTGAATTATTTCATTTTTTCTTCTTAGCATGAAGCTGGTCGAGGTGGTGTTGTTACTCTTTTCTCCCCTCATTTAGTTTCCTATGTTGTTTTGCATGGTTTTGAACCCTTTGCATAGGATGGTTTGGATTTTTCTTTCTTTTAGAATCATTCTTTTGGTATTTTTAATATTTATGCTCTAAATAATGTTGTTGTGAATTCACACCTGTGGCATTGGTTGGCAGATCATTTGACACTTGGGACATGGGTCTTTTTTGGGGACTTCAACATGATTGAGCTAGCCTTTGACAAGGAAGGTATTCTGCCCTTTAGATTGGGTAGTTGGTGAACCAGAGGCCTAGTTTTACATATAGAACAAATTAGGACATTTTGATCCTAAAGCTACATGTTGCCACCTAGATGGGATTTGGAACACTTGGTCCCATTTTTGAGCTAGGTCTAATAAAGTGTTCAAGAAACTTGATAGGGCTATGATTTCTATGTAGTCCTTTTTTATCTTTTCTCAAAAGCATGCCCTTCCTATTACTCCCTTGCCTAATGTAACATTTTCAGACCACTCCCCCATTCTTATTTCTATCACCTAGCAAACAGCTCAACCTTGGTCGAGTAAATCCTAGTTTTACCTCAACACTCATCTATTTTCCCATCTACCAACTTTTTCTCACATCCAATGTCTCTGGAATCTTGAGCCTTAGCCCCACACTCATGGAATGACACTATCCTTTGTACTACAATATTTCTTCACATTTATGGTTGATAACTAGCTATGTACCACAAGAGAACTTATGAAGCCACCACTCTCAATCTATGTATAACCTCTAAGGCTCTTGCTATGAATCTGTTTGATATAGATCTCCAAGTTTAGCTTGCCAACCTTTGGCACCAGAAATAGGTTGCAGATAGCTATGTTGCTCGAGGAGCTCAAATCAAGGCTCATCTCCATTGGTTGGAGGTTGGTGATCAGGCTTCCAAGGAATTTTTTAGTGCTTTGAGGGCTTGTCACTCTACTGCGGGTATTAAACAAATCTGACAAGATCAACATCTTCTTACTAACCTATCTAATATTCTCTAGGCTTTTATACATCATTATGAGCAGGTTTCTATGGCTTAGGGGCCCTCACGTGATCAAGCACTGCAAGCCTACCTTGATGTTACTCCTAATAGACTTTCTCATGAATAGTATGCCTTTTGTGATCAAAAGATAATGCTTGCAAACTTTAAGGAAGCTATCCTTTCCATGGCTAATGACAAAGCCCTTAGATGTGGTGGCTTCCCTTATGAGTTCTACAAGGTGCTTTGGGATGACATTGGCCCTAATTTTCTTCATGTTTATCATGAAGCATACAACTCAAATTCATTAAGTAGCATCATTAACAAATGGAATATTAAATTCATGCCTAGACCTAGCAATCCTAAAGAAATTTTTCAACTGGAGGTTCATCACTTTGTTGAATTTCTCCTACAAGATCACTACCAAAGCCATCTCTCTTAAAATTCAACATTTTCTCCCTCAAATTGTTTGACCTAAACAAATTGGTTTTATCAAGTCTTGTTATATCTTGGACAACATCAATGTTGTTTGGGAATGTATGGAATGGGCCAAGAAATCCAAATAGTAGGCCCTATTCCAAAAGATTGATTTTTCCAAAACATAAAACTTAATTGAATGGCCCTTTATTTTAGCTATGCTTCAAGCTCTAGGTTTCAGACTAGTTTTTTGTGGATTGGTGTAGATGCTTTTTGGAGATGCCTCTACTTGCATCACCATTAATGATCATCAATCTAAATCTTTTGAGCTCTTTAGATCTGTCCATTGAGGTTGTCATCTTGTACCTTCTCTCTATGTTTTGGTAGTTGGGAGCTTTGGTTATCTGCTAGCCAATGCCATTTCATGAGGTCTGGTGAATGGTATTTCTTTACCAGAGTTGACCACTTAGCTAGTTAATGGCCATTTTTCAAGTGATTCCTTCCTCACTTTGATTTAGGATGAAGAGAATATTCCAATGCTTTACAGTGTTTGGATACTTTTTGCCTTGCTTTAGGGTCTTCCATCCAATGGCACAAAACCCTTTCCTACTGACAATGTTTTTTGCTAGACCCTCACTGGTTGCAAAAGTATGGGTGGAAATGGTGGAAATGGGTCCAACATAGTGAAAATTTTAAATTTTTGGGAATTCCCTTTTCTTTTGAAGTATCTCCTATGGGGTTGTGGAATGTTGTGCTTTCCTAAGTTGAGAAGAAGCTAGAATATTGGATCACTAAGCCCCTTTCACTTTCAAAAAAGTTTAAAATATGCTCCAAAGTGCTTTCTACTACTCATGTGTACTATTCTTCTTGTTGGGCTCCCTCTAAAGCCTTGTACCTTAAGCTTGAACATCTTCTTAGGGACTTTCTCTCAGCCTCTAATGCAGTGCATCATGGCTTTCATAGAGTTTCCTGGGACTTCTGTTGTTTACCCAAGGATTTTTGGTGGTCTTAGATTGTTTTCCACATGTAAGAAGGGGATAGCCATCTATGCCAAGTGGGTCACACATTCTCTTAATGAAGATGAGGCCTAGAAAATTTTGTTATGGCATTGCATTTATTTAGGCTTTTTGGTTAACTGATCGGCCTCAAAGGGGATTGGTTTTCAAACCCTTCTTGTGACTTCTAATCCTATTTAGATTTAGGGAACTTTTTTTTCTAAGAGCATTTGGAAATCCTAGGAAGCCACCAAACCTTGGCTTCTCTGTGCCAGTAATGGATTCAGAGATGGGCTCTCAATGAACCAACAAAACCTATGGTGGTTTCCCTTGTTTTCCACTTAAGGTGTTCCTTTAGCCAAGATTCAAGAAGCCAATGCTTTGCATTTATTTCTTAGGGGTATTAAAACACCCAAATATTTATTCTCTAGGGTTACTATGAGCCTTTGCTCATGGGAGGATCTACAAGTGTGGTTTATTCTTATCCATTCAGATTGATAGACAATTGATTTTCTAGTTTTTGTAGTTCCTACCAATTTGTTACACAAGCTTGGAATTCACTCATCTTGCACTTGGTGGAAAGATTGGAAGTGGTACCCTACCCCTCCACTAAGTAGTTACAAGCCCATGCTAGGGTATCAGTGGCTGGTACCCCATTTTCTAATTGTTGATACCCTCAACTAGCATTGGCATTTGCACTCTTCACATAAGACTTAAAGTCTTAGATTTGCCACTACTTGGCATACCATCATAGAGCCAAATATTTCTTACTTTCCCTACTATCTCCTTTTATAGGGCTTGCCTTTGGGTCCTTGGCTATGACATCCAGGAGTTCCTAATCCTAGATGCCCTTTTTGTGGTCAAACTGAAAGCTTTCTACATATTTTTTGGTTTTGCAGAAGAGCTCATAATTACTGGCTCTGGATTTATGATTTTTTTAGTCTTTTTCATCTAGAGGCCTTCACTTGGCATATGGTGGTTTTGGATGATGCTCGCAAACTCCATTTTAGATATGCCCAAATTTGAAATGCTTTTAGAATGGAGATATTGTTTACAGTCTAGAAAAATCACAATGTTGTTTTATTCTCTTACAGCTTTCTTGATATTCATGTTGCAATGTACTCTAAAGCATGTATATGTAATAATGTCATGAGTAGAATCAACTAAAAACTAACAAAGTCACTCTAGAAGTGGCTCACCTATAGGAGCTACTTGTTCACTAGGGAAATACCCCTTGTATGGTTTCCTGAGTGCCTTCGGATGCTTTTTCTAATGACCGTACTCCTCCTTATAGTCATTGGTGAGGCCAGAGTAGTTCTGCTCACCACTCATAGACACCTAGGTCATAGCCTCGTCGCCACTCTCCTAGTGGTGGATTTTGTGGTCATTGCCACTCAACCTCACCTCCTTAGAGGCTAGGCTCAATTTGGTACCCAATGGCTCCTCGTATTGTCACTTATGCGGGTTGTCCATCTACTCACTATGACCCCAAGTGGGATTTCTCCCAACTAGATTTAGCCATTTCTCCTCCTAGGGCCAAGGAAGATAAAGATAAGGATGATGATAAAGATATTGTTGCTACTGACATTTGGGCTCCTCGTGAGAAAACCAAAAACCCCAAGGACTTTTGTGACTCTAATGAAAATGATCCTCCTTCATCTAGCACTGCTCTTGCAGCCTAAAGATTTCATATTTTTTCTTATATATGTTTTTTTGATTAATAGTTGATCTCTAGCCTCGGGACATTTGAACTTGTGGAGTGATCTTGTATCCCTCAGCCCCTTTTTTTTCTATTCATAAAAAAAAAAAATTTCCTCTACATCCTCCTCACCTAATTTTAATTTCTTTCTTGATCTTGATGCTCTTCTTGTGAATACTATAGTAGATGACTTGGTGGGTTGGGTAATGATAACTTTACCCTTCTTCCTTATAGGCTCTTCTTCCTCACACTTTATTTCTTTTGATTCATCTTCTTTCACGTCATCTCCTTGTCCATTAGTCAATAGGAGAGTAGAACTTGCTTGCATTAGTTTTTCTATCCTCTTCTTTTCTTTATTAACTACTTAAGGAAGCTTAATTTCAAGTTAAATTCTTGCTTTGGTTTCTTCATAAGTACCAAAATATGTGACCTTGGGATCCATAGGTTTATTCAATAGTGCCTCAATTATATCCTTGGTGTAATGAATGTTAACCTCATAGCTTACAAGATTAACCCACACCACTCTAGGTTTGACTGCTTCAATGTACACTTTGTCATAGTCTACCATAAAACCAATATCATCCTCATAGTTTTCTACAAGTTCCTTATCTATTCTACATCTGTTATTCATCTTTTCCTTGAATGAATCAAAATAGTTGTCTATGGGACTAACAAAGTTCTCACCCATCTCTCCTATATATTCATTAACCTAATATAACACTAGTTCATCTTTTCTCCATATGACTAAACCTTTAAAATGGAAGAATTTTGGCACATAGAAGAAAAAACAAGTTAAGAGTGAACCAAACTTATATAGACTATTCTTTGAAGTCCTGATGCTCTCCATGTTCTTTTTGAACTGATTTAGCATTAACTTGGTAAGGTTGAAAGATAGGTTGTTCTTCACTATCTTGAGAGCTAGATCAACTACTTCACATGACATATTGTTGAGATGAATAAAGTTGTAGATCTTATGAGCTATCACACGAATTCTAAATTTCAGCTCCATGTCAATCACATTGCTGATCTTCATTCCTCTTCCATCCCATTTGGCAAGAGTCTTGTTTGCTAGTTCTACCTAACTTAGGGTTTTGGTAGTCTTTTCTTTGTTCAACATTATGAGCCCTATGATTCAATGAAACATTTTTTTTGTCATTTGAATAGGCTTCACCAACCATAACTTCCCATTGTGTACATGTCTAAGGATAAACATTATCCATTTTATCTAAAAGTCTTAGGGCATATGTAGAATGTGTGTTAAACCCTTGGTCTCCAAATGTTGATGCTCATGTTTCAACAAACCATTCACTCATAAATTTTCCAGAGTCTCATCCATCTTTAGGGTTCCAATTTTTTGTATCGAATAGTGGAAATGTGAATGAATATCATTAATGAGTAATACCTTGGATGAAATCTACAATCGAGCTCTAGTTAGCTCAAGTACTTTTACAATTGTCGAACTCAATTTGTAGTTTGGCGCCTTCCAATTGACTCGTTGAACCAAAATTTTAGATCTTTTCCTAGTTTTTCTACTGGAAGATGCCATGCTTGGTAGGGTTTATGAAGAGATGGAAATCTTCAACAACAAATTCACAGGCTGCTTGGAAGCACAAAAATCACCCTTTGAAAATAGCTCTTCAAAAACTCATGGTGATAAATGAATTCAATTTCATACCTTTTAAAAAAAATTCACTTTTTAATTAACATAAATGCTTGGTACAATTGCTCATTTAGTGATAGATTGTCTTCCACTCAATTCAACCTTTATGTTTAGTAGAGTCATTCATAGCTTAGTGTCTACACAATGTTTTAGTTTATCCCAACCTTGCTCAATAGGGTCTTGTGACCCGACCATTCATAATCACTCGATGATCCCTTTTCATCTTTAATGTTGATATGGATCTTTCCTTCTAGTTGGCTAGAATTGATGTAAGATGTCTACTTTAGAGTCTCAGTTCCAGTCATTCATGTGGGAGATCAAGTTGAAATGCTTGAGTCACCCAATTCTTTAGTGACATGTGCTTCATGACTTGAACTTGCATTCTTAGAAAATTTTGGAATCCATTTCTACCTCATCTACTTTTTGATATTATCAGCTTTGGCTTTCTTTTCATCTTCAATGCTTTTAGTGTTCATAAAGTTATTGGCAAGATATCCAAGATTTGTACAAATAAAACATCTTCTAGTGGTGTCTCTTGTCCTCATGTGAGGTTCCACACAATTTTCTCCAATGTGCCCAAATTCTCCATAATGGTATCTACACCATGTGTTGTAGTCCCAACAAAATATAGCTTTCATAATCTGTTATGTTGGGTTCAATATCTTGGTTTTTCATTCATAGGATTTGTGTCCATGCTTCTTACACTTGTGACATTTATCTTCAAACTTATGCTTCTCCTTCCATTCACTTGCTCTATGACCATTCTTATTGCAATTGTAACATTTTCCATAGAGCGTTGAGATTTCATGTCTGCTTGAGATTTCAACATTCTCTCATTGGTTTGCTTTCCAATGTTTAGATCTTTCTACAATCTTTTCATTCTCTAATCTTAGATTCATGATTTCTTCATTTGCATTAGTAATATGACCAATGAAGTTTGTTTGCTAAAGGGGTAAATGCTAAATTTCATTGTTCTTTTCTTCTATCTCTTCTTTTTCTTTGTCTTTTCCTTCCATGACTTCACATAACCTTACTAACTAAATTTTTTGTTCCCTTTTTAGCTTTCTAATTTTTTATTAAAGATTGCAATTCTTTTCTAATAGATCTTTGATTGCATCATTAGCTTCATCTAAATGTCCTTTTGGATAGATATCTTCAATTCTTTCTTCAGTGTAGAGATTGTAATTTATTTGTACTACGAGAGATATTTTCTCCTTTTGTTTCTTTAGTTGCCCAATAGCCAATTCCAAATCTATATTTTCATAATCAATATCGCTATCTAGCCTATATACCTCCAATGCCTCTAATCTTTGCTCAAGATGTTAAAATTCTTCTCTAGGAACCACAATAGCTATTATACCAATTGTTGGAAATATAAGATAGGCTAGGTTACTGAGAGGGGAGGGGTGAATCAAGAACTAGAATAAAACTTAACCTTATTTCACCAATTAATCATTCATATATATTATGATATAATTACATGCATGAAATACTAAAAAAGTAAACCATTCATAGCACTTTGACACAAGATATTGTAACCTAGAAACCTTCTAAATAGAAAGTAAAATAGTGGTCGGGATGATACCCACAAGCTTTAGTACTGTAGTATAAAGTCGATCAGTTAAGACTTACAATTGATCATTTCTGATGATCTTCCCTATTAGGAGCAATAAGGACTATTAGGTCCACCTTGTTAAAGGATTTGTAAAACATACAATAAAATATGCACTTGGTAAAGAGATTTGCAAAAGACTCAAGTAAATCTACCATATTAAGGGATTTAACTAATACACCTATTAGGATGAACTAGTGGATGATCTTTAATTTCCATCTCTGATTTGCTACCATTGAGATTCCTTTGAAATGTAATGATCATGTTTCTTTGATGGATAAATCTTTTTTGTTTCGTATACTACTTGTAGCCTTCTTAATTTGCACTTTTGATCTTTATATTTTCTTTATTACATCTTACATGTATTTGGATATGATACATTACATTACATATATACCAATCCAAAACACAATACATCAAAGTTGGCTACAACATAGATTTCCAATATGATCACAAAGTTAGCTCAATTACTAGCACTCAGTTTTTGAAGACAAAATTAGTGAGGTTTTTATACTGAATAACCATTATCAACACTCAGCATTATCATCCTCTCACTAGATGTAGAAGCTTAGTTCATACTAATCACTTTATAGAAGTCTAAATTCTATCAGCATTGGTGACTTGATGAACACTATGAAACTCAACATATAAACCAAATCACTTGGTTGACACTACATGACTTGGTCAAAACTACCATTGTGAGCTTGGTATAAACTGAATAACTTGGTTGACCCTCCTTGGCTTGTTCAACGCTAGATTCACATCACTGACACTATGAGCTTGGTGGACAACGGAGACTATGGCTAACACTATGCAACTCAATTAATACTATGAATCTTAGTAGCAACTATCACTGATCAACTAGGTAGATGTTGCTTGACATGAACTGAATACTAATTCTGGAATTCGGTAGCAACTATAGAACTTAGTAACAACTATATTACTTGGTATTAACTATAGCACTTAGTTAATAGTGCAAATTGAAAGATAAGCTCAGTAGCATCTTAAGCAATTGACTAAGTATGAGTCACTAATAAACAAACTTGACCTTAATATCAATAATGGACAATATTGATATTTCAATACTAGTTGTATGGAATAGATTTAAGTATGAGATATATCAAACAAAGGATCCAGAAGAACTAAAAAATAGCTTTGAAGGAGGGCAATTTTCCATATGGTGAGTTTATGGATAAATTTAGAACTATTATTTATCCACACATCCAACATTGTCATGGTGCAAGATGACAAGGAATACAGTTTTGAGATTCAAATAATTGAACTTTCCACTAGTACATATTCTCTCAATTATAGACTTCTCTAAAATTGTACTTTTTCTCCTCAGTCTAAAATTCAATCTAAATATTATCACTCAGATTAAATTGTAATTTTTGTACAAGTTTTGTATAGACATGCACAATTTTAGGTGGATGGGGTAGAAAGTATCAATCCAAATTAATGCATTATCATCAAGGAGGTCTATTTTTATCTTAGTAATGATAGGGTTCATGATAGGAGCTACATACCTCATTTTTTTGGAATTTTCTTTGATGATCTCATGAATCATGGGATAAAAGCTTCAAAACATTAGATTTGGCCTAGTGGTTGTGTTGGTACATTTATTTGAATGTTAAACTTTAAAATTTCATGTACATATTTAATTAACTGAAAAAATAATTATATATAGATTTGATTACTCATTAATTTATTTTAATTTATTTTAATTTATTTTGTACGGAAATTTAAGCCTACAAAAGTGTTGAATTGGCTGGCAACACAATATTCAAGACAAAATGTTAAAGTTTCTTTGGAACTTCTTTGAAAGTGATCATGGAAAAGGAGAACATGATGGAGTGGGAGCATGTGTAAAGAATACACTTAGGCAACATGAACTTTGAGGTATAATATTGTTATGTACTAATCAAATTTGGCATATATGACCATTTGCTAGATAATTCTTTTCTATACAATTAATACAATTGTTATAATTGATACAATTTTCTTTTCTATACAGGTACAAAGATAGAAAAAGAAAATCAAGTTGTTGAACGATGAAAATCTCATTTTTCTCCTCATGATATAACATATAATAAATGCTTTTTTTGGGAAGTGAAAGGTAAGCTTTCCATTTTTCTTTGACATGATTACTTCAATATTTTAATTATTGACATAGATACTTTCCAATTTAATGTGTTACATATATTGATTGATTAAGTCATTAAAATTGTCAACCCATTTTTGGAATTAGAAGATTGCATCAACTTATGACTACTAGACAACACAAACCTCTAGTAATTCAAGTAAGAGAAAAATTGTGTTTTTGTGATGTCTGCATTCAAAACAATGCAACAGGTCAATGCGAGAATATTATGAATGGCCATGTCTATAAATGGGCATGGACAAACATAATTAGAACTACCCATTATGAAGAAGATGGCAATGACATAGACATTCTTAATCCTATGTATTCAGTTGATTATAAACATGTTTCTAATTTAGTTTTTCTAGATGAGTTTCTACAAGCATGTTTCATTTTTATATTTATTTGTCTTCACATTAATTAATTTATAGTTTCCATTATTTTTGTACATTTGTAGGTGACATCATTTTTGTGTATGTGGATCCTGAAAATGTGGAAATTGTAGATTATTATTTACTTAGATGCAAAAAAGCAAAAATACAGTTGACTGAACAAAGTACAGATGATGATAACCAGTCATATCCAACTAGTTTAATTGTTATAGAATGTATAGATTATCCACTTATGAGATGTATACAACTAATTAGAGAGTGAAATCTATTAATTGTAAATAATTATTTGTTTCCTATATTATTAAGAATACTTAATGAAGTGAAAATCTTATTTTGTAGGCACCTATTATTAGCAAACAAAAATTGACCACAATGGTGTTCAATTTGTTGAATACATGCCTGGCCAAAAAATTTTGCATTACAACCACTTGGTTTTAGCCACAAATATTTAGTTTGACATTATGAAAAAGAAGGACATAGAAAACCAAAGCGGAAGTTAGATATTGAGGAGCACGAAAAGTTGTTGGAGATTAAATTAAAGATAGAGAGGATCTCGACCAAATATATCAACAACTTTTTGATTGACAGATAGGTTTAATGATTCATAAAAATATTTCAAATTTACATATACATTGATTTTTTTTATTTTTATTTTTAAACATTGGTTTAAGTTTTTTTTTAATATTTATACATGTTTTTATTTTTTTAATATTTATGAACTTTTACAACACAGCTGGAAAATGATGTAAGACATATTTTCATTAATTTATAGAACATGTAAATTTCTTGTACATAATAACAATTATCTAAAACATAATGTAATTATTTCTATTTACATTTACATTTGATATACATTTTTACAATACACCTAGAAAATTATGCATGCCATTTTTTCATTAATTGATAGAAGACGTAAATTTCTTACACATTAACAATTATGTAAAGAATAATGTATAGAGATTTCAAAAATATGTTTCCACATTTACGTAAAATATATTCTGTAGGGCCCATTTGCCATTGCACCAAAAGCCATGACTGTTAGTGAACATGGAACACCACATAATTAACCACCTGTGGGCAGGGGAGTGCGTCGCATCACCCAACAATCTCCCCCTTGACGCGCATACCAAGTGCTTACGCAGGTCGGGAAGGCACCGGGGAGATTTGAACCCATGACCAGGCCAAAACCAGGCTCTGATACCAATTGTAGGGCCCATTTGCTGTTGCACCAAAAACCATGACTATTAGTGAACATGGAACACCACATAATTAACCACCTGTGGGCAGGGGAGCGCGTCGCATCACCCAACATATTCTATAAATGTAAATATCAAAAATATCAACTAAATAATAACATGGTCACATAACTCATAAAAAAATCTTATATGTCAATTATAATGTAAATGTTCACATAACTCATCAAAATATCATATATGTCTACTATAAATGCAAATGGTTAGATAACTCATACTAATATGAAATATGTCAAATATGAGTGTGTTGTTAATGAAAAATGTCCCATAGCTATAAATCTAACTTATATAATCATAAATCAATATCAAATAACAAAAATATATGAGCTAAACTCATGTATATGACGTATGAATATTAAACACGATCATGTCAGGATCCACTATGTGATCAATTGAGATGAGATCTCAAACCCTATGTCCAATATGAGAAAAAATGTATCATGACCATGTGTATAAATTCAATAAATAACAACATAAGCATAATTAAATTTACCTACGACTCAAGATGACTTGGGTCGATAGCTATCTCCCCATCTCCACCCTCATGAGCTGCAAATGTAGTTTGTATACACTAGAAGAACAAACATGTCACAATTTATATTTTACTAAAGTTTTAAATATAAGATTTATATACAACTAAATAGACATGTTTGTAAATTATTACCTATGTCTCTTACTGCACAAGATTTGTAGGTGTTTGCAATTCCCATATACCCTCATCATCGCAAATAAATGTCTATCTATGTCACTCAAGTTTGTATCACTAAAGGTCATATCTTTGATGTCAAGTATAGGATTCTTGAGCATATCTGGGATCAATTAATTTCATGCTGGGTAGGAACTACCTTGGTAGGGGGGTTGCATCCTCCTCAACTGTGATCTATGGTAGAGCTATAGCTACAACAGATATGTCCCCATGTCCCTAACCACATTGTGCCTCCAATGTACCTATGATGATACCACTCACATATGATGATACCACACTAAGTGGTTGTCTGGTCAACAACTGAATATCTTGATAGGTTGAAAGTAGATTAGCATACAAACATATACTGATAGCCCTCAAGTGGACTATTGAAGACTCTACAAGGACGTCTACTAGAGATGGGATGTCAACTTCATGATACATATCATCACCTAAAGATGATGCAGTAGTGTGACCACTTGTAGATGCATATCATGTGTGTCATGTGTCTGTGCACTTGGTTAGAAGACATATCATGCACCTAGGTAGCAATAGTGGAACCCCTCTCATACACACCTTTATGTGTATCATCTTCCACTCTATCTCTAGCTACAGCTAACTCTAAACATTTTGGCATCACCAAAAGGTTTGGACCAATCAATGCCCATTTATTAACAGGCATAGCAGCATCTAGGTGTCTGAATTTATCTAAGTGACCTTAACCCTGTCCAACATGCCTAGGGATGTAGATGAAATTTTGCAAATAATTTCTTGCAAAAATATAAGGGGTACTCATTCTTTTGGGGCTACATGTGGTGTGCATCCAACCAATGAGGATATATGAAAGGTGCCACCAATGGATAAATACACCTCCTAGCACGATACCCTTTGACATTTTTTTAATCTCAATAATGTGGGAACATGCTCTTTAAACTCTCCATTGGGGCCATCTCATCTATCTCCCTCCATTGCAAACCACCACTAACACTATGGGCTAGAGCACTATAAAATGTGTCCAAAATAACACTATCATAAGGGTTAAAACCCTTGATAGTACCCATCATGCTAATCAACTCATCTCTAATCGCAGTCACATTATTCCTATGTTGTAGGGTAGGTGAAGCCTATAGACTCTTATCAATAGTATCAAGTGCACTTTGTAAGCACTAAATATTGTCTCTGAATAATGTCTCCTTATCCTAGGTACAAGAAGTAGATCTATGGGATGAACCACTATGGGGATGACCATGTGCACTGGGCTATCCAGAATCACTACCCCTCTAATGCCATAATGAAAAAAGGCATAAACAAAACAAACTAGATAGTTGATAATAGAGATCTACACATGCATATATATACATTTATACATAGATTATTACATAAACTAATTGAATCAAAATACACTAGATTAATCTTTCTACATAAATCTATTGTACAACATATAAAGAAATTTAAACTACATTACATTTTTATCAGTAATAGGTACAAATCAAAGTTAGATAACAAGTTTAGGGATTATGGGCTTATAGCTCGATTTAGGGAGAGAGCAGTTTAGGTTCAAAGAGATGGGCTTTAGGACTTAGAGAGTGGTTTAGGGTTTAAAGAGATGGGATTTAGGAGTTAGAGAGTAGTTTATGATTTAGAGGGATAGGGTTTAGGAGTTGAGAGAGAGAGAGAGAGAGAGAGAGAGAGAGAGAGAGAGAGAGAGAGAGAGAGAGAGAGAGAGATGAGGTTATGTATGAGAGAGAGATGGGGTTTACAAGTTACAAAGTGGTTTAGGGTTTAGAGAGATGGGGTTTATGAGTTACACACTGGTTTAGGGTTGTGAGAGATGGGGTCTAGGAGTTAGAGAGAAACAAAGGGTTAAAATTTTGAGTTCTAGAAATAGAGGGATGAAGTTAGGGTTGGGACAGATGAAGTTATGTAAGTTCTAGAGATAGAAAGAGAGATAAGTTTAGGGATTATGGGATTAGACAGAGGTTTAGGGTTTAGAGAGTGGTTTAGGGTTTCAAGAGATGTAGTTTAAGAGTTAGCGAGCAATTTAGGGTTTAGAGGGATAGGGTTTACAAGTTATAGAGTGGTTTAGGGTTTAGAGAGATGGGGTTTACGAGTTAGAGAGAGACAAAGGGTAAAAGGTTTGAGATCTAGAAAGAGAGAGATGAGGTTAGGGTTGGGAGAGATGAAGTTATGTAAGTTTTAGAGAGATACTTTTAGGAATTATGGGGTTAGAGAATGGTTTAGGGTTTAGAGAGATGGGGCTTATGACTTAGAGAGTATCTTAAGGTTTAATGAGATGGGTTTTAGGAGTTAGAGAGTATTTTAGGGTTTAGAGAGATGGGGTTTATGAGTTAGAGAGTAATTTAGGGTTTAAAGAGATGGGATCTTGGAGTTAGAGAGAGACAAAGCATTAAAATTTTGAGATCTAAAAAGAGAAAAATGACATTAGGTTTGGGAAAGATGAAGTTATATATGTTCTAGAGAGAGAAGTTTAGGGATCATGGGGTTAGAGAGATGGAGTTTAGGACTTAGAGAGAGACATAGGGTTACAAGTTTGATATCTAAAGAGAGAAGGTTTAAAGTTTAGAGTTTAGGTTAACATATTTTAAGTTAAGGTTTAATGTAGTCTAGTTAGAGTCTAATTTAATTCAATGTGAGAGTTTGAGTTTGAGTTTCATTAGGTCTAATGTTGTGGTTTAACTACATTCTATGTTAGGTTCCACACTTGCCAATAATTTATAAGGTTCAATGTTAACATTTTAATTAGAATTTATTTGTGTTCATAGTAAGAGGTAGAGTTTGATTTAGTTTAATGTAATGGTTTTAGTTACCAAGTTACAGTACTTTCTAAATTTAAACCTTTACAAAAATTTCTAATGATTTCTAATTTTTAAAAAAAAATAGAAATATTTAAATTCTATAATATGATATATAACTAATTTTCTATATTTAATAATTTTGTTCTATTGTTTTGTAAATTTTCTAACTGTTCTAATATTTTCTAAATTTTCTAATATTGTCTACATAATTTTTGACTATTTTCTATAAATAATGTTTTAAAATTAATCTAATTTCTCTAATAATGTCTAAATTTTATGTCATTTCAATAGTTTTTATAAACTTTATCTAATATTATAGTACTTAAAATAGAAATGTATAATAATATAAAAATATGATCTATGTAAAACAATCTACATTAAAAATACACATTAAAAACCATATTTTTACCTAAGGAAACATAAAATAAAAATCAAAGCATATTAAAAAATTGGGGGAAAATGCTAACATCCCTTATCTGGATGAATGACTCATATAGCTCTTCCCACTTGGCAATTCTAGCAAGCTATTATGATGCAAATGACTACAAAATTTATATTTTTGTGGCTTATACAATTTTTGGGGTTTCGATCAAATTTGATCCTACCATATCTATTCAGGCCAGATCCCTATGGATGTGTACATGTCACTTGATGCATACTTGGTGCCATATGGTTTCAGTCCGATTAAGTCTAGCCAGATTCAGTCCCACTAAATTTAGTGCCATCAGATCGATAAAGTTAACCCCAAAGATGATTTGTGTGTTCACCCAATTATTTTCATCCTAGGTGCCCTATAAAAGTTGTGTTTATGACATATGAAATTTAGTCCTTTTCATAGAGTTTTTCTCCTTAACCCCCTTCTAGTGTTATCAAATTTATGAAACGTATCATGTAATCCCCAAGATTTAAATATCTTACAATTCTTCTTAGAATGAGGACCCTTTTGGTTTTCCATCTATTGATGCTTATTTCAAGAGAGCGATACTTTTTGGAACACATTGATGCGTCTTCCTTTATTAAAATTCTATTACTTCTCTTTTTCCAAAGACTCCAAAATAGCAGAGGATGGAAGATCAATTTCTACAACTATTTTATCATTAGATGGAGAGAGGAGAAATCCAAGATAATGATAAAATACTACAAAACCTCCTAGAATACCTAGGTGGTTTTAAAATTTTGCACGGCTCCATGTTAGTCCTCTATTTTATAAGGGTAATGAATTAGAATGTGAATAATATAGTCTTCCTCCTTTTTTCATAAGTCCCATTGGTTAACCATTTGGAAAACCCTTTTAGTTTTCTTTAAAACAAATTGGCATAAGATGAGTGTTTTGTACCTTTTTAGACTCAAATTACCCTAATTATTACTTATTATCACCAAATATGCTCACTTGACCATAAATGCCCCTAATGTGTTCTTCAAATGTATAGACGGATTTAATATCTATTTAAGTGTTTTCAAGTACTCAGTCCTAGGGACAAATTACAGGTAAGTGTTTCCATAATCCTTTACAATTACCTAGTTCCTATGAGTAGACTACTAATCAAACACCTTCTCTCCAGCCCTTTAGTTTAACACTTCTCTCAACATATTGAATGATCTAAAATCTAGCATCTTGTCCTTAAGTCGCATATCTTCCCAAGATCTAAATTTTTACCTATTTCAAAATTCCCTTTTGAGACCTTAATTTAGGTACTCTATGAATTTGAATACAATGGCAGATATTTTAAAACCTACTAGGCGGTTGTGGGTAGATACAAGGTTCCTGAAATAGAAATTCTAGAACTACTTAGCTCTCATAATCCTACACTAATCAACCAATCCATGAGAAAGTGTTCAAAAAATCTTTGTTTATGGGGACCTTTTAAGATCAAACACTTTTCATAACACTAGCCCTATTACCTTTTCTTTGTAAACATTTATCCTCATTAACAAGGCTTAATATCCTTTTATTTTTCATCCATATTTTTAAGAAGTTAAGTTGAATTCTTGAGATAGTTTCTCTATCACCCCCTACCCAAAAAAGGAAAATAAAAAATATTGAAAATTATAGGAAATAAAGTGGGATTTTTTGGATGGAAGCATTGATGCATTAGAGTTTTGTCACAATGATTACAATTTTTACCATCCATCCAACAAGTATCTTCCTTCTCTGCTCTAAAATTAAAGACCAAAAGTTTGAAGAAACTTATTTGGTAGTTCATAGAAGACTAAGATAGGTTGTTGAAAGAGCAGCCACAAGCGTTCCAAAACCCTAGTAATTTTTATCTAGAGATGGTTAAGTGAAAGAAGTTGGGTCCCACTTTTGGGCAAAAGGTGGAAGTATTTTTCCTATCTTCGAAATTTCTTGTCAATTGATGTCAAAATTTGACACATTTGGATATTGAAAATTTAAAAAATTCCAAAATAAAAATTGTAGTGTTTAGAATCTACCTTTTGAATTTGTAATTTATTTGTGTACCCATATGATATATTTTTTTGGGTATGGATCTTTTAAAACCTCTTTTGCAAAATGCTTGTTTTAGGACCATACAACACTCATGTACAGACACAATAATTTAAAACAAGTAAATGAATTTTTGTAAATCCTTTTAAAAGAAGTTACCTAACACACCAAATATTGATGATAATATTTTTCATTAATTTTTTATTGAATAACTTTTTACCTAACTAGGGACCTTTGGAGTTCCTTTTATCAAAGGACAACACCAATTACAAGAGTGGATTGAACCCAAAACACATATCAAACATGATTGTTTATGATTCCTTTAGTTGGAGAACTTTATTTTCCCATAGAGGACTAACAAGATTTTCCTTTAGAATTTCAACACTTGCTCATAGGAATTTTTACTTCCACATCTTCCAAACTTTTCCCCCTTCATCGTTTGTTTTCACCAACCTTCTTTATTTGTCTCCTAGGGTGCTACCTTTGGGTTTTCTAGCCCTAAAAACTGTTGGAATTATGATATATTTTTTATTAGTGCAAACACTTATTCAGTTCTGAATGCTTACCGAGCTTCACTTACTACATAGTATATACCAAGCATTCAATAGTTACCTTATAAGTTCAATAGGTAAGTAGTTCTCACTGAGCATTCCAGAGGTTACCGAGTGTATAGCCAGTTCAGTATTGTTCACCGAGAAAAGAAAGGTAAATAAAGACCTTAGTGTTCACCGACCAAAGCAAGGTAAACAAAGAACTTAGTGTTCACTGAGCAAACTAAGGTAAATGAAGAACTTAGTGTTCACCGAGCAAAGCAAGGTAAATGAAAAACTCAGTAACCATCGAGCAAACCAAGGTAAATGAAGAACTCAGTGTTCACCAAGAAAAGCAAGGTAAATAAAGAGCTTAGTGTTCACTGAGAAAACTAAGGTAAATGAAGAACTTAGTGTTCACCGAGCAAAGAAAGGTAAATGAAGAACTCAGTAAACACCAAGCAAAGAAAGGTAAATGAAGAACTCAATGTTCACCAAGCATAGGAAGGTAAATGAAGGACTCAGTGTTCACCGAGCACAAGTAAGAAGTTAGCTTTTACCGAGTGACACTATATCTACCAAGTCACCAATGGTTACTAAGTCCCAAGCAGTATTGTGTGGCTAGTATGAACCGTGCCTCTACTTCTACCGAGTGCATGACGATGCCGAGTAATATAGTAGATGCCGAGTATCAAAAGGTCACCAAGTCAGCTTGAGGAACTCAAGTTTTCTACTATCTGGCCGGCTCAGTAATGTTTTGTTCACTTATGTTTTAGCTGACCTTGTAATTGTAAATATTGGAATGGTATATATGAAATGTATGATATCATTTGTAGGATGGCATGATGTGTAGAAATAAGAGTAATATTCGCATATGAAGAAGGCATTGATATATTTTGAGAAAAGTGAAAGCAAATCAGCAGCAGAATAAAAGGGAATACAACAAGGTCAACATAGGAGCAGAAAATTTATACCTATCACATCAGGTGATCAATGCAACAAGGATTTTATTAGAAAACAGTTGTAGTTAGATCCACTGCTTCATCCTAATAGGTGAATGAATTCATAAATCTTTTAACTGGGTGGACCTAACAGTCTTTTTGTAAATCTCCTAACAGAGTGCATACTTCACTATATGTTTGTAAATCCTCTAACAGGGTGGATCTAGTAGTCCTACTTTCTTCTAACAGGGTAGATCACCAGAAATGATCATTGTAAGCCTTAACATGCCAACTTTATAGTGCAATATTGAAGTTTTGTAGGTATCATCCCCACCCCAATTTTACTTTCTATTTTGGAAGGTTTCTGGGTCACCAAATCTCTGTGTACATGTGCAATGAGTGTTTGTTTGTTCAGTTATGTAGTAGTTTAGATGAATGAATGGTGAATGGTTAAAATGTTGAATAGGATAAAAGTTTTATAAGTTACTAATTCACCCCTCCCCTCTCAATAGCCTACCTTATATTGAATATTTCCAACAATTGGTATCAGAGCTTTGTGGTTCTCAGGATAAAGTTTGACAGCTTGAGCAAAGATCAAGAACAATGGAGATATTCAGACTTGACAAATCTATTGAAAATGAAAAGCTAGATCTGGAAATGGCCATGGCTCAACTCAAAGAAGCAAAGGAGCATCTTTCTCAATCTTTAAAAAGAAGGAAGGAACTTGCAAGACAAATGAATGATCATCAGTATGTTGAAGAAAAGATTGAAGACCTTTTACCATCAAGCAGTTCAAATGAAGCTAATGAAGCAATCAAGGAACTCCTAGCTAAAAATGGTTCTCTGCAAGAAGAAGTAAGGAAACTTAAAAGAGAACAAGAAATCCAATCCATCAGGCTATGTGAAGTGTTGGAACAAAGAAACAAGGCAAATGAAGACCTAGAGGTAAGAAATAATCAATTCCTTCAGCATGAAAATCTTGTAGGTCAACTATCTAATGCAAATGAAGAAGTTATGAATCTAAGATCTAAGAATGAAAGTTTAAGAAATGATCTAATCACTGAAAGACAAATCAATGCAAGCTTACAAAGTGATCTGAGATCTGAGAGACAAATCAATGAAAACTTGGAAAATGACTTGATCACTGAAAGGCAAGTCAATGAAAAAATGATGAAATCTCAAACAGACATCAACCAATTGAATCAACAACATGAGTAGAATCTTCATAAACAAAAAGGTAAAGCCAGTATTAGATACAAGGAAGAAGGTGAATCCTCTAAACAAGGTGGCCAAGGGAATCAAAAACCCACTTGCAATCACTGTGGCAAGATAGGTCATACATCAAACAAATGTTTGAGTAATAGAAAAAGAAAATTCAATGGCAAATGCTTCAACTGCAATCAGCATGGTCACAAAGCTAATGAATGCAAAGAAAAACCAAAATTTGAAAGCAAATGTCACAAATGCAAGAGACATGGTCACAAGGCATTCCAATGTAGATCCAAATCATTCAATCCAGTTGAACAACTTGTCAAAGCAATCTTTGGATGGGACTACAATACTTGGTGCAAATGTCATTATTGTGAAAAATATGGACATGTTGGCAAAGACTGCTCAAGGCATCACTTGAGGAAAAGAGACACAACAATAAGATGTTATACATGTATAGAACTTGGTCATATAGCCAAGAATTGCATGAATACTAAAAGAATTGAAGATGAAAAAAAAGCTAAAGCTGATAACATTCGAAAGCAGATGAGACAACAATGGATTCCTAAATCTACCAAGCAAGACAGTTCAAATGATGGTTATGTCACTCAAGAAATGGGTGACTCCACCATTTCTAATTAGATGTAAGAAGAATTAAGAACTACATCATCAAGCCATATCTCAAGCAGTTCTAGAGTGAAAGAGTGCAAATGATCAAATTAGTATCTCAGGTTCAAGAACCAAAGGAAAGTTATCATTCATCGTGTTGCATTTATTGAGCAATGTTGGTTAAAGACTTTATCGAGCTACGTCAAGAGTATCAAAGATTTTGTTTGATCACTGAGTTGCAAAGCTTTACCAAGTAGAGCAATGACAGACTGGCAAGCACTATGTCATCTCATCTACCTTCATACTGAGCATTAATGACAATATTTTCATCAAAAGGGAAGAATTCAATTTCATTTTTCACCATGACTTAAGAATACTCAGAGCTAAAAGATTTCCAGTGAATCCAGAGCAAATTTCAAGCGATTCCAAGCTAATTTAAAGTAAAAATTTTATTCAAGATTTTCTTATATTTACTAAGCAACTATGGCATCCACAAGTACCAGCAGCAGCAAGGAAAAAAGAGGTTCAGAAATGTTAGTAAAGGGTACAGAATGGAAAGCGCCCAATTTCAAGATTGTTTCGGCTGTTGCAGAATCACTTGACCCAACTGGAGCTCAATCACAAATACCTCCTAAGGTATTTCTTATCAATGATATTCGTACTCATTTCAAATGTTCTATTCAAGAAATTAGAAATCTATAAATGGATAGTGCCCTAGGTGAAATGAGTGTAGATGGCTATTTGAAACCTGAATTCAAACATCTTGAAACCAAAGGATTGACTCATATCTCTCATATGCCTAGAAAGTTCCAAACCAAATGGATTAGGTATATCTTGAGTCGGGTACATAATGGACAATTATGGTTACAGCAACCAATGCTAATCACTAAGAAAATGATTCACAAAATCATGGGTCTCCCTATGCTCAGCAAAGCCAAAACTACCAAAACCCTAAGTCGGGAGGAGTTACAAAGGAAAACACTAGCCAAATGGGATGGTAGAGGTTTAAAGGTAAATACTGTATCTAATGTCGAACTAAGATTCGGCATTCATGTAATTGCATACAAATTATACAGTTGCAGTAGATTGAATAGTGTACCTTGTGAAGCTGTGGATTTAGCCCTCAAGGTTGTAAAGAAAAACCTTGAACTTGATCTGTCTGAGGTATTGCTGAAACAATTGAATAAAAATATGGTAGTATAAGGACTTCCAAGAATAACTCTTGTAAATTCGGTTCTCTATTGATTTGTTTATTTTTCTACATTCAAAAATTCTTTCCATCTAAAAGAACTATAGTATGGAGAAAAGACATTCCAATTTTGTATCAAATAAATGAGTTTATAGCAGAGATGGGTGAAAATTTTGATAGCATCATGGGCAACTATTTTGAAGATTTCAAGGAGAGAATGAATAATAGGTTCCGGATTCCACCAAAGTTAGTTGAAGATTACAAAGATGATGTATGCTTCATGGTTGACTATGATAAGGTGTACATCCATGCAGTCAGACCACGAGTTGCATGGGTAAAACCTCTTCCCTATGAGGTAAATGTTGATGGAACCAGAGACATCATAGAAGCACTAGTAAATGAGCCAGTAGACCCAAGGCAACAAATTTTTGGAACCTATGATGAAGCAAAGCCCAAAATTGAGCTTGAAATCAAGCTACCACAAGCCATAAGTAAAGGTAAGAGGAAGATAGAAAAATTGAAAATTGCATCTGGCCCTCTTATGCTAATAGAAGGAAAAGGTGAGGACAAAGGAGATGATGAAGAAGAAGGAGGAGAAGAAGAAAAAGAAGAACAAGAAACTAAAGTAGAACCTCCAAAGAAGAAAGGTAGGGTAATAATTACCAAACATAAAAGGAAGCCTACTGCAGTATTTACCAAAAGGACCAAAAAAGGTAAGAAGGAACCTATATTGGTCAGGCCTACACCTACATTTAAGGAAAGGCTCAAACAATTGGAAGAAGGTGTTGGCATCACAAATTTAGAAGCATTGAAATTTGAAACTAGAACAGATGCTAAGAAAATGCAGATAGAGGAACTAGTACTAAGCAAGATGGGTAAATGGAAATACTCCCTAGACCAGCTTGCCTCCCAAATCTCAAAGGAACTACTGGAGAGATTGCAACCGAGATGGGAGTCAGCAACCCAAATGGTAAAAGACATATATGAGAAATCTCTGAAGAATCTTCAACCAAGTCTCACCGAAGTAGAAGTAAAAACTGCAATGAAAAACCATGAAGGCAAAATGATGATCATATTTCACACATGTTTAATTTTGATCAAAGACATTGAGCATGTTGTAAATGATGCTACAAACATGTGGAAAAACATCTATCATCTTCATAAGCCCAGTGAAGACCTAATAGAAATCAAGGATGATGACAGTAGTGATAGTGAGGACATTGATGGCACTCCATCTATCATAGTTTCACCAGGTGAGCTACATGCATTAATGGGAGAAGACAAGGATAAAGGAGCTAAAGAGGAAGATAAGGAGGAAGATGATCTAGTAAAAATTGCAGCAGCAGTCATTGCATCCCTTCCTCACTCTCCACCTAAAACTATCACATCATCAAGGTTGGAGTCAGATTCAGCAGGTTTGATAACATCCACATCAGATTTATCATCTGCACCTGCCTCATCACAGCTCCAAGTATCATCAATGGAAGTGTCTACCACTTCATCTACTGAGCTGTAGCTCTCTCCTTCAACTATCGAGCTAGCTTCCTTAGCTCCATCATCTTTAGTTAGTATAATAGTAAGTTCCACAATTTTGTTAGCTACATTAGCACCAATTTTTGCACCAATTAGTCTTCCCAATATAAATATTCGAGCTTGTTCTACAATTTTTCCTGCATTATCTACATCTACTTCAAATCCAGTTAGATCAAATATTGCGTTACTGAGTGTACCATCATTTTTGGGAAATGTTCCAATTTTTTATCCGATAAATACTCCTATTAGCACTCAATCCTCAAGCATCCTAGTTTTCATTGCTAGTCCTTCCATCTCCACTATTGTGTCTATTCCCAAGATCAAACCAGTCATCACAGAAGCCAAACAAAAGCAACCATTAAGACTTCTGCTCACTGGAAAAGGAATTCTTGAGGATATTGACTTAGACACAGAGATAGTGATTCCAAAAATTGACTACAAAAATACTACCATTGAAGAAATGAGGTATGCTAGTCAACTAATAGAGATGAAGGCTATGCAAAAGTAGTTAAGGTCTGAAAGAGATAAGGAGTACAGAATAATTGAGAATGCCAAGAATATAATTATAGAAGCTATAGGTGTTGAAGTAGATTCTACTCAACACATTTTGATTCAGTTAGAAGATGTTGTAAATAAATTCAATGAGGACACCTTTGGCCAAGAAAAATTGATTGAAAAGGCTGAAAGAAAATTTGATAATAAGGTGCTTGAGCACATTGCAATAAAATAGGTAGAATTGTCCACAATTTTGGTCAATTTTGAAAATTCTTTTAATAATGTAACTTCACTTTTTTCCAAACTTTGTGATGTTACCGAGTACACCAAGGAAATCAAAGAAAAATTGAATAAAATTGATGAGGATATGAAGATCAGTGCCAAAATGCTGCAACTTGACCCCAATTCAAGTGCATCCCATCATCTCAAAATCAAATTTTTGTCAAAAAAGAAGGCAGAATTGTTGAGAGAGGAAGCAAGGATTGGATCTACATTGATTGACATTCAAAATATGATTCTTCCTATCATGGACACAATGCAGAAACACATTGTGTACTCCAAAACATTGATCCATGACAACAATTTCTCAGTTGCAGATCATGTGATTGAACTTTCAGTTGAAGTTCAGATAGCACTCTCCACTTGGAAAATTTTGCAAGAAAATTGGGATAAGACTTTGGATCTTATTCTCAAGGTGCATTCTAAGTTTATCTCTCATTTTGGTGTTTTTATGTAAATACATATTGTTTACTTTGACATTATTGTCAAAAAGGGGGAGATAGAGTACCAAAAGAAGAGATAGAGACATATGTAAATAAGGAAGCCATGTGTAAAGATAAAGATATTTGCAAATACTATGTGCATATTATATGGGGGAGACATATATAAATCAGGATGTCAAATTTTGCACATAAGCTTTGGCCCATAAGTGTTTTTGTCACTAATGCCAAAGGGGGAGATTGTTGGAATTATGATATATTTGTCATTATTGCAAAAACTTATTCGGTTCTAAATGCTTACTGAGCTCATCACTTAGTCTATAGTATATACCAAGCATTGAATAGCTACCTTATAAGTTCTGTAGGTAAACAGTTCTCACCGAGCATTCCAGAGGTTACCGAGTGAATAGGCAGTTTAGTAGTGTTCACCGAGCAAAGCAAGGTAAGTAAAGAACTTAGTGTTCACCAAGAAAACTAAGGTAAATGAAGAACTCAGTGTTCACCGAGAAAAGAAAGGTAAATGAAGAACTTAGTAGTCACCGAGAAAACCAAGGTAAATGAAGAACTCAGTGTTCACCAAGCAAATCAAGGTAAATAAAGAACTTAGTGTTCACCGAGAAAACTAAGGTAAATGAAGAACTCAGTGTTCACCGAGAAAAGAATGGTAAATGAAGAACTCTGTAAACATCGAGCAAAGAAAGGTAAATGAAGAACTCAGTGTTCACCAAGCACATGAAGGTAAATGAAGGACTCAGTGTTCACCGAGCACAAGTAAGAAGTTAGCTTTTACCGAGTGACACTATATATATTGAGTCACCAATGGTTACCGAGTCCCAAGAAGTATTGTGTGGCTAGTATGAACCGTGCCTCTACTTCTATGGAGTGCATGATGATGCCAAGTAATATAGTAGATGTCAAGTATCAGAAGGTCACCAAGTCAGCTTGAGGAACTCAAGTTTTCTACTATCTGGCTGACTCAGTAATGTTTTGTTCACTTATGTTTTAGCTAACCTTGTAATTGTAAATATTGGAATGGTATATATGAAATGTATGATATCATTTGTAGGATGGCATGATGTGTAGAAATAAGAGTAATATTCACATATGAAGAAGGCATTGATATATTTTGAGAAAAGTGAAAGAAAATCAGCAGCAGAATAAAAGGGAATATAGCAAGGTCAACATAGGAGTAGAAAAGTTATACCTATCACATCAGGTGATCAATGCAACAAGGATCTTATTAGCAAACAATTGTAGGCAGATCCACTGCTTCATCCTAATAGGTGAATCAGTTCATAAATCCTTTAACCGGGTGGACCTATCAGTCTTTTTGTAAATCTCCTAACAAAGTGCATACTTCACTGTATGTTTGTAAATCCTCTAACAGGGTGGATCTAGCAGTCCTACTTGCTCCTAACAGGGCAGATCACCAAAAGTGATCATTGTAAGCCTTAACAGGCCAACTTTATACTGCAGTATTGAAGTTTTGTAGCTATCATTCCCACCCCAGTTTTACTTTCTATTTTGGAAGGTTTTTGGGTCACCAAATATCTATGTACATGTGCAATGAGTGTTTGTTTCTTCAATTATGCAGTAGTTTAGATGAATGAATGATGAATGGTTAAAATGCTGAATAAGATAAAAGTTTTGTAAGTTACTGATTCACCCCTCCCCTCTCAGTAACCTACCTTATCCTGAATATTTCCAACAACAAACAATTATGACCTAATGAGAGAGGAAAGTTTCTCCATATATTTTGAGATTTCATACTCTAAATTGTTGCAACTTTAAATGGTATGACCATGTTTTGCACCCCTTTAATAGAAAAGTGAACAATTATCACAAACAAGTTCATGTGTCTATTTTCCCCACTTAGACTTTAGAGAGATAAAGTTTGGGAATTCTTTTTTGATAGCCACATTCACACCAAACCTAGCATATGTCAATTTTATTTTTTCTAATGAAATAATATCCATCAAGACAAAGTATCCAAAATATTTCTCAATGTTTTAGAACAATTTGTGATCAAAAAAGTTATGTAGGAGTTATGGTAACATAAGCTAAATAGGGGCTAGATGATTAAGTTCTACCAAAGGGTCAAAATAAAGCTTATATTTTAAAAAGGGGCAATTTTTTTTTTTTTTCTTGTACTAGAAGCCCAAAATCGTAGTAATTAGGTTCATCTCCATAGTAAAATTAAAGAAGAATAGCCTTCCCTACATGGTTGATACCACACCGATTCCCTTGAGCCTCAATTAAACATTCAGCAAACTCCTCACCTTGTCCCTAAACATGTCACTACTACTTGAAGTAGAGTTGGGAGAACCATATTTGTCATATACAAAATATTATTATTCATTTTAAGAGAATCATATAGTTGTATTGTCAAGAAGACATAACAACCCTAAAACACTTAAGTAGGTTCCACTAAGTAGTATTCCCTCTTGAAGCATTTTGGGTTCACTATAGAAGAGCTCCATGCCTAACCATAATCTTTTGACAACAATCTTAATATTTTTTGTTTCGTACTAGCATCTTGAGTTAGTACAATGTTAACTTTTTGATAAAGAGTAACATATTTCACAAAATGCTTCTTTTGAGGGATATTAAGAGCTTATTTTAGAAGAGGGACTTTATTTCTTGCTCCTTTGAGTTTCTCCCAATGTTATTTTTGTTCTATTAGAAATGCCCCTTTCTTTTTGTTTTTTCCTACAAATCCTTTCGCATCAAACATAATACCCACAATTTTTTTTCCTCTCATTTATCCTTTTAGGTTGTCCTCATTACACCTCTATAACTATTAGGGAGACTTAATATGATATGTACTCGTTTGCATTAACCCATTACATATTCTTTTGTAAAATTAGTTCCTCATTCATTTTAGTATCTAGTCTTACGAGATTGCTTATGTGTACTAGAACTTTGTCTCCCCATTTCATGTCTAGTTCCTCTTCTCCAATTAACAACCTCAAGATTTCCTTTTTGTTAGGGTTCAATTCCATCATAAAGAGTGGGTTTGACCCAAAAGATTTATCATGAGATCTTGTTGATGATTCCTCCAACTAGGTAGTTTTTCGTTCCATTAAAGGAGTAACAAGCTTTCTATTTTATTCTCTCAACACTCTGGTTAGTTTGTCTCCCATAACTTTCCAAAAAAAAATCTTTTCATTCTTTTAATCCACTAAACATAAATCACCCTTCTCTCCTAAGATTATACTTTTTTATTTTCCATCCATGTCAATGGAGAATCCACCATGGTCGAAGGAAATTGTCTCCTCCTATTTTTTATTATTTAGTTCTAAGACCTTGCAATGCAAAATGATATGATCGTGTTTTGCACAGCTTTCATAAAATAGTGATGCATTCTGATAAATGAACCCATATCTATTTTCTCCACTTACAATTTATGTAGATCTAATTACATAGTTCTTTGTTCTTAACCATATTCATAAAATCATTGGGATATATTAGTTTTTGTTATAAAAAAAAATATTTATTGAGATAAAGTATCCATCTAGATAAGACATCCCATTATTTCTAAAATATTCTTATAATAATTCTCAAGTCTGAGTTCTACTAACCTAACCTAGACAAGGGCTTGGTTATTAAGTTCTACCAAACATTCAAAATTGTCCTTCTATTTTAAGAAAGAAAGGATCTATTCTATGTTTTATGATGACCCTAAAATCATAGAGGTTAGATTCATCTCCATGGTAAAGATGAATAAGAATAGCTCATCTAGCATGGCTGACACACCTATGGTTCCCTTGAGCTTGTACTTTACATGTAACCACCTCTTCATCATGTCAATAGTGCTTCTAAATATAATAAATCTCCTAATAAGTGCTAGGTTTACTACCAAGACAATATGTTTCATAACACCATCATGGAAGATAATCTACAAGTCATAGAGTCCTAAGGAAACAAAGGACTAGAGGGTCTCATTGTTATCCACCTTATGGCCTATAAACACCTTTGCCTAGCTTTCCTTCCTTGAGATACCCTCGTTCTCACTACTAGACCCCACAATATTATCCTCAAATGCAACATCCTCCTTCCTAGAATTTAGGCTAGACTCTATTGATCTAATAACATTTGAGAAATCTTTAATAAATATAGATGTGAGAAGAAATCCCTTTAGTAGCTAATGATTAATACCAAGTACATGCACATCATATTATTTAAGGGATCAAAATCAATGGGTGCATAACCAAACTCCCTAAAATGTACCATGGAGGGGCATCCATGTGCCTAGAAAACCCATAGTAGTAAAATAGAGCTACAATAGATTCACAAAGAGAAAAAAATTTTTATTAATGTACAATGTAAACTTTTCCATATTAATTTGTTGGTGCGATATAGTTGTTGTTCTAATTTAATAGATGTAGTCATAACTTTAATTAGATTTTGAGAAAAGACATAAATATATCTACAAATTAGATTCAATATTAATAATATATTTTTAAAAATGGGAATACATGAGTGAAATTTTTTAATATTTGATGAGAGAATATTTTACATTACTAATATATTATTTTTCTTCAAGTAGTATTTTTCAGTTTTAGTGATTAGAATCTATAGGAACAACATCACAACTTCATTATTTATACTATTTATATCTTACTACACATTACCCAACCACAAGGTGAAGTCCTCTTGTAAATGAACAATTAGTAGAAAAATCCCAAAAGCCATAATACAAATAAGTAAACTTTATGAGCCTTTAACATTTGACTTACATGGATACGTCCTTGTATCATTTTTTCTCTATTATTTATTTTATTTAAAAATAATATAAGTTAAAAAATGGTTCATAGAAATGTATGCTTTCCAAAAATATAGTACAAACTCTATCTTACTTTTGAAATAATTAAATTTTAAAACTGATTAGGAATATTTAATATTTTTTGGAATATTCATAGATATTCCCACTTTATTCCCCTTTATTGTTGTAGTAGGATAATAACATGATTCCCCTCTATTAGGGTTAATCCTCATTCTAACTTGGCCATGGTTAACCCTCACAGGGAGGAAAATATGAAATCTTAATGAAACAAAAATAGTATCAAAGAAATTATCATTATCTTTGAGGATTCTTCATCTTCTTAATCAACTGAATCAAAGTGGACCCTTGGGAATACTCCATCAAAAAAATGTGATCTAGTCTAAAAACCCCCATTCCCCTATATCTACCCCTCATTCTCTTAAAGGTGATTGAAATGTCTTGCAAAATATTTCTCCTTCTTATTCCCACAACCCAATGCTTAAAGATGAGCTTCTTGACTAAACGTGAATTGTGGATAAAGTGGATAAATCATTGCATGCTTGATAACTATTAGAATTTTGTCATCAAATGGCTTATGTTGACCTTCATACAAAAATGAATAATATTGAATGGCTACAAGCTCTTAGAGAGGCAAGGGCTAAAGAAATGTATTGGTGTGAGACTATTATGGATAATTATATATCACAAGTAGTTGAGTTCTCCATGAACTCAAACAATAGGGAAATAGTTAAAGAATGGTTTTAGGAATAGACAAAACATGGATTCCCTCTAAACAGGAGAGATATGGAATATTATTGAGTCTGGACAATGCTAAATCTAATGAAAACCTAGTAAAGAAAAAATCTTGTAGATTTCATCACTTTTAGCAAACATATAATGGAAAACACAACAACCTCATTTAACATTGTCCAAGAGGAATTGGAAAATAAGAAAGAATGTTGTTAGGAAATGATACGAGAACTCGCTAGTTAATCTTAGTTGACAAAGAAAGGTTCTTCTACTTTGACCTTGATTCTATGCTGCTAGCATACAAAGGCCTCTTTCAAGAATGGAAGAGGAATATTTTCCCATTTATCTAGTTAATTGTGTCTTTCAATTTAGGTTTTTTTTTTTTTTTTTTAATTAACACATTTAAAGTTTTTTATCTCTTTGATTTTAGGCTAAATTCACTCCTTGTAAATTTCTTTTTAACTACCTTCAAAGAGATGTTATATATTTGGACCTTTTCTTTATTAACTTAATCAAAACATTTAATAATTTTATAATATATTGATCAAAATTGTTTCAATTTATATACATTTCACAGCATGCTAATATAATCATGTAATCAAGACTAATATAACAATAAATGCATTAGATTGAAACCTCATGAACTCAAAATAAAAGAATAAGAAGAATCCATCCCATAGATAAAGGAATAAAACTGCAAGAAAATTCATTGAAGTACAAGCTTTATATGCTGGAAAATGAATTTGATATAAAATAGGATCAATTCATCAAAATGAAAATATACATTTTCAAAATTCTCGAGAATCTAAAATGTCATATTAAAGGAAATAAAATTAAATACATACATAATTGCATCAGGGTTAGGTTTAAGAGATCTATAACTATATATTAGCATAAGATCATTTATACAATTAGCTATAATCAATCATTCTATTCAATAGTTATCAAACTTGAAGACAATGTCTCATTACATATTTACAATAACTATAAGCATGGGAAGTGAATTAGAATATATATTTTAAACTTATCTTGTAGAATGCTATAACATTGCTTTGAGTAAGATATAGATTACATTGATCAAGCCTTTACTACATTGAGAAAGACTTGTACTTTCAATATAATCTTTCTTTTCTTTTTCACATGTCAACATAAAGACAGTATTGCTGTCCCACTCGCAAAGAGATCTTTACGGCCTGATTGAATTACTAAGGGCCCGTTATCTTTTATGGTTACCTAATCAACTCAGTGTGATGTTGGTGGAGGAAAAAATTGATCATCATTCATTTCGTCGGCAGCCGAGAAAATTGGAATGATATTTTAAAGAACGTAAAGCCTTTCTTGAGCTTATGAGACGATGGTGATTATGACGATTATGATCATGGCTGTTGCCAACTACATGTCGGAAGTATGTGACAAACAATGTAGACTTGCAATATTTATTTGGAAGGAGACCAACGATATAGCTGGTAAGAGTTATTATTAATACAAGTCTAACCCAAAAGATATGACATAATGGAAATGATTCTGACCTCACATGGAATGTCATCATCTTCCGCATGAGTGATAGACCATATACTCTCTCCCATTGAATTTTATAAATAGTATTGTTATCTAAGATACTGTGTGCAATAGCTTCTATTCTTACTAATATTTAGTATTTTTATTAATTCATTTAAAGCTGTTTGAACAAAATTGGTCCTATAAGTATCATACAACTGCCTCTATAATTAAGGATTTATGTTGTAATACCTAAGATTCATTTTCGATCTACTTATTTTGAGAATAATTGACAATAGCACATGGAGAATAATTGACAATAACACATTGATAATAATCAACCAACTTAATGAAAGATTTTCTAATTTTCGTCTATAAACTGCATTTTGTTAATTAAAAATCAGTCAAATTTGGAGTATCATTTATAAATATTTTTTTTTTTATGAATAGTCCTTTTCAATTAATAAAATTTACTAAGATTACAATTTACAAAAAAGGACCGAGGGATACAGGATCACCCTGCGAATGAGTTCAATCGGCCAAAGCCGGAGCAAACAACATGGCCGCAGCCAGCAACTATAAACTATTCATCAAAACAAATAATAACAATCCTTATGCTGCCAAGGCAGTACCAACAGAGGGAGGAGGATCATCTTTATCTGGAAATTCGCACGTATCAGTGGGATTGTAAGGCGGACTAGGAATAGTCCAGCCGTCAACAGCATCTGCAGGATCTGGGGTAGTTGCAGTTTCCGCATCCTTCTTGTCTGGCCACAGAGGAGAAATTGCTAAGGCCAGTTGGGAAAACTTGCTAGGGTGCACCCGTCCAAGGGGAGGAGCCGGAGACCAGCCAGAAGCCCGCCCAAGGGGGGGAGCCGGGGACCAGCTAGCACCACCACATGGTGGGGAAGTGGAGCGGCGCCTCCAACCGCCATGAACACCGTTGGGAGAGCGATGGCGGGGACCCTGGGAGAGCAGCATGTGAGAATGGCGGCCAGAGGACTAGCGACCACGGGATGAGGAAGCATCAGCTGAGGCCTTCGGAGGCACTCTGGCAATGGTACAAGGAGCATTGCCCCAGTGGTTTAACATTTTTTGTAAGTGGGCAACCTCCAGTGCAACTTTATTAGCTTGCATCTGTATCTGCATAATGACATTGTTACAAATGCATGCCTTAGTGTACATTGCAATGTTAACATCCAAAAAATTGTAAGTGAATAAAACTGCATTCCTATCTTTCCATAGAGAAAATAAAATTTCCATCCTGAAGGTATGCCAAATCTGGGAAAACTTTCGAGAAAATCTGGGGGAATCACCCAAAAGGAGTATGTGCCATGAAAAAGGTTTGGGCCTGAAAGGCTTGAAAAAATCATGGATCTGGTGCCAATAATTCTAAGCACGTTTGCAAAACCAAAAAATATGTAAAAAAGACTCAGGTTGGCCATAGAAGGGGCATCTGGGGTTAGGAACCCCAATGTGCTTGAGCCGAGGCCCCAAGGGAAGACCTTGGAAAGCAAGGCACCAAGCAAAGTGAGCAATCTTAAGTTTTGTAATGGCACTCCAAATGGTGTCGAACCATTTTCTCCATTGAGAAAGCGAAAAATGCAAATGTCACCGTTGATTAAGCTTGTCTATCATCGGAAGGTGGGGTGAAAGTCATCTATATCCCATATTGGGCTTATAATTGGTAAATGGAGTGGCAGGAAACCACTTCCAATCATACCACCAAGGTCGAACAGACTGAATCCCCACTTTATGAAGTAAGTGCACATGGATGGAAGACAACAGAAGGTCATAAGTCTGACGATCGGCACAAACAAGGCGGTATTGAACTTGCATATCCTCCCAAAACCTGAAATTCATGGTGACTCTTGAAAAGATATCCTTAGTAGTGCGAATGCCTCGTTTATAGAAACGCAGAGCACTAGCACCTTGAGTCTTGGCAAGAGGAATACCCTGGAAGGCAAACAGGGGAGACCACCAAATGTTCTGATGATTTAAGGACAGCCCATTGCGGAACTCATTACCAGCCCGACGAAGCTAAGGTTTAACAACTTCCCAGGCTTTCCAGATGCTCTTTATAACGAAGGAGCCCTGTATGACCACTGGTTCTCACATAGTGAGAAGAGTCTGAAAACCAATTCTCTTCCAGGCCGGTCTGTTAGCAAAGAAGCTTGAAGAGATGCAATGTCTGACAAGAATTTTTCAGGCTTCATCTCCAAAAATAGCTCTGATAATCCATTTAGCACAGAGGGCAAGGCCCTGTGTCCGAGTGGAAAGCAGGTTGAGACCCCCAGATTCCCTCGGGAGACAACAGAAATCCCAAGCAACTCTGTGAAAACCATGATAGTCAAAACCAGAGGTCCAAAGAAAATCTCTGAGCAAACGTTCTAATTTGAGGTATGAAGCTTTGGAGGGAGCCCAACAAGAAGAATAAAACACATGGGTGGCAGCCAAAATCTTAGAACAAATCTGGAATTTACCAGTAAGAGAAAGCAGCTTAGTGATCCAATAATCAAGCTCTTTGTAAATATTTATAAATTTATAAATATTTGTTTTCTATGGAGTTCGTAGATTTAAATGGGAATCTATTATCTCTAAGTTTATCAACTGTCAAAATGAAGTAAGCAAAAACGTAAAGAATCATATATTTGAAGTGAAAATTTTACAAATCCACAAATAATACTTACCGATACTCTGTTCTGTAAAAATTATATATCTGCATTTAATACTGGATATCTGTCACAATTCATATGAAATCAAAGATTGCAGTTGAACAATAGTAAGATAGATAAAGATATATTGAATTTTATATCTTCTTAAATGTCCTTTACTAGGCCCTTGAAATGTACGAACCATTCATTTCATATAAATGTCTCCTCGAATTTTCGCAACCAGACAATTTCACTGAAATTAAGAAAGAAGGTAGAAAGTAGTGTGTTTGGATCGAAGAAAAATCAGATTTCACTGAGTGTTGTGGGTATAATCATTTACAACTATATAAAATGACAATATCAAAGCCCGCTATTAAGTACAAATTTACGATCAACTAAGCATACTTAAAAGTTCTTGTAGGGTGTTAATCATAGGAGAAATGCCGGTTTATTATTTGGTTCAATGAACTCTGTCTCGGTCATTGATATGAAATATGTACATCGATATAATCAATCTGAATAATTGAGCACTATTTCCTAGTATTAATTAATATTATTAATGCGTTTGTCTTGGCTATAAAGTTTTTTCCATGTTAGATTGTCTGCTTGGTAAAATTGCTGATCTACTTTAATAATTATGGTCGTATTTTTATTTAAAATTAGAACGCCGACATATCAGAAGGCACAAAAGGTGTCGCTTTTTCTTATACTTTTCCTGCAATAATCCTAAGACCAATTTTTAAATGGACAAGGACTTTATTGGGGGAGGAACAAATTATGCAACAAAACCATAATATAGGGATACTGTTATCTCCCGCCTGGGTTCATATCTTTCAGTGCTGGACTTCTTCCACTCTAAGAAGAACCTTTAGTCTGTGTCTCGTATCTGGTTCTCTTTCTCTTATGCTTGCTTTCCCCACCATTGTTTGGTGATTAGCTGGTTCTTTACTTCTCGTTCTGTAAGTTTTCAGTTCCATAGACCCTTGTTGGTCTCCCTTTAGACATTAATAAATTTATCTTATCTTATCTTATCTAAAGTAATTTGACTTCATTTTTAACTTTTTCTGTTCTTGGACAAGTGTAACAATCTTATAAGTCGTCATCTCAATTAATCACAGATCGAGAGGAGATTAAGTTGTCAAAATAAGAGTGTTACAATATTTGGTATCTTCATTGAAGAAGGGTAAAAGGAAATTGGAAAAAGATTTGGAGTTTTTAAATTATCTTTAAGTATTTCTAAATGTCTAAATGTTCGATTGACCATTGCAAGTGTGTGCTAAGTTTGAAAGGAAAGTTATCATTACCATCTATTAATATTATAGGAAAACATGTGACTCTCAAAGTTATTTTAAATTATTTTTGAGTATGTGTTTCTTACTGTATAGTTTCAATTCTTGTGTTAGAATATTTCAGCTTTAATTTGGCTTCTCTATTTCAATTTTTTGGTTCTTTTGGTATAATATTATTTTATGCTCTTTATTGAAAATTGTTATGTTATGGTCATAAAACAAATACTCCTTTAAGCATAACTTTTGAGGAAAAAAAATACTTTTGGAACTTTAAAATATTATAGTTTTTTTATACATGTATGTGTGTGTGATCATGATAGATGATTGTAGAAACACATTGATAGTTAATATATTATTATATTTAATGTCCTATTTACGAATGATTAACTGCTAAGTTGCTGTCAAGGAAGTGATTAATGAACTATCTCTATATTTTTAAAAATTCTTATCAGATTCTTCTTAAGAACCGTCAACATGTTAGATGGATATGTCAAAGTGATGATATTGAATGCTTAATGTTTTATGTGGCAAACGAGTTCAGGTCAAGTTTAGTTAGCTCAAAGTTCTTCTCTATCAGTTGAAAAGTCAAGAATCATGGGAAAACATTAGTCAAACCACTCTCAAGAGGGTAGAGACATTGTTTTTGAATTTCTAAAGTTTGCATACAAAAATTTGAGTTTTGTTGAGATTGATAAGTTTAGATATTCTCTTACTAGGCAAAAACTAAGACTCTTAGTATTTGAATTTTGAATAATTGGCTATATATACTATTGTCAATCCATTTGTAAAGGGTTGTGTAGGAAAGATGTTGATTAGATTTAGAAAGATTTTTGGTTTACAAAAGTTCTCTTAGTTATTTTTCATATCTATTTTCTTATGGATTGTGTAGTTGTAAGACATTATTATTTTCTAGGCATTTATTTTAATATAATCAAGAGTTCTTCATTTTGATTTGATCATTACTTTGCAAAGGTGTTGTTGGAAATGTAATGATAGATAGGTGACTAAGGGTGGGGGGGGAGGGGGTAAACCAGGAACCACTCAAAACTTTTTACTTAGATTCCTTTTGACTTTCTTTATTAGATTGTCTAATCTACTGTCATGTCTCAAACATAAAGCAATAAAGAAATCAACACCATAACACTTTGACACACTATTTGCTAACCCAAAAACCTTCCTAAGTGAAGGTAAAATTGGGTTGGGGATGGCACCCACAATGATTCACTACTATAGTAATAAAGTTGTCCTATTAGGGCTTACAATTTATTACTTCTAGTGATCTAATCTATTAAGAGTATAAAGAACTTCTAGGTAGACCATGTGAAAGGATTTTACATTACAATGAAGTATGTACTCTATAAGGAGATTTTAGAGAGGACTATAAGGTTGACACTATTAGAAGATTTAACCTAATGCAATTGTTAGGATATAATCAACAAAAATGATTTTTTGTTTGTGACTTTATTTATTGATAGAGATCTTCTATTGATGCTTGCAATCACCTAACTATTATAGATGTGTCTCTTCTCTATCCTACTATACTACTTAGTAGCCACAAGACTTAACTGCCAATCAATATGCTATTCTTTGGACTTCCTTGTCTTCCATTTTATTCCATCTTCCTTTTACACTTTCTTACATATGAAAAAATAGTACGTCTTCATTATATAGCCATCCCATCAATATTTTCATTCCAAGTCAGTTTCAAATGAAATCTTTCCTTTTCAATAATCAAATCATATCTCCAAGTCAATTGATGTTGATGCTTAGGTCAAACTATGTACTTGAGTGATATGCTGAAGTTTAAGCGATATAGTGTGATTGGGTGAAACTATGGCACTCATGTAACATTGGATGCTCATGTGATACTACTTGTCTTGCTTCCACTGGATGCTTGGTTCATGTTGAACACTCAGTGAATACTGCTTTCTCGGTTAACACTATAATGCTTGTTCCATATGGTGGTTCTCAGTTAACACTAAGTATTCTGATACTCAATTTACATAAGATCTTGTCAATTTACTTAGGAAACACTAATAACATGTAAACTAAGGGAAAGCTTGGTTGTAGTATTAACCAATCTTCAAAAATAATAACATAGTGTTTTGGTACTAATTGAAAATAGTATTAAACAATCTATGTGAGCATCACCTAGATCCAATGAGTGCTAAGTGTTCCATTTATTCTCATGAGAAATGGATTCTTGTTGAGTCACTACTCATCAAACATGGGTCAATGAGTTTGACTCAAAAAATTACACAGTTAAATCCTGGTAGCAATATCACAATATGTATTGCCATAGGGTCAATAATCTCCTACTTTGACATTAGTGACAAAAACACTTATCATGTGAAATCTAGTCTTTTATCTGTTATTTTCAAGTAGAACTCCCACTTTCCATATACTTGGATCCACAACTCAGTTTGAACTAAAAAATGTGGCCTAGTTACAACTAAGTTGAATTTTGATTTTTCAAAATGTTTTTGTTCAACACTACATCTACTTTTATGTATTTTCTCTTCATACATACCAATTTCCTTCTATAAATTTTCCCCCTTGTTTTTCTTACAAATGCAAAAAAAAATTGACTTTACAAGTATATACCAAAATTTTAGACACTTCTTTATCTCAATTTTCTTGCAATACCTTCAAGTGTAGTTCAATCTAAAGCTCTGATAACTCTATCAAGTGATCTATAACTAAGAAATTTGTGTCATGAACCATTGTCTTCACATGTGAAAGTTGCTTTTGCATAATATTCATGTGGGGAATTATCATACTCTAAGTATCTATCAATGATTTCCTAATCCTAGCTTCTTCTTTTATTATTTTAGCCTATAAATCAGTCTAAAAACTAACGTTCACAAAAGCATTGCAACTAGTACTTGGGTCAAGTGCCAACTGACTAGCACTTTTCTTCAAATCCTCATCAATTTTGGCTAGTTGATCTTTTATCTCCTTTGTGAAATTTTATGTATCACACATTTTGTGAAAAATTACAACTCCTCCTAATGTAGGAATGAGAGTGGAGAATTCCACTTGATCTATGGAAATCCATAAATAGCTACATTTTCCAAAACCTTATTCTCAAATTTGGTTTTTTCTCTTTGTATAAGTTTTTATGATCATTTATGTCTTTATTGAACTTATGTATAATATCAATTAACTACTCTATAATAGGGGCTTTATCCTTTACCTCTATTTGCATTACATCTAAGAATATGTCCTTGATGTCTTCAAGAACCTTTCCTCTATTTCTTTCTACCTTGGTTTTTTGTTGTTGAGCCATTTTTCTCCAGAATTCACTATGGAGAAAAATTTCTCAACGAAAAAAAATGGCTTGAGTCTACTTCTTCTATTTAGAATATTATTTAAAAATATAATCATTTAATTTTTATTAATGTGGTCAGACATACTTCCACTTCTTATTTTTGTCCTTAAATTTTTGTGCTATTGAATTAAAATTCAAAATTTTGACCAATCATTTTTTATTTTTTTCAGATAAGGCATAGTAGTTTATAAACTAAAATCAATTTCCTATAGATTATTTTCCCTCAAATTTTTGATATAAATTTTATAACAAGTATAAAATTGCATGTCAAGTTGACATAACCCTAATTTGCTAATTTTTTACTACCACATAAGAGTGTAGTTTGGTTGACCATGATCCTGTACATACCAAACACTACCTTAAATAAGTCATATGGAGCTTCGATTTTTAATCATTTGGGTCATATTTCCATTTGGACATAATTTCAACCTATGCATCTTCTATTTAGTGTTTCTCCTTCTTGCTCCTAGATTCATATCTAAACTATTTGAATCTAGCCATGCCACTTCCTTCCCTTATTGATTTCAATTGTTTCTCAAAGGATGGTGGGGGCTTCTTGAGTTTGATGTTTTGAGATTCTTCTTCCTCTTCATCATCATAATGAAGCTTTAGTTTTCTCCTTAGCCTTGTAGGCTTGCTAGTAGTGATCAAAGGAGCAATTATCTTCTTAGGTTCAATCTTCTCTAGTGATGCCTTGATCATTACTTTTCCCTTCTTCTTTGGAGGTTCTTCTTGCTCCTCACTGGAATTTTTCTCTTCATCATCTCTTCTTCCTTTTATAAGCATGATACTATCATCCTTCTTATCAAATTTCATTTGAATATTTTCCATTTTTTTCTTTCCTCTCTTAAATATTTGAGGAATCTCTATTTCTAGAGATATTCTAGTTTTGGCATCTTCATAGGTGCCAGAGTAGGTGGCCTTAGGATCATCTAGCTCATTTAGTAGAACCTCAATTATTTCCCTAGTATCACCAATATTCACTTCATAGCCCAATGGTTTTACCCATGCAATCCTAGGTATGACAACTTAAATGTGAGTTTTATCACAATCAACTAGGAAGAAAATATCTTGTTCATAATGATCAACTAGCTTTTGAGGGATCCTAAATCTATTCTACATATTATCTATAAATTTCTCTAAATATGCATCCATAATTCCATCAAAATTTTCTCTAATATAATTGATGAATTCATTTATCTATTGGATACCTGGTCTATGCTTGATCCAAATCACATTACCCTTGAAAGAAAAGTACTTTTTCTCATACAAAAATGAGCATACCAGTAAACAAACAAACTTAAAAACTATATTCTTTGATGCCTGGATGCTCTCCATGTTCTTACTTAATTAAACTAGTTGTATCTTGGATAGGTCATAAGATAGATTTTTCTTCACTATCTTGAATGCTAGGTTGACTTTCTTATAGGGTATGTTGTTGGGTTTGCTCAAGCTATAGATTTTGTGGGCAATAACCTAGATGCCAAACTTGATTCTTCTATTTGTAACATTATTTAATTTTAAATACCTCTGTCATCCCTCTCTAGTAGGGTTTTCTTTGCAAGCTCACCTCAAGCTAGAGTTTTGGTAGTTGTAAGTCTATCCAACATAGGGTAACCTTTGAGTCAATGGATCATTCTCTTCATGATATGCACTGATTTCTCAAGCTAAAAAGACATATCATGAACCCTACTCAAAATGCATCTGATCCACTTAATTTGGAAATTCCATGGAATATGCAGTGCATGAGTCAAAACCTTAACTTCCAAATTCCTGTGCTTTTTTTTCAACACTCCATTCTCATGCAATGCACCAAATACTTCATTCATCATGAATGAACCTAAGTCCTAAATAGTGCAGTAGTAAAATGACCTAATATTATGAATTAACAATGCCTTTGGAGGGATGATTGAGTGAACTCCCTTGGGATTTTTCTCTTCAGTACTACAAGGGATAACTTTAATTTGGGTGCCTCACAAACTGCATTCTTCATCAACATTTTAAAACCTTTCTTTTCCTTTATGTCTAAGGCAAATTCCATTTTTCCTGGCTAATGAATATTTTTAATGATAGATCACTTTATCAAATAACACTCTGTCCAATTCACTTAGCAACATGATAATTTCTTCTCTAAATTCATGGTGAAAGAATTAACCCTTGATTTCCATTTTTATCAAATTCAACTTTAGGGCCTAATAAATTCTTTATATGTGGTAGGAGACATAACTCAGAAAAAACTATTCATTGTGAAGTTTGGTTAGAACAATTTCCCAACTTGGTTTGACTCAGTTATGCCTTACAATTTTGTTATAACTAAGATTTTCTAGCTTAGCTTCCTTCACTTGTTCTTTTGCATCTTAATATATAGATTTGGGCTATTATTTCTTGTCTACTTGGAACTGACATAGGATCTTCTTTGGATTCACAATTCCAACCATATCTTTGTATTCTCACTTAAAGGTGTTTTCTTAACCCAACTCATTGGTTTTGGTGCCAATACCTTGATTGTCCTTTCTTGTTTTTCCTTTGATTTACTTACCTATTTTTTTATTCATTTGAATTTTGATCTCTTCAACCTTTGTTTTCCCTTTATTTTGTTCACTGGGATTTGGTGTAGCTTGATTCATATAGTTTCTTTCCAAATGACCAACCTTCTTGCATACATAACATCTATTATTAGTATTTATTTTCTTGAAGTGAGTTCTTACACAATTTTTTTCCAATGTGGCCATATTCTCCATTTAGATAGAATATTCCTCATGTGTTGTAGTCTCAACCAATAATTGCCAGCACCAGCACCAACACCAACACCTTGTTTAGTTCTATTGTACTAATTATTTGGATTCCACTTCTAGAATCTAGACTCAAAATATTTGTGACCATATTTCTAACATGTGTAGTAGTTCCTTCAAATTTTAGTTTTTTTCTACATTCATTTACCTTGTGTCCATGCGTCACACAATTATATCAATATCCATTGAACTTGGGTTCAATAGTATTACTCCAAAAAATGTATAATGTATGTCCCATTTTTCCACAAATGTTATATGTAGGTTTTTTTTTCATGCTCCTTCTTTTGATGATTCTCTGTTTTTAGTTTTTGAAGTTGTAAACTCAAAGCTAGTAGTGCTTTTGTGTCTTTTCTGAGTTTGTTTATATAATTTATTCACACTTTCTTGTGACATCAACATTCTTTCATTGAGTTCATTTCTTGAGTCTTTCATTCTCTATTCTTATATTGGTGCTTTCATGATTTTCATTATTTAGGTGATTTTCCATGTCGGCCTAATATTGTGATAACTATTGGATTTCATTAGTCTTCTCTTCTAATCTTGATGCAAGAAATATTCTATCTTGTCCTACCATTTCTTTGTCATTTTATTCTTTTTTCTTTTGTTGCATGCCTTCACATAGGCTGACTGAGTGCCTTTCATGTTCTCTTTTTAATTTCATTACTTCTTCATGTAGAATTTTATTCCTCCCTAGTAGATCTTCTATGGCTGCATGTTTTTCTTCTAAACTTATTTCTTTGTAAAGGTATTTTATTGTTTCTTGTATTTATATATTATCATTCATCTATATTTCTAATTATTTTCTTCTTTTTAAGAGTGGGTGGGCTACTCTTTGAGTTTATTGATTTGTCTCATAGCCATATGTAGATTTAGCTCTCATTCTCAATGGGTTTTCCTAACTTATACACTTTCATTTCCTTATATATTTACCCTCAAGATGCTAAGCCTCTGAAAAGAGAACCTTTCTCAGATACCAATTTTTAGAAATGTAAAGATAGACAGGTGACTAAGAGAGGGCGGTAGGAATGAAGAACCACTTAAAACTCTTCACTTAGATTGCTTTTGCCTTTCTTTATTAGATTGTCTTATTTCTACTGTAATGCATGAAACATAAAGCAATAAAAGAAAAACACCATGGCACTTTGACACAATATTTGGTAAACCCAAAACCCTCAAAAGTGAAGGTAAAATTGGGGTGGGCATGACAACCACAATGCTCCACTACTATAGTAATAAAGTTGGCCTATTAGGGCTTATAATTGATCACTTGTGGTGATCTACTACATTACGAGTATAAAGGACTAGTAGGTCCACCTTGTGAAAGGATTTTACAATACAATGAAGTGTGTACTCTATTAGGATATTAAGTAAAGAATTGTAAGGTCTTCCTTGTTACAGGATTTTACTTGATGCAATTGTTAAGATGCAACCAACAACATGATCCTTTGTTTGCGACTTTATTTTTTCATATAGATATTCTATTAAATTTGGTAATCACTTGAATTTGACATATGTGTCTCTACTCTACCCTTCTATACTACTTGGTAGCCACAAGACTTAACTACCAATCAATCTTCTATTCTTCACACTTCCTTGTCTTGCAATTCATTCCATCTTCCTTTTACACTTTCTTACATTTGACAAAAAAATTACATCTCTATTATATAGTTATACAATCAATATGTTCATTGTAGGTCAGTTTCAAATGAAAATGTGCATTTTCAATAATCAAATTATATCTCCAATCCATCTTATGCTGATTCTCAAGTCAAATTGTGTAATCGAGTGATATGTTGATGCTCATGTAATATAGTGTTCTTGGGTGAAACTATGGCCCTTGGGTAACACTAAATTCTAGGGAGATATTGCTTTATTTTCTTGCACTAGATGCTTGGTTCATGATAAACACACAACAAGCACTTCTTGGTTGGTTAGCACTATGATGCTTGTTCCATATGGTGGTGCTCGGTTAATACTAGATATTTTGGTACTCAATTTAAACAAGATCCTCTCAATTTTCTTAAGATATAGTGAAAATATTCTGACTAAAGGAAAGATTTTTTACAATATTACCTTACCTTTCTAAATAATGACTAAATAATTATGCACTAACTGACTATATGTCTTTCTATAGTGTCAACACATGTGTCCTTTCTAGAGGACGTGACCTTATTTCCATTCAATTATTTTTTATGAGAAATTATGATTTTCTTGTATTATCTAAAAGTTTATATAGTGACTGAATGATTTAAATTCACTTAGAATCATTCTGTAAGTGTCATTTAGTCAAATTTCTAATTTTTAGGTTTGAATTGTTGAATTTAATTTATTTGGCTTGTAAGTATATTCATAATCTATACTTCTTTTGTTAGAAATGCTTTAGAATAACTGAGACAAGAGGGAGGGGTGAATCAGTTATTCAAGGTCCAAATGTCCTATTCAAACTTTTATCAGTAAAGTGTGCCCATTTAACTATCTGTTCATCCAAGCTTAAAATTTTCTATTTAGCAAGTTACTATAAATCAACATGCAAGCATAACACATGAAAAGATCAACACATAACATAGTGATTTACATGGAAACCCAATTTGGGAAAAACCACCAATAACATGCTACTCAATTTTCACTCTTCTGAAGTGATGCCCTGTGAAAGGCCTACCATGTTAAAGGCTACAACACACTGTTAAATGTGACTTGGTTAAAGAATTTAACCACCCTATTAGAAGTGGACCTAGTTAAAGGACTTTAGAACATTCGCTTGGAATGTCACCCTATTAAAGGATTTACAGATGGCTATTAAACCAACCCTAACTGATACAATTTCTAGAGAAAAACAATAAGGGGTTTTGACCTGATTACAAAATACAACTCAACTTATAGATCTCAAAACTTTGTCTGGATTTCAGTCTCTACAACTATTGATAGCTTGCCCTCCTTTCAAGCTTAGTCTCCTTGAGTCTTTGTACTCAATGCACTAGTGCAATCATCTCTCTAACCACTTGTTGAGGCAAAGTCTTTGTGCTTTGGTCTTCCTTCTAGATGCCTTCTCCTTGACACCCTCAACTACTTCACAGTTTGGTACCCTAGCAACTCTTGCTTCTTGGTCTATGACTCCTTAAATAAAAATCTAGAGTTACTTTTCCCACTTGATTCTTCCCTCTTTTAATTTCAATTCGTATGGTAAGGTAGGATTCATTAAATCTAACCCATATTTTGTTTCTTCTAGAAACATCATGAAGAATCCTCTTGAATTTGCTCAAAAATAGTTTACATAGAATTATGTGCCACCAGTTCATCATCCTTATCATCCAACTGGTTCACAAAATTAAAGGCAACAAATCTATTGGCTCAGATGTGACAAATCTTTGTCATTTTTAATAATGCAATAGGTCAGCACATACTGTGTTACTTGTCACCAACTACATTTTATTGATGCTCGACACCTAAAGTTCACTCAACACCTACTAAGATTTCCTGATGCTCGGTAGCTTCTATATCACTCGGCACTTGAACTTCACTCGACACCCATTGAAGTTCACTTGGCACACACTAGATTTTCTATTTGCCTAGTTCCAATTGAAAATTTTCGCGACTTAAACTAGATTGCTCGGCACCCACTAATGAACTTGGTTTAAGCTTTATATTCAACCTTATTACAACTTATACTTCTAATGTTTCTAAGTGTGGCCAGCCTCTATATATTCAACTATTCTATCAATACATCATTTAAGCATTGTCTTAACTGATCTTTACACTTCATTACAAAACTATAACTCAACCTTTCCCTTAGGTTCTCTTGTTACATCTTTTTGATCAAATCTTCTTCATCAATCACCTAAGTGATAGTACTTGAATCTTATAAGAAATTATCATTCCTACAAGTAGCAGGTTTGACATCAATGACAGAACAATGATTGAAAACATTCTTTTAACAATCAACTTCCTTCTTTGCAACAATGTCCCTCTTTGTTCTTCAATCTTCTTCATCAATGATCTTTTCAGTTAGATTTCCAACAATCTCCCTCTCTTGCATTGATGGCAAACCAAAATGATCAATCCATCAAACTAAACTATTTAACCAAGTTATCAACATGCTAACTAGGTTAGAACAGTAAGTCAAATTCCAAAAAGTAATTGTGTTACCATCAGTTTCACATCTCCCTCTTTTGATACACTTTCTTGATTGCTTCATTTTTGCTTCTCCCTATTAGCTACTATATCCTTTTTATTTCCTTTCTTCCTTCTTACATTTTCTCCCTCTATATGCATTGCTCATCTTCTACTATTTCTCTTTATTCTTATCAACTTCTTCATCTTCTGCCTCAATTGTTGATCAATTTCTTACCACTTCTGCCTCATTCTTCATTTGATTAGTCTCTACATTTTCTCCCTCTTTCTTCATTCTTTATCTTCTCATCAGTTGTTGATCAATTTTCTACTATTTCTCCCTCTTTGCCAATAATGCCAAAGACATATTGTTTCAGCATCTTAATATGTAAGTGTAGCTTTTGCAAGTTCTTTCACTTTCTCCCTTTGTCACCTTGCTTGTGACTGATTTGGAACTTCAACACTTTAATTACTTAAGGAATAATCTTAAAGTAGGTATCCTTTGCATCAATGTGTAATATTTCAACAATCAACTTGTTTGATGCAGCGCAGTCTTTCTTTTTCTTCAAGTAGCCTTGGCTAGGGGTATCACCCCTAACTTACCTCTAAGATACTCAAAAGCATCTTTAGGTAGTGCTTTTGTGAAGATGTCAGCAATTTTTTCCTTTGAGCTAACATATTTCATCTTCACTTGTTTTTCTTCCACCAATTCTCTTAGATAGTGATACTTGATTGCAATATGCTTGGTTTTGGCATGCATTACAAGGTTCTTTGATATGTTGATAGCACTTGTATTATCACAATAAATTATCATAGGCTCATTTACTTCTTCCTTCATACCTTGCAATAGATGTTTGATCCATACAATATTGGTGCAATGGATAGTAGCTGCAACATATTCAACTTCTATAGTGGATTGTGAGGTACAACTTTATTTTTTGCTGGTCCATGTAATCAATCTTTTTCCCAAGAAAAGTGATCCTCCACTAGTGCTTTTTCTATCATCGATATCACCTCACCAATCTACATCAATGTAGGCTCTTAGTTCAAAAATTTCACTTCTCTTGTAATACAAACCAAAGCCATCAGTTCTTTTTAGGTATCTCATTATTCTCTTTACTACCATCAAATGATTTTCTCTTAGATTTACAAAAAATCTTGCCACTATTCTAATACCTAATGCAATGGTCTACTATGTACAACATATTGCAACTTTCCAATCATTGATCTATACAATGTTTGATTCACTTTAGCTAACTCATCATTTTTGGACAACTTATGTCCTATCACCATTGGTGTGCTAACTAGTTTTAAGTCTTCTAATCCAAATGTCTTGAGTATTTCCTTGATTTATTTTGATTGGGTCATAAATATGCCATGCTTCAATTGATGTACTTGCAATCCAACAAAGAATTTGATTTCTCTAAACATTGACATCTCAAACTCATACTTCATTTGATTAGCAAAATCTTTGCATAGAATATCTTTTCCTCCAAATATTATATCATCAACAAAAAATTTAGTTATCAAAATGTCTTTCCCTTTTTCTACCTTGATATATAGGTTGTTGTTGTCATCTATTCTTTCAAATCCTATCTTCACAAGATATTTGTGCAGTCTCTCATACCATGCTCGAGGTGCTTGCTTCAAACCATAAATTGCCTTATGCAATTTGCAAACCATATCCTTGTTGTTGTCATCAACAAATCCTTTAGGTTGTTCTATGTATAATTCTTCTTCTAGTACACCATTTAGAAAAGTAGACTTCACATCTATTTGGTAGAATTTGAAACCTTTGTAAGAAGCATATGCAAGCAATGTTCTTACTCCTTCCATTCTTGCAATAGGGGCAAATGTTTCCCCATAATCTAGTCCTTCTTATTGTCCATAGCCTTTGCAAACTATTCTATCTTTGTTTCTACTTATCTCACCATTCTCATCAAATTTTTTCTTAAACACCCATTTGGTACCGATTACATTCTCGTTAGCTAGTCTAGGAAATAGGGTCTAGGTTTTGTTCTTCTCAATCTAGTCTATCTCTTCTTCCATAGCTTTATACTAGTCATCATCTTGTAGTGCATCTTTAATTTTTTTGGGCTCAACTTTTCTCAACAAACATGATTCATTTTTGAGTCTATTCTTTTTCATTGGTCTGGCATCCTTGTCGCCAATGATTTGATCTATAGGGTTATGTCTTCTTGCATACTTGGCTAACCTTAGTTTTGTTCTTCTTTACATGTTTTATCCTTAAGCTTTAGAGTCATTTTTTTTCTTCTCCATCTAGTGCTTCATCATTTCTTTCATGTATACTATTTTTAGAGTTAGAATGTGCTTTTCCTACATTCTGTAACTTAGCTTTTGAATGCAGCTTAGCATTCACTAGCTATGACTCGACTAATACTAAGAATTATTGTTGATTCCCAACTTAATTGGTAGCATTACCTTCGACATTGATTCCTTCATAGAAATATACAAAAGATCTATAATCTTCTGATTGCTTGGACTCATCAACTTGAACTTCTACATGCTCATCAAAATTTACATTTGCGCTCTTCACAATCTTGTTAGTGTTAGTATTCAAACACTTATATGCCTTACTTCTACTAGAGTATCCAAGGAATATCCCTTCATAACTTTTTGCATCAAACTTGTCATTTCTAGTATATTTAAGAATATAGCATTTACAACCAAATACTTTGAAATGTTTTACATTAGGTGAGTGACCATAAAAAAATTCAAAAGGTGTTGTGTTTGTACCTTTCTTGACTTGGACTATGTTCAGAGTGTAAACAATAGTGCTTACAGCTTCTCTCCAGTACTTTAGAGGAACATTTTTCTCCATCATCAAGGTTTTAGCACAGTCTATTATTGATCTATTTCTTCTTTCAAAAATACCATTCTATGGTTGAGTTCTTAGTGTTGATGTTTTCCTTTTGATACCTTTGTCATTACAGAATATCTCAAATTCTTTTGATGTGAACTCTCCTCCTCTGTCTAATCTTAGGCATTTTTCTTACTTGTTTCCTTCTCAAATTTGGCCAAATACCACTTAAACATTTGAAATACATCAGATTTTTTGCTTCAAAAACATAGTAGTCATCATCTTGGAATAGTCATCTATAAATAGGATTATGTATATGTCTCCTAGGTAGCTATGCACTTCTATTGGACGATATAAGTCTGTATGGACTAGCTCTAGTACTTCTTTGGAAGTCTATTTTTTTATTTTGAAATTAGACTTAGTCATCTTCCTAGTTGACATTGTTTCCACATTTCATTTTTAGGCTTCTTTACTTTAGGGAAACCTCTGACTTTCTTCTTTTTGTTGATGCTAATCAGATTATCAAAGTTAACATGACATAACCTTTTATGCCATAACCACACATCATCAAATCTAACAACAAGACATGTTGCATCTTCCATATCTAGATAAAATAGATTACTTCTTGTTTGTTCACCTTTTTCTATCAAATTTACATCAATTTCATAGATCTTGGTAGTTTTGTTTCCAAATTCTACCTTGCAACCTACATTGCCTAACTATGATACACTCAATAGATTGTAGTTCAATCCTTCAACATAGTATGCATTATCACATGAAATTTTCTCTATAAGTTTAATTGAACCTTTTCCTTTAATTTGATATGGAACATTGTTTCCAAACCTAAAACTATTTTCATCATATTGAGTAAAGGTAATGAATTTACTTTTATCTCCTGTTATATGATGTGAGCAACCACTACCTATGATCCACTTGTCATTCTTGTTCACACAAGTCACTAGTGTTGTTGCTTCATCTTCATTTGATTCATCATTCATGGCTACATAGACTACTTCACCATCATTCTCATCAGAATCTTCTTCAATAATGTAGCATCTTTTGTCTTTGTCCTTGTAATCTCTACTATCATCTTTGCTTTTGTTCTTGTACTTGTTTCCTTCTTTGTAGTTCTTCTTCTGTGTACACCTTGTAGAAATATGACCTACTTTATTGCAATTTAAATAAATGATAGGCAATTTACCTTTAAATTTTCCTTCGCCTCTATAGAATCTTCTAGCAAATAGTGCTTCCAATTGTTCCACATCTTCTTCATCTATGATGCTATCACTGGATGCATGTTTTCCTTCTCTTCTCATTTTATATCACCTCCTCGGTGTCTTTCAATTTCAGCTTGGCCTTGAAAGCATATTCAAGGTTCTTAGGTCTGTAGTTGTTAAAGTTAGATAGTTCAAATGTAGTAATTCTTCTCACAATTCCTTCAAAGTTTAGATTGTTCCCTTGTACACACCTTAGCTCTTGGATGGCAGAAACTGTGCTAGCATAGATAAGGACTAGGGTTCTCAAGTATTTTCTATTGATAGTCTTTTCTTCTAATTGACCACCTAGACTCCTTATTGAACTTACCACTTCTTTCATTCTAGATCCATATTGAGCAACATTCTCCCCTTCCTCCATTTTCATGTCATCAAACTTTCCTCTGAGGCTTTCTCTCTTCACTCTCTGAAAATTTTGATATCCTCCATAGATATCTCTTTGGGCTTTCCACATCTTGAATGCAGTATCACATTCTTTGATGTCATCAAATTTAGCATAACTATGTGTAGAGGCAATCTCCATAATTGCCTAATTATGCTCCTTCCTCTTGTTCAAATCATCTATAGTAAGAGGTCCAGCTGGGTCTATATTTTTTGTTCCAATTGAGGTTTTTACATAATCACCTATTTATCCAAGGTTCAATTTCATTAGACTCTACCATGCAATGAAGTTGTCTTTGTTGAGCTTGGGTACTTCTCTCTTGGACATCTTGATCTTCCTACTTCTAGTACCTTGGAACTAAATCAAAAAATGACTCTAATACAAATTGTTAGAAATGCTTTAGAAGAATTGAGAGGGGGGGTGAATTAGTTATTCAAGATCTAAATGCCCTATTCAAACTTTAATCAGTAAAGTGTGCCCATTTAACTATCTATTCATCCAAGCTTAAACTTTCCTATTCAACAAGTTACTATAAATCAACATGCAAGCATAACACATGAAAAGATCAACACATAACACAGTGATTTACATGGAAACCCAATTTGGGAAAAACCACCTGTAACATGCTACTCAATTTTTACTCTTTTGAAGTGATGCCCTATGAAAGGCCTGCCTTGTTAAAGGCTAAAATACACTATTAAATGTGATCTAGTTAAAGGATTTAACCACCCTATTAGAAGTGGGTCTAGTTAGAGGACTTTAGACCATTCACTTGGAATTTCACCTTATTAAAGGATTTACAAATGGCTATTAAACCAACCTAAGTCCATAGGATTGTCATCTACCCAAACTAATACAATTGCTAGAGAGTAATAATAAAGGGGTTTTGACCTAATTATAGAATACAACTCAACTTGTAGATCTTAGATCACTTCTCAGCTCATAACTTTGCCTAGGTTTTAGTCTCTACAACTCTTGACAGCTTGCCCTCCTTTCAAGCTTAGTATCCTTGAATCTCCATGCTCAATGTACTAGTGCAATCATCTCTTTGACCACTTGTTGAAGCAGAATCTTTGTGCTCTAGTCTTCCTTCTAGATACCTTCTCCTTGACACCCTTCAACTACTTTGCAATTTGGCACACCAGCAGCTCCTGCTTCTTGGTCTGTGACTCCTTAAATAAAAATCTAGAGTTTCTTTTCCCACTCAATTCTTCCCTCTTTTAATTTCAATTTGTATGGATTAGGTAGGATTCATTGAATCTAACCTTTTTTTTTTTCTTCTAGAAGCATCATGAAGAATCCTCTTGAATTCACTCAAAAATTATTTACATAAAATTATGTTCCACTAGCTCATCATCCTTATCATCCGACTGGTTCAAAAATTCAAGGTAATAACTCTATTAGCTCAGATTTAGCAAATCTTTGTCATTTTTAATGATGCAACAACTCGGCACTATCAAAATTCTCACGCTTGGCACATACTCTGTTACTCGGCACCAACTACATTTTATTGATGCTTGGCACCTAAAGTTCACTCAACACCTACTAAGATTCTTTAATGCTTGACATCTTCTATATCACTCGACACTTGAACTTCACTTGGCACTTGAACTTCACTCAGCACTCATTGAAATTCGCTTGGCACACACTAGATTTTCTATCTACTTGGCTCCAACTGAAAATATGTTCAGCTTAAACTAGCTTGCTCAACACCCACTAATGAACTTAGTTTAAGCTTTGCAATCAACCTTGTTAAAACTTATACTTCTAATGTTTCTAAGTGTGGAGAGCCTCTATATCTTCAAGTATGTTATCAATATATCATTTAACCATTGTCTTAATTGATCCTTGCACTTCATTACAAAATGATAACTCAACTTTTCCCTTAGGTGCTCTTATTACATCTTGTTGATCAAATCCTCTTCATCAATCAACTAAGTGACAGTACTTGGATCTTATAAACAATTTTCATTCCTGCAAATAGTAGGTCTAACATCAATGACAAAACAATGATTGAAAAAGTTCTTTTAACAATGAACTTCCTTCTTTGCAACAATCTCCCTCTTTGTTCTTCAATCTTCTTCATCAATGATCTTTTTCATAAAGTAGTTAAATTTGTGTAGTTAAAATCCATAGACTGATGTTTATGTTTTTTATTTTAATCTTAAGCATTTTATTTGAGAGATTTTATAGATCATAGAATTTCTAGTAATTGGTCAAACTACCCATTTGTTGAAAAAATAAAAGATTCTAGTATTTCAATCAAGCTTAGAACTAGATAGTCTAAAGATAGCTCCTAGTGGCTTGAGGTAGAGTCAATGTCTAAATCCAATCACTATTTTATAGTACAAACCCCCAAAAAAGCATTAATACTACCTATATCTTTATACAATATAGCCTTGTACATTCCCCTAGTCAATAATTAGTTAAAATTAAATGTTGCAAGTTGACAAAACAAAAACCTTTCATATAATTTTTGGCACTATTTTATGGGACACATGTTTGGGTGTCATAGAAACATAAAACCTTTTAGTATTTTTAAGAATCTCATTGTAGAACTTTGATGATGTACAAAAGATGTACACATTATTTGGATGATGGCTTCTTGGTGAGAATTATATTGGTCAATATCATAGAGTTCATAATCACATGGGTCCTAATTGAGAGGAAGAATAAATTGCCTTTGAAATATTACTAGTAACAAGAGGAAAATAAAATCAACCTTGAAGAAGAAATGAGTGACTGTAATGAGAATCGTGTAAATAAGAATAGAGGTGATCAACTTGACAAAATATTTAAGTATCTTATAAATATTGATAAGAAAAAACATGAACAATAGATAAAGAATATATCCCCTACAATATTGCCTAATTTCAAAGGAAAAAAGTTAGTAGATCCTAATGAATTGCTCCTTGAGTTTCATTTTTGTGCCAAATTAGTAATATTGAAAATAGGAGAAATATGGATTTCATCTAGTATTTCTGTAGTGCATGCCCCTAGGTCGCATTTTTGTTATCATTATCGAACTCTTTTAGGGCTAGTTTTATGTTGATGGTTAATAGCATTGTTTTGAGACTATCAGATATTGTGCTATGGATTCAGTTGATATGTGATGAGATTACTTAGACTCTACATTTGATGTATGCATGATGATTATTACATTATTTTTAGTTATTAATTAGTTAGATGGTTTATTATCACATGTGTTCTTTTATGGATACTTACCCCATACTTGCATGTGTATGGTGTGTGTGTTTGTTCTTGGATGGCATTTCTAATGTGGGTAAGGAAGGAAGTCGTAGTCACCTGCTAGTTAGGATCTACACGATGCACCACTTCCTGCCATTGCCTATTTAGCTTAGCATATATATATATATTGTATGTGCATCCATGGTCTTTATGTAGGTTGCAGGTACAGGGTATCAACTTCCTTGAATTGCCAAGATGAGCATACCCTATCGCATTATCTCAATGGTAAGTGAGAGGAGATAAATTCTCAAGTCCAAATTCCAACATTTTAAGCCATTTGTCCTAATTGGAAATTAGGACAAGTATCTGAATTGAGTACCCTCTAAATGCATTAGATGACATAATTCGTGATATTAACCCATTTAGTTTGATTTTGTCTGTGTTTTGCTATGATGGGTTTTTGTATTTTACTTTATGAGTTCTTGGTGTATTTTATATTAATTAAGTCTAATTAAAATATTTAATTAATGGTTTAATTTAATAGAAAACTAATATGGTATTTTAATATTTATTTTATTTAATTAATTAAGAAATTAATTAAATAAAATAATTAAATTTGAAGATAAAAGTTATAATTTTAAAGTTGGAATGTGATAATATTTAATTAAGTTAATAAATATTTTAGCAATTCAGTTTCGAAAATGAATTTAAAAGTGGAAAAGATATTAAAATTATTAAAAGATTATAGGCTGTATGATGTGTGCATGTGATTAAAATAAAAATATATTAAGATTAAACAAGTGGATTTATTAAAGTGAGTGCATAAGATTTAAAAATTAATAAATTAAATTGAAAAGAGTAAAGTGAATATTAAATTAATTAATGTGCATAATTTTTATATTCATTCACATAGGAGTGTGCGAATTCTTGGGAGTTGTCATGTAGACAACACAGGAGTTTGCACTCTAATTATGAACGCGTTGTCTACACTTAGGGGTTAGCATATTATTTGAGTACATGGTGTCTACAACATTCTAGACACCTCATCATGTTCATCTTTTTATCGTAGAAGTTATGTGCTTGGTTGTCATACTTATCTTCTAGTTCTTTCTAGACACATTCTAGATGCATCTTAGAGGCCTTTATATAGAGGCTCTTCTAGTGTGTATGGACAAGCGGAGAGGCATTCGAGAAGCTCATATGCTTCTACAAGCACTTCTAGTCACTCGAGGTGGTTGGTTCGGATCTTGGAGGAATTGCGAATGTTGGAGAAGGAAGGGATTTTTCTATGGACTTCTAAGACATGGCAAATTAGCATCAGTGTCCACGTGCACTTGTGATTTTCTCATATTCCATTTGCACTCTTTCTCTTCCTGTCTTCATCGTGTCTGTTATATGTGTCTGAATATACTCCATGAACAAATCTTCAATCTTGGAATTGGAATCTAGATATGTATGTTAATTTTTAATTGGTTGAGAAGAAAACAATAGAAAAACCTAGTTCCAATTAAGAAAGAAATTAGTTCTAAATCGGGTTTGGGTTCAAATTAGAATCAAATTGAGAAATAGATTTAAAAACAGTTTGAATGAATACAAGAATTTTACTACAAAAAAAAAAAAAAAATAGAATATTCAGAGAATAGTAATAAATTGTCCCATCAAATTAATTCTAACTTGTTGTTAAATATATATATATATATATATATATTATTTATTTATTTATTTATTGTGCCCTAAATTTCATATGTATAAGGAGGAAATAGATTATATATAAAAGAAGGTTTATTAAAAATAAATATGAACGATTAATAAACATTTATACCAAAAACGTAGTAAAAGAAAGTAATTTGTTTAAGAAAAATATATATATAATTTTTTTGGGCGGCAGGATTTAAACCACCGCACCCGCCATCCTCTCACCCGGCGACAGACGTACACAGGTCTGCAATGTACCCACGTGATCGCAGGGTACTTGCGTCCTGCGGGCCGCACGGCTATAAAGCCATCGACTTTTAAAAGGTTATGATTTGTGTTGTGATTCTTTTTTTTTTTAATTCATTTTATATAAATTTTAATATATTTGTAATTTGTAATAATTTTATTATTATTTGGTAATATTTTCTATTCTAAGTTTTATTGTATTAAAGAGGAGTTAACTCACACTTTTAGTTTTAATTAATGATATAAATATTGTTTATTAAATAGTTCGTTAGTGGTTGTTGAATTGATTAGTTAATAATTATTAATTATTAATTTGGTAACATTGAAATTGATTTGAATTAATGGCAAATTTCATTTGATAATGATTAATTATATTTGTCATTTAGAAATTCGAGTTTTTTTTAGTCTGGGTATATTTTTATTTAGTAATCAATTATTACTATTATAGTAATATAATAAATGATTACTTTCAAGTCGTAATATGATTATTAATTAATTTAATTAAAGGAGGTTTGATTAAGATTGATTAATAAGGGAAGATGTTGTATTAAGTTTTTTAAGCTTGTCTAGTTATTACAATTATGTTTTAATAAAAACGTAAATTATCAATGGTGATATAATAGTCTTGTAATAATCATTAATTAGTTCAATTAGTTTAATTGAACTTAGTAAATGATTAACAATGCTTAAGAGGATATAGTGTTATCTTATTGAAGTGGTAATATTGAAACATCGATGATTTAATGAATGTTTACCCTTAGATTATCTTGGAGAAAATTTACAAAGAAAAAAGTTGAATAGGAGTAATGGTGCTTGATATTTAAACATTCGGATGAGTTTAAGTTTTGGGGAAATGAAGAATCTTATTCTAGAAGGGAAAATTATTACCCAACTAATATTCATTGGGTCGTTGATATGGATATGTAATTATTAATTAAATTAATTAATTAGATTTAATTAAAATTAATTAATAACTAAGTTATGTAATAGGGTTGTAATTGATATGATTCTTTTAATGAAGTTGTAAAGTATTTACATCGAAGTAGATAAATCTTACTTTCATGACTTGAATAATGACCTTTGATATTTTAATGGTTATTAGTGATGATTTAATTATTATAATGATTAAATTAAGAGACCTAAATTTTAGTAATATTTAGTTGAATTTTAATTAAGTATTGTTAGAATGATAAAGAGTTATACCTATGCTCATTATTAAATTATTTAATTAAGATTAATTAATAAAGTGAATAATTTTAATTAAGGGACAATGAAGATTAGATTAATGAGTAAATATTTATCCTTCAATTATTCTTAGAATGTAATTTTAAATAATGGAAGGATAATGTTATCGAGAGAAAAAATGGGTTGACTTGTAGGTCAAATGATTAATCTTATATACTTGAAGTATACTTGCAAACAGAAACTGAAACCTCCATACTCAATTCAACTATGTAATTTTAGCAAACCAAAAACATGTGCTTGCATTGTGTTTTCTCTATGCTTCTTGTTTTGGGTTTTAGGGTTGACTAGTGTTGACCAATTATAGGACATCTACTAGAGGCTCGGGGGTTATGATTGTGATGTCATGATGATGTCTTTTTGGTCTCAATTCTTTATAAACCCAACCATCGTAATGTGATGGTATGCTCTATGAGATGTTTGTTTTTACTGATTGTTATTGTTTTTCAGTCTTCTGGAGTGAAGCTGAGTTATATGTATCTGAGACACTTGACTTAACCATTTTTGAGTCATCGATCAGTTATTCTTGGATTACTTTCCAGTCACCTTGATGGGACTAAAGTGTTGATTTATTTCTTGATGATGTCATGTTGTGACATGTTTTGACTCAACCATTTTAGAGTCTTCGATCAGTATGATTTTGAGATATATTTTGGTTATTGAGAACCAATGGATACTTTTGATTATTAGTGATACCTTTAGTTACCAATAGAGAACTGTTTTGGTCATGATTATCTATGGATGCTTTTCATTTGCTCATGGAGATTTGATGTTCTTTTTATGGATTATCTTTTGGTATTTCTTTCCAGTCGCTTGTATAGGACTGTGGTGATTTGCGATTTATGATTACATGAGCTTAGGGTAGGTTATCTACTTGTAGTGTTTGGAAGTAGCTTGCAATGGGAGTCAGGGCCCTAAGTGGCTGCCAGGGTAACTCATTGCAAGTTATTTTAATAAGTAAAAACATTTACACTAAATGGGGATTAAATGAACCAAATAAGATAATTTTATGTTCTCGCCCATGCCTTGAGTGCTAGTACAGAGTAGGATGGGAGTAGAGAGAATGCTTGGTTGCGACCTTGCATTCCGTAGCATGCCTCATCAGTATGAGAGGATACTAGTGGCCGCACAAGGATCAGTAGGGAGCCCGGGTATATTGAGAGACTGCCAGGGTAACTCTAGCGTGATCTGTGCGATGACAATTTCTCACTTGCATAGTAGGTTTCCTACATGTCTTTTGTGTGCCTATGGGATTAGATGGTCGATTTTGTGATTGGAACCTTTGAGTTAGTATACTTTTAGGATTCCTAGACTTAGAGAGTTTTTGTGCTATGTGATTTGATAACCTTTTTGGGACTTGAGATTATCTCCTTAGCGCGGTGGGAGTGGACCATTTAGGTTCCACGTGGTTGAGTGGTAGTGCATTTTCACTCTTACCATTTGAGATCCATCCGAGACACCGTGGCTAGAGTATTTTTTGTTGGTATTTATCTTCATCCAGTTCTTGGATCTTATGATGGATGTTATTTACTGGTATGTTTCTTTACATTGATGATTTGCATATGTTAGATGATGTTATCTTATGCTTTACTTTGCATGTTAGATTACTTTAGGCATATGATGTAGTATGATTGAGGAGTGACATCTACTATGTTAATACCGATGATCTCTTTGGTGATTTAAAATGTTATGCATGGAGGGATGGCTAGGATCCATGATGGTCTAATGATATTATTTACGGTTGGGAGGAACTGTGCACTTAGTTAGTTATGTTTTTGATATATGGATATCTTTATGATGGATGTTTATATCTTCTGTGATGATGTATCATGTATGACATGTGGTTTCATTTACTTACTGTACTTGCATCATGGATTAGATTTAGTATGATGATGTACTTAATTTCACATATGTATATTCTTTTAAGCCTTTCATACCCTATGACATGTACAAGTGGATGATTGAGCAATCTAAAATGTAATTACTAAAATAATAATTGTATATTGTTTAAATATGTTGGGTGTATCATTATTATTTCATGAGGATGTGAGGTTAGATGAATAGATAAATTAGATGTTATTCAATGTTAAGGGATCCTTGAAGAATGTAACCTGTTATGTGGGTATGTTTATGATTACTTTCAGTTGAATGATGTTATTGCTTATGTTACTATATGTATGTTGTAGTTTAACTTTCATTTTTATTTTTATTTTTTAAAATGCTACCAAACTTAGTAAAATTTAGGTTAATTCTTTGGATCCTTGGTGGGGCGTTACATTTGGTATTAGAGCCCAAGTTTCAACATTGGAAGCTTTGGCTATATTGGAATGCCACTAGTTGTTAACTAGTTGAGCAAAACAAAAACTTTGAACTATCATGTGTATCTCTTTCAAACTGAAAACTTGAAACTAGGTGAACTGAAATAGAACTTAAAACTATTACTTGTATATTTTTCAGACTTCAACACTTAGCTTTCAAAATTGAAAATTCTACTTAAACCTAAACAAGAGCACAACTAAAAATTGAAACTCATTCTAGTTGCAAAACATGTATTTTTTATCTATGTTGTAAGGTAGTATGCCCTTGATTATCTTTGCAAGCATTAAATTGCTCTTGTTTAGAATGTATTAGGGGATCTATTTTAGTAGTCTTTGTGAGCATTAGATTGCTCTTGTTTAGAATGTATTAGGAGTTCTACTTTAGTAGTTGTTAAAGGAATGAATGTTGGATCAATATGATTTTCGGTTTATCATTAAACCAGAATCATATTGCTCTAAGTGTGTTGTAGTTTCACCAGTGGAATCATATTCCCCTACAGGGGGAAAGGGTTCAATGGGACCCGCATAGTGAGTATCTTAGCTTTTCATTCTTGTAGGCTTCCAAGAGTAAGCCTAATTCTAGGGGTTGGATGTAGTGCCTACCCCTAGGTTGCATTGTTGTTATCATTATCAAACTCTTTTAGGGCTAGTTTTATGTTGATGGTTAGCAACATTATTTTGAGACTATCAAATATTGTGCTATGGATTCAGTTGATATGTGATGAGATTATTTAGACTCTACATTTGATGTATGCATGATGATTACATTATTTTCAGTTATTGATTAGTTAGATGGTTTATTATCACATGTTTTTTCTTATGGATACTTACCCTATACTTGCATGTGTATGGTGTGTGTGTTTTTTCTTGGATGGCATTTTTGATGTGGTTAAGGAAGGGAGTCATAGTCACCTGCTAGTCAGGATCTACATGATACACCACTTCCTATCATTTCCTATTTAGCTTAGCATATATATATTGTATGTACATGCATGGTTTTTATGCAAGTTGCAAGTGCTGAGTATCGACTTCCCTAAATTGCTAGGATGAGCATACCCTATCACATTATCTCAATGGTAAGAGAGGGGAGATAAATTCTCTAGTCCAAATCCAAATCTTTTAAGCCATTTGTCCTGATTAGAAATCAGAACAAGTATCTGAATTGAGTACCCTCTGAATGCATCAGATGATGTAATTCATGATATTAACCCATTTAGTTTGATTTTGTGTGTGTTTTCTATGATGGGTTTTTGTATTTTACTTTATGAATTCTTGGTGTATTTTATATTAATTAAGTCTAATTAAAAGATTTAATTAATGGTTTAATTTAATGGAAAATTAATATGGTATTTTAATATTTATTTTATTTAATTAATTAGAAAATTAATTAAATAAAAGAATTAAATTTGAAGATAAAAGTTATAATTTTAAAGTTGGAATGTGATAATATTTATTTAAGTTAATAAATATTTTAGCAATTAAGTTTTGAAAATAAATTTAAAAGTGGAAAAGATATTAAAATTATTAAAAGATTATAGGCTGCATGATGTGTGCATGTGATTAAAATAAAAATATATTAAGATTAAACAAGTGGATTTATTAAAGTGAGTGCATAAGATTTAAAAATTAATAAATTAAATTGAAAAGAGTAAAGTGAATATTAAATTAATTAATGTACATAATTTTGATATTCATTCACATAGGAGTTTGCAAATTCTCAGGAGTTATCATGTAGACAACACAGGAGTTTGCACTCTAATTATGCATGCATTGTCTACACTTAGGGGTTAGCATATTATTTGAGCACATGGTGTCTACAACATTCTAGACACCTCATCATGTTCATCCTTTTATCATGGAAGTTATGTGCTTGGTTGTCATGCTTATCTTCTAGTCCTTTCTAGACACATTCTAGATGCATCTTAGAGGCCTTTATATAGAGGCTCTTCTAGTGTGTATGGACAAGTGGAGAGGCATTCAAGAAGCTCATATGCTTCTACAAGCACTTCTAGTCACTCGAGGTGGTTGGTTCGGATCTTGGAGGAATTACAAATGTTGGAGAAGGAAGGGATTTTTCTATGGGCTTCTGAGACATGGCAAATTAGCATCAATGTCCAGGTGCACTCATGATTTTATCATATTCCATTTGCACTCTTTCTCTTCATGTCTTCATCGTGTGTGTTATATGTGTCCGAATATACTCCATGAAAAAATCTTCAATCTTGGAATTGGAATCTAGATATGTATGTTAATTTTAATTGGTTGAGAAGAAAACAACAAAAAACCTTAGTTCCAATTAGGAAAGAAATTAGTTGTAAATCGGGTTTGGGTTCGAATTAGAATCGAATTGAGAAATAGATTTAAAAAAGGTTTGAATGAATATAAGAATTTTACTACAAAAGAAAAAAAAAAAAAGAATATTCAGAGAATAGTAATAAATTGTCCCATCAGATTAATTCTGACTTATTGTAAAATATATATATATATATATATATATATATATATATATATATATATATATATATATATATATATATATATATAAAGTTATTGTGCCCTAAATTTCATATGTATAAGGAGGAAATAGATTATATATAAAAGAAGGTTTATTAAAAATAAATATGAACGATTAATAAACATTTATACCAAAAATGTAGTAAAAGAAAGTAATTTATTTAAGAAAAATATATATATAATTTTTTGGGGTGGTGGGATTTAAACCACCGCACCCCCCATCCTCTCACCCGGTGGCAAACGTACACAGGTTTGTAGTGTACGCACGCAATCGCAGGGTTCCTGCATCCCGCGAGCCGCACGACCTGCTTATACTATCGCACGGCTATAAAGCCATCGACTTTTAAAAGGTTATGATTTGTATTGTGATTCTTTTTTTTAAAAAAATCATTTTATATAAATTTTAATATATTTGTAATTTGTGATAATTTTATTATTATTTGGTAATATTTTCTATTATAAGTTTTATTATATTAAAGAGGAATTAACTCACAATTTTTGTTTTAATTAATGATATAAATATTATTTATTAAATAGTTCATTAATGGTTATTGAATTAATTAGTTAATAATTATTATTTATTTATTTGGTAATGTTGAAATTGATTTGAATTAATGGCAAATTTCATTTGATAATGATTAATTATATTTTTCATTTAGAAATTCAAGTTTTTTTGAGTCTGGGTATATTTTTATTTAGTAATCAATTATTACTATTATAGTAATATAATAACTGATTACTTTTAAGTCATAATATGATTATTAATTAATTTAAGGAGGTTTGATTAAGATTGATTAATAAGGGGAGATGTTGTATTAAGTTTTTTAAGCTTGTCTAGTTATTACAATTATGTTTTAATAAAAACGTAGACTATTAATGGTGATATAATAGTCTTGTAATAATTATTAATTAATTTAATTAGTTTAATTGAACTTAGTAAATGATTAACAATACTTAAGAGGATATAGTGTTATCTTATTGAAGTGGTAATATTGAAACATCGATGATTTAATGAATGTTTACCCTTAGATTATCTTGGAGAAAATTAACAAAGAAAATAGTCAAATAGGAGTAATGGTGCTTGATATTTAAACATTCAAATGAGTTTAATTTTTGGGGAAATGAAGAATCTTATTCTAGAAGTGAAAATTATTAACCAAATGATATTCATTGGGTCATTGATATGCATATGTAATTATTAATTAAACTAATTAATTAGATTTAATCAAAATTAATTAATAAGTTATGTAACAGTGTTGTAATTGATATGATTCTTTTAACGAAGTTGTAAATTATTTACATCGAAGTAGATAAATCTTACTTTCATGACTTGAATAATGACCTTTGATATTTTAATGGTTATTAGTGATGATTTAATTATTATAATGATTAAATTAAGAGACCTAAATTTTAGTAAATTTAGTTGAGTTTTAATTAAGTATTGTTAGAATGATAAAGAGTCATACCTATGTTCATTATTAATTGATTTAATTAAGATTAATTAATAAAGTGAACAATTTTAATTAAGGGAAAATGAAGATTAGATTAATAAGTAAATATTTATCCTTCAGTTATTCTTAGAATGTAATTTTAAATAATGTAAGGATAATGTTATCGAGGGAACAAATAGGTTGATTGTAGGTCAAATGATTAATCTTATATACTTGAATTATACTTGCAAACAAAAACTAAAACCTCCATACTCAATTCAACTATGTAATTTTAGCAAACCAAAAACATGCACTTGCATTGTGTTTTCTCTATGCTTCTTATTTTGGGTTTTTGGGTTGACTAGTTTTGACCAGTTATAGGACGTCTACTTGAGGCTCTAGAGTTATGATTGTGATGTCATGATGATATCTTTTTGATCTCAATTCTTTATAAACCCAACCATGGTAATGTGATGGTATGCTCTATGAGATGTTTTTTTTACTGATTGTTATTGCTTTTCAGTCTTCTTGAGTGAAGCTGAGTTATATGTATCTGAGACACTTGAGTTAATCATTTTTGAGTCATTGATTAGTTATCCTTGAATTACTTTCTAGTCGCCTCGATGGGACTGGAGTGTTGATTTATTTCTTGATGATGTCATGTTGTGACATGTTTTGACTCAACCATTTTAGAGTCTTCGATCAGTATAATTTTGAGATATATTTTGGTTATTGAGAACCAATGGATACTTTTGATTATCAGTGATACCTTTAGTTGCCAATAGAGAACTATTGTGGTCATGATTATCTATGGATGTTTTTCATTTGCTCATGGAGATTTGATGCTCTTTTTATGGATTATCTTTTGGTATTTCTTTCTAGTCGCTTGTATAGGACTGTGGTGATTTGCAATTTATGATTCCATAGGGTAGGTTATCTACTTGTAAGGTCAGGAAGTGGCTTGCAATGGGGGTCGAGGCCCTAAGTGGCTGCCAGGGTAACTCATTGTAAGTTGTTTTAATAAGTCAAAACATTTACACTAAATGGGGATTAAATGAACCTAATAAGATAATTGTATGTTCTCGCCCATGCCTCGAGTGCTAGTACAGACTAGGATGGGGGTAGAGAGAACACTTGGTTGTGACCTTGCATTCTGTAGTATGCCTTGTTAGTATGAGAGGATACTAGTGGCTACACAGGGATCACTAGGTGGCCGAGGTCTACTAAGAGACTCCCAAGGTAACTCTAGCATGATTCGTGCGATGACACTTTCCCACTTGCATAGTAGGTTTCCTACATGTCTTTGTGTGCCTCTGGGATTAGATGGTTGGTTTTGTGATTGGAACCTTTGAGTTAGTATACTTTTAGGATTCCTGGACTTAGAGAGTTTTTGTGCTATGTGATTTGATAACCTATTTGGGACTTGAGATTATCTCCTCAGCTCAGTGGGAGTGGAAGTGGCTTGCAATGGGGGTCAGGGCCCTAAGTGGCTACCAGGGTAACTCATTGCAAGTTGTTTTAATAAGTAAAAACATTTACACTAAATGGGGATTAAATGAACCAAATAAGATAATTGTATGTTCTCGCCCATGCCTTGAGTGCTAGTACAGAGTAGGATGGGAGTAGAGAGAAGGCTTGGTTGCGACCTTGCATTTCGTAGTATGCATCATCAATATGAGAGGATACTAGTGGCCACACAGGGATCAGTAGGGAGCTCGGGTCTATTGAGAGACTGCAAGGGTAACTCTAGCGTGATCTGTGTGATGAAAATTTCTCACTTGCATAGTAGGTTTCCTACATGTCTTTGTGTGCCTATGGGATTAGATGGTCAATTTTGTGATTGGAATCTTTGAGTTAGTATACTTTTAGGATTCCTAGACTTAGAGAGTTTTTGTGCTATGTGATTTGATAAACTTTTTGGGACTTGAGATTATGTCCTTAGCGCAGTGGGAGTGGACCATTTAGGTTCCACGTGGTCGGGTGGTAGTGCATTTTCACTCTTACCAATTGAGATCCATCTGAGACACCGTGGCTGGAGTATTCTTTGTTGGTATTTATCTTCATCTATTTCTTGGATCTTATGATGGATGTTATTTACTATTATGTTTCTTTACATTGATTATTTGCATATGTTAGATGATGTTATCTCATGCTTTACTTTGCATGTTAGATTACTTTTTGCATATGATGTAGTATGATTTAGGAGTGATGTTCCTACTATGTTAATACCAATGATCTCTTTGGTGATTTGGAATGTTATGCACAGAGGGATGGCTAGGATCCATGATGGTCTAATGATGCTATTTATAGTTGGGAGGAATTGTGCACTTAGTTAGTTATGTTTGTGATATATGGATATCTTTTATGATGGATGTTTATATCTTCTGTGATGATGTATCATGTATGACGTGTGGTTTCATTTACTTACTGCACTTGCATCATGGACTAGAGTTAGTATGATGATGTACTTAATTTCACATATGTATATTGTTTTAAGCCTTTCATACCCTGTGACATGTATAAGTGGATGATTGAGCAATCTAAAATGTAATTACTAAAAGGACACTTGTCTATTGTTTAAATATGTTGGGTGTATCATTATTATTTCATGAGGATGTGAGTTTAGATGAATAGATAAATTAGATGTGATTCAACATTAAGGGATCCTTAAAGAATGTAACCTGTTATGTGGGTATGTTTATGATTACTTTCAATTGAATGATTTTATTGCTTTTGTTACTATATGTATGTCGTAGTTTAACTTTCTTTCTTTCTTTCTTTTCCTTTTTTTAAAGTTGCTACCAAACTTAGTAAAATTTAGGTTAATTCTTTGGATCCTTGGTAGGGCATTACAATTTCAACCTTGTATATATTCCTTGACACATGTTTCCCTTAAATCTTGCAAGGATGGAATATCTTTATCTTTATTTTATTGTGGGTGTCCTTTAGAAACTGTTATTTTCTCAAGTAAACCATAACATAATCCCTAACCTTGAACTCCTTATGGCTCCTCTTCTGATCCATCCATCCTTATACTGCATGTGATTTATGGTGATATGTTCATGAACTTCCTTATGTCAGGTAATGACATTCTTAACAAACTCATCCTACTCAACACTACTCTTGCCTCCTTGGTCCATCTTCCATGAATATGGTACACTCCTTAGACTACTCCCATACACAATTTAGAATGACAAAATACTAGTACCCTTCTTCATAGAATTATTGTAAGAATTTTTTTCTTGTGGTATAATGAAATCCCTTCCCTTGAGATTATCACTTACTAAATACCTCAATTATTCTATTTACTATTTCAATGTTCCCATTAGTTTTTTGGTAATGTGCATAACTAATCATTAACTATGTGCATTGAAATATTTCTGCAAGATTTTCCAAAAATAAACCCAAAACTTGGTATCTTGGTCTAAAATAATACTACTTGGAAGACCATGTAACCTCACCACCTCTATATAAAGCTAATCTAAAATGTGAACCACACCATGGATTTTTTTGTAGGGAATAGAATGAGCCATCTTCAAAAACATGTCAACTACTATAAATACTAGATCATTTCCCCATTGAGATATCAAAAAACCAAGAGTGAAATGAATAATTATATCTTCCTAGGGTATTGATGGAACATGCAAAGGGTAATAGAGTCCTTTATTCTATCTAACATCTTTAGTTGTTTGACACAATCGAGTACTCCACACAAACTTCTTCACATCTTGTGAAAAAAACAACAAAAAATAATGTTCACTAACAATGGCACTGGTCCTATCTTGACCAAAGTGAAATTCTATTCCTCTACTACAAATATCTTGGATAAATTTCTCTCTTATGGAACTCCCTTATATGCACAGCTAACTCCTTTTGAATAACATACCATCTTGGATCATATAGTCTAGCCACCTTATCCTATCAAGAGTAATAGGTTCCTTAAAAGCATTCTAGGCATCTTTAAAGTTAGAATCCTTGGGGTATAGAGTTTTGAGTTATTTAATGTTAGGTAAATGAGGTAGGGTGGTGGGCAAGGGAGGAGGGGGTTGAATCAATTATCTTTAGTTATCTAAAAGTCCCTTCAAACATTTCATCACTATCAATGCAACATAGACTTCAACAACAATAACTTCTATACATGAAATCACCTAGTAAACATATCCAACATTAAACTTTACCTCATACATGAACTTCTTTCCAAACTATTATCAAACTATTCATTATATTACCAACTTTTAGTACATTTCTAGTTATAACCTAGTGATAACTTAGTTATTACCAAGTTGTAGTTAGCTGTAAAAATATATAAAACAACTTGAAAAATAAATAATATTCACACAATTTTGACACCAATATTTAATATAGATACTTTCTTAAGGAAAAAACCACCAAGGACCAGCAACCCAAAACTTACATACTTCTGAAGTGATCTTTTTTAGAGACTACCTTGTTAAAGGTTCCATACACTTGTTAAACTAACCTTGTTAGAGAATTTCACCAAAAGATCATCTAAAAATTATCACTCCCTATCTAGGACTAAAAAGAGTAGTCTAATTTAAAGGACTTACAAACACTACTAATCGATGTTACCATATGATTTCATAGACTTGTTAGGTCCACTTGGATCTAACTAGAAACTACCTTTTCTATGCAGATATCTATTCTTTCACATTCTTTACCTTTTTACTAAGGGTAAAAGCACAAATATGTGTCACCGTTTGTGATACAAAAACCTATTTTGGTCAAATCTCATTTCTCTATCAAAACTCAATTTTTTTCAAAAACTAAAAATACCCTTTTATAGATCTTAGATTCAATATCATCATTATATAAATTTTTGAGTGTTTTGATTAGTTATAATATGTTATAATCTCATAATATTATAAGTTGATATTTTAAAATTTTAGAAGATGCTCCCTCAAAAAAGGCAAAAAAATAGTAAATCATATAAGAAAAATAAAGAAATTATATTTATCACTAGAGGAGAGAATCCTCTTCACGAATATGTAATTTTTTTTCAAGAAGGTATAGATTTGATAGGGAAGCTTTGACGGGAGGAAAAAACTATTGGATTTTGACAAGGTCGAACTTGAGTACTTATAACAAAGAAAATATATATCAAAATTAATTATTTCTTTTTTTGTTCACTAGCTATACATGTCATCTATAAAATATTTTCAAATTAGAACAAAAAAAGATGATTTGAACATACTTGTTTGATGGGAACTACATCCTATATTTTTTATAGTTAAAAAAGGGACTTCAAAATAAAATAAAATGAATAAATTCTTACTCAAAAAAATTGTAAAAATTATAGGCATAAAATTTAAACAATTCTACACATTTCATTAGTTTACATCATCTTCATATTTTAAACAAAAATACCATTTTTTGTCATTAATGTTGAACTATCACATTCTAATATCACGTTTCTTTATAAAAAGGTGACACAAGTTTGTGCTTTTACCCCTAATAGATTTGGTTTTGTCATCCACAAACTCTTCGTCTTCTCTTCTCTCTACTTGGTTTACTTGGCTCGACACTTAGCTATTTTCTCCTTCACAAAATCCACACTATACAACAACCTTAAATCATATTTCTTTTAGCTTTATTAACTCCTAATTATCTTTAGGATATCAACATCAAAATGAAATCATCAATAACTTTGAACCAAAAGCCTAAAATTTTCTTGTTCTCCTCCTTAAATGTATTTCTCAGTACTTCTAGATCCTTTCATCTTTTACTGCTTAATCAAAGTCCTTGATATTTGGTTTACAATAGAATTCCTTCATACAATGAACTATGACACATATAAAATATAAATTTAAATAAAAATTTTTGTCCATCCTTATCCTTCCTTATTTTCCTTCATTAGATCCTTGGCTATGAGTGGGATCATGGTGTGCCAAAAAGAGGTAATCTGAAAAATATGTAGTTCTGAAATGCCTCAAAGCATTTCAAAATCTATTCCAATTTTTTTCCCAGCCATCCTGATACTAAATGAAAATAATTAATACCTTTATCAGGCCTACTATATCTTTTGATACCAACCCTATATGGTTAACTTTTAAAAACGTCCTAAAAATGTGTTTTTGGCTTGTTCTTATGTGTATTTTACTTTAAACATGTAGCTAGCAACTTTTTTTCACCAAAATTTGATTAAATAAAAAGTATTTCTTAAGAAGATTCTTAGCTTTCCATAAATGTAAGTTTTGTCAAATTAAGAATTTAGTAAGTAATTATTACTTATTTTCTAATGGAGTTACATATAAAGTGTTGACTGGCACACTACTTGAAAAACAACTATAACTTTAAAATGGTACAATATTTTTGAAATCCAAAAGATGCATCACATTCTTTGTTTCTTCTATTATAAGTGAAAAAAAAACAAAATTTTGAGATTTTTTAATTAATTAAGGTGGTTAGACATGAAAGATTTTTTATTCCAAAAATACTAAAGTATAAAATTAATAATTATTTATTTATTTAGAATAATAATACCTAAAAATATGTACCACATATAGGCATGAGTCTACTTTTTATATCTATAATATTATTAAAAAATATTATCATTTGATTTTTATTAAGGTGGTCAGACATACACATACTTCTTATTTTTGTCTTGAAATTTTTGTACTATTTTATTAAAGTTCAAAATTTTGAACAATCAATATCAATTTTTTTAAGATAAGGCCTAGTATTTTAGAAATTAAATTCAATTTTTTAGATATTCTTTTCTCTCAACTTTTTGATATAAATTTTATAGCAAGTATAAAATTGCACGTCAAGTTGACATAACCCTAGTTTGTTGGTTTTTTATTGTCACTTAAGAGCATAGCTTGGTTGACCATGATCTTGCACATACCCACTTATTGATTTTATCCATTGTAGATCTTGCAAAAAACCTTGATGCTTACATTATACCTTCTTGAAGTTTCCAAATTTTGTCAAAAGTCGACCTCAAATTCTAATTTCTCAAACTTTTTCATTTGGTTGTCACTCAGTAAACATTACCTTTACTTAGGAATCATATAACTCAGGTAATACTAATTTTCATAGGAAACACTATGTTATTCCTTCTTCTTACCAATTTCTCATGAAGTATTGTAGTCACTCAATGAATACAAATTCCCTTTGTTAACCTTATGACTTGTTTAAGCTTGTGATCTTCAATACTTCTTAATAATACATGAGTGTAAAACAATTAAACTAATATCACATAATCATGGTCTAGCTCATTCAATCACCCAATCAATACCTTACATATCAACTTTTACTTTATTATTCTTTCTTCAAATCCTCTTCATGATCAATCAAATGATTTGATATTTTCCTTAGCATAATTTCTAGCCAATTAAGACTTTCACATCAATGAAAATATAACAATTGATATGACTCTTTTAGATTCATTCATATCATAATCACCTAACAATATCCTTGTCATTTATTATAATATAAATTGGGGCTAACAATATTCCCCTTTGGCATTGATGGAAATACATAACATAAAAATTTACATTACAAAAAGTTACATAAGATAATCAAATGTATGCAGTGACAATAATACAAATTTATAATTCTAGTTCTTTAAACTGATACTTCGTTTATATCTTAAGTAGCAAAAAAACTCCACAACAATACTCCTCCTTGATTATTATCTCTTCATTGTTTCTCTCCTTTTTCATTATTCTTCTTCATAGGGTTATTCTTAGTATACTCTCCCCTTTAGTGACACTTCTCCCCCTTTCTAGGTTATTCTCCCCCTTTGACAAAAATACCAAAGGTCATTACTAAAATTAATATGACACTTATAAAACTTTGATTAACCCTTGTACCTTGTATGTATATATTCCATCAGTTTCATCATAGTTAACTTCACAACTTTAGAAAATACTCCTAAAGTGTTAACACTTTTGGCATCAACTCCAAAACATATTTCAAATCATTTACGAATTGGTGCAGCATGCATCTTCACCTAGTGAAGTTAGGATAGCAAAGGTACCCCTACTTACCTCTTAGATACTCCAAAGAATCCTTTGGTAATGACTTGGTAAATATTTTTGGAAATATAGGATAGGCTAGTTTACTAAGAGAGGAGGGGTGAATCAGGAACCAATAAAACTTAATTTTATTACACCAAATAATCCTTCATTTATATTTTGATCTAATTGCATGCATGAATGACTAAAAGAATGAAAACATTCATAATAGTTTGGCACAAAATATGGTGACCTAGAAACCTTCCAAATATAAAGCAAAACTGGGCCGGGGATGATACCCACAAGCTTTAGTACTGTAGTATAAAGTTGGTTGGTTAAGGCTTATAATTGATCACTTCTGATGATTTTCCCTATTCGGAGTGATAAGGACTATTAGGTCCACCTTGTTAAATGATTTACAAAATGTACAATGAAGTATGTGCTCATTAAAGAGAATTGTAAAGGACTATTAAGTCTACCTTGTGAAAGGATTTAACTGTTCCACCTATTAGGATGAACCAGTCGCTGGTCTCTAATCTACAACTTTGATTTTCTAGTTGAGATTCATTTAACATGTAATGATCACCTTGCTCTAATAGATAAATCTGTATTGCTCCTTATACTACTTGCAACCTTCTTAATTCGCACTTCTACTCTTCATAGTTTCTTCCTATTATTTTTCACATATATTTGGATGTGATACAATACATTACATATATACAAATCCAAATTAAAATTCATCAAAGTTTGTTATGATACAAGTTTCACCAAATTACACAAAGTTGGCTCAACTATAGGCACTTGGGTTCTAAAGACAAAGTTGGCGAGGTTCTGATACTCAACAACGATTTTCAATACTCGGCATCATCATGATCATGATAGATGGAGAAGCTTAGTTCATAACAATCACTTCAAAGTGGTCTAAACTTGATCGATACTAGTGACTTAGTGAATACTATGAAACTCAGCATATAAAATGAATCACATGTTTGATGCTTATTAGCCCAGTCAACACTAGATTCAAATCATTGACACTACGAATTTGATAGATACTGGAGACCATGGTTGACTTTTTGCAACTTAGTTAATACTATGAAGCTTAATTTGTATCATTATTTATCAACTCGATAGATACTACTCAGTGTGAACTGAATATTGATTTTGGAACTTGGTAGTAATTGTAAAACTTTGTAGAACCTGGATTACTCAATTAAAACTATAAACTACAAGATAAGCTCAGTAGTAGCTAACCATCTGACTAAGTGTGAGTTACTAATAAACAAACTTGACCATAATGTCAAAAATCTCCCCCTTTGGCATTAGTGACAGAAACAATCATCAATCAAAATTGAATTCTCAAAATTTCAAGTCCAAAACTTTGTTTAGTCTCCATCCTATGTCTTCAACTCAATAGCATACTTTATTTTTGAGATTTTTCAAAATTGCTTTTGTAAGGAAAGTTTTTTGATTATCTATACATGTATATGTATAATATTTTGCTACTCCCTTATACATATATACACATATTATACTTTTTTCACCATATACATATATTTCCTATCTTATTTTCTTCCTATTATATATCACAGCTTCTCCCCCTTTTTGACATAAATGCCAAAGGTGTATGCTACATGGTGATGCCAAAATATGACAAGAATTCAGAATGTACCTTCAAAATCAATGCCATTGTCTTGTCCCAATTTTCTTGTAACACCTTGCCTACACGAAGTCTAATTTGTACTTTGTCTAATAACTCTATCATGTGATCAGCTATGGAGAAGTTATGGTCATGAATGAGAGTTTTGGCATGTGCAATTTATTTCTGCAATGATTCCATGTTTGGGAGAATCATGCCTTGGATGTCTACCAGTCTAGCCCTAATCTTGGCTTTTTCCCTGAATAATTCCACTTGCAAATTAGCAATAAATATTATCTCTAAACAATGAATAGAAATATAGCTCAAGTCAAGTGACAACTAGTGTGCACTTGCCTTCAAGTCTTCATCTATCTTAGATAGTTTATCTATGATTCCCTAGGAGAAGATAGATGTATCACAAAAATTACTGAATAATGAAGTAACATTGTTTGTAGAGGTTTCTAATGAGCTAAGAATAGTAGATAGTTATACTTGATTTATTGAAATTTTTATTGCAACTTGTTCAAATACTTTATTCTCAAATTTCCTCTCTACTCTCTGTAGCAACTTTTCTTGTTCATTCAAATCTTCATTGAATTTTTGGAAAACTTCTTCTAACTGAACCAAGATAGGTTGTGTACTATCAACCTAAGTGCTTAGTACATCTACAAGTTTTTACATCTTCAAGTACTTGGTTTTCTCTACTTTTCTCTTATCTAAGCTTTTGTTTCTTATCTATCTTTTGCAATAGTTCACCTATGATGTTCATTTGATCAAGATTCAAAGTAGAGATATCCCAATTTGGGATAATTATATCCTCATCAAGATTAGTGCCTTCTTCTTTACCCTTATCTTTTCTTGAAACTTTAGTACTCAGTTGAGGACTGCTCTCAATTGTCTTTGTATTTACTATTTGCATATTTGGAATTGTAACAATGATAGAAATAGAAGGGATAGAAAAAAGTAGATATTGTACTAATAGTAGAAATACATAGTTTTTTAATAGCCAAATTTGATGATGGAGGAAGCACTTGCTATTTGGTAGATGAAGTCTTGATCAATTTAGTCAATATGGTACTTAGCTAAATAGGTGTAGAGTTTTCTTGGGTGCATGGTGTTGTTGTGGTTGCCACAACCAACTCAGCAAAAACTTTCTCTGAGCTTGATGGTATTAAAGCTTTGCTTAGATAGTGAGGAAATGAGTCGAGTCCATCACTACTATTGCAATCTTCTCTAGGTTAGTTTCCTCAATACTCTAAATCTTTAGGGAGATTCGCCTCTAGAGCTCCCTATTTTTGCTCCTCAATATCTAGATTTACATCACTTGTTTCTATATCTTCTTCATTATTATTTTCATTTTCTTCCTTGTCTTCTTCATCATTGTTTTCATTTTCGTCCTTTTCATCTTCATCATCTATGTCACTAACATGAGCAAAAAAATCACCTAGTTGATGAAGTTTGTAAATATTTTTCCATGTAGTTGTAGCTATCTTCACCACATGTTCAATTTCATTTACCAATATCATGCATGTTTTGAATTCTAGAGTGATCTTTTTCTCATTTTTCTTCATGGATTCTTTCACTTCTTTGTCACTAAGACTCAGCAAGAGTTGTCTCGGAGTCTATTTAAATATATCTTTTGTAATTTTTTTAGCATTTTATGATCTTGCCTTGATTACTTGCATAAACTTATTGGGAATTTTTTGTACAAGCTAATCAAGTGAGTATTTCCATTTACCCAGTTTTGACATTATCATGTCTTCAACTTGCTTCTTCTCATCTGCATTCTTGGTCTCATATCTAAGATATTTGAAGTTTTCTATTCTAGCTCTTCCATTAATTTCCTTTAATTTTTCCTAAAATGTAGGTGGAGGTTTCTTGAAAATAATTTTCTCAACATCTTGCTCACCTAATTTCAATTTCTTTCTTGATATGGATGCTATTCATGTGAATACTATAGTAGATCACTTGGTGGGTTGGGTAACAACAACCTTACACTTCTTCCTTATAGGTTGATCTTCTTCAAACTTTTCTTCTTCTACTTAATCTTCTACATCATCTTCTTCCACATCATCTCCTTTTCCTACTATCAATAGGAGAGTAGAACTTGCTTACCTTAGCTTCACTATCCTCTTCTTTCCTTTACTAACTGTATGAGCAAGGTTGATTTCAAGTTCTATTCTGGCTTTGGCTTCATCAAAAGTACCAAAATATGTGGCCTTGGTATCCACAATTTCATTCAAAAGTACCTCAATTATATCATTGGTGTCATCAATGTTAACCTTATAGCTTAGAGGCTTAACCCACACCACTCTAGGTTTGACTAATTGAATGTACACTTTGTCATAGTCTACCATAAAACAAACATCATCCTTGCAATCTTCTACAAGTTTCTTTGGAATTCTATATCTTATATTCATCTTTTCCTTGAGTGAATAAAAGTAATTGTACATGATACTGACAAATTTTTTACCCATCTCTACTATATATTCATTACTCTAATATAGTATTGGTATATCTTTTCTCCATATGACTAAACATTTTGAAGGGAAAAAATTTTGCACAAAGAAGAATAAACAAGTCAAGAATGAACCAAACTTACATAGATTTTTATTTGAATTTTTGGTGCTCTCCATGTTCCTATTAAATTGATTTAGCATTAGCTTAGCAAGGTCAAAGGACATGTTATTCTTCAGTATCTTGACAGCCTAATCAACTACCTCACATGACACATTGTTAAGATGAATGGAACTATAGATCTTATGAGATATCACATGAATTCCAAATTTCAGCTCCATTTTAGTCACATTGGTGATCTTCATACCTCTTCCATCCCACTCGGCAAGAGTTTTTCTTTCTAGTTCTACCCAACTTAAGTTTTTGGTAGTCTTTGCTTTGTTCAACATTGGGAGCCATATGATTCAATGAATCATTTTCTTTGTTATTTGAATAAGTTTCTCCAACCATAGCTACTATTGCATACATGGCTAAGAATAAACCTTATCTATTTTATCTTATAGCCTTAAGGCATATGTGGAATGCATGTTAAACCATTGGTCTCCAAATGTTGATCCTTAGGTTTCAATACACCATTCACAAATAAGTTTTTTAGAGTCTCATCCATCTCTAGGGTTCTAATTTCTTGTATCAAACAACAAAAATGTGAATGAATATCGTTAAAAAGTAATACCTTTGGTGGAATATATGACTGAGCTCTTGTTCGGTCAAGCAATTTTGCAATTACTAGACTCAACTTGAAGTCTAGTGCCTTCCAATTGACTCCTTGGATCCTTTCCTATTTTTGCTGCTAGAAGATGCCATGCTCAGTAGGGTTTATGAAAACATGAAAATCTTCAATAAAAAACACACAGATCACTTGGAAGCATAGAAATCACCCTTAGCAAATAGCTCTTTGAAAATTCATAGTGATAAATGAATTTTATTTCCTTCCTTTTAACAAATTTTCACTTTTCAATCACCATAACTACTTGGTACAATCACTTATTCGATGATAGACTTTCTTTCACTAGGTTCAACCTTAATGCTCAGTTGATTCATTCATAGGTCAATGTCAACACAATGTTTTAGTGCATATTAACCTTGCTCAGTAGGGTCTTGCAACCCAACATAGCTTGGTAAGGTCTTCAACTTTCTGCAATAACTTGGTGATTCCTTTGCATCTTAAATGATGATATTGATCTTTGCTTCTACCTGGCTAGAACTAATGTAAGATGTCTACTTCAAAGTCTCAGTTCCAATCATTCCTATGGGAGATCAAGTTGAAATGCTTGAGTCACCCAATTCTTGAGTGACATTTACTTCAAGACTCGAACTTGCATTCTCAGAAGATTTCGCACAAAGAAGTGCATTCTCACGTGAAGAAGTGTATAGCTATGCGAAGAAACACATCATGTTGCACAAAGACTTGCATTCTCGTGTAAGAAAGTGCAATCTTGCGTGAGATCTTAAATGAGCACACAAACATGAAACACAAAAAAAAGCTACGAAAACTAGAAAACAAAGTTCCTCCACATCGGGGAGTACCGGATCCACATTTCAAGCAATAACACTTGACATAAATAGAAAGAAACAACATAGTAAACTGAAAGCACTATTACATTTAAACATAAATAGGAAACTAAGTACATGGTTCCTCCCAACCATAATAGCATCATCAGACCATTGTGGGCCCTAGTCGTCCCCCACGCATAACATTCCAAAGCTACCAATTGAATTGTCAGTACTATCATAATAGAAACGTCACTACTAAACATGCTACAAAAAGAAAAGGAAATCTAACATGCTAGTAGTAAAGTAGAAGATAATTCTACGAAGTAGATAACATCACCTACCATATGCTAGTCATCATAATAAGGAATGCATTAAAACTAACATCATCTAAACATGATTAACAACATTCCAATGAAAGCATAAATCACAAGAAAGCATGCTTCATAAATCAAAGTACCAAGTGAACACCTCCAGCAACGGTCGCACTAGGATACAAGACTATCTCTGTACACTAGTCCCTAGTAGTGGTGTAGGTAGCTACATCTCCCAACCACGTGGCACCCATAGGTCCACACCCACCATGCTAATGGAGATAATGAACCAACCACAACCACACACAAAGAAAACATCCATGGCTAACACTCATGCCAAGAAGTATGATGACTAAATCCAAGACAAAGACAATGCATAACTATAGGTCCTAGTCAAACATCTCAAAGGGCTACCAAGTAGGGGCTGACATCATGGAGAGATGCTTTGCTTCCAAAAGCCCAAGCTCAAATCACATGTGGCAACACTCTTAAGGTACTCTGTTAGAACTATCACACGAATGCAAAACTTTTCATTATCTTAAGTTTTATTACCACCCAATTTTTTATTTAGTTATCACTTATAAAAAGCTCCCTCTGCCAACCTATGGCGCCATGATCACTAGGTTGTGAGATAGAAACCCCCTCCATATGCTACCCTACCCTACCCATGCTCATCCAATGATGAGTGCCCATAGGCATGCAAATTCCCAACCCAACCCCAATGATCACTACTTTTGAAAGTACCACGAAAGATCAAGCCCCGTAGGTTACCCGACAAATGTACTCGTGTGTGGTGCATCACCATCACGAGATCAAGACAAGGACTGGATGAGAACCCAAATAGGAAGTCAATCAATTGAAAAGAAATAAAAATCAGGATTACAAATGCTACATGCATCCCAATGCAACAAAAGATGCAAAAGTGGTCTAACAGATATCTAAACTAATCATCTAGGTCCATGAAACACATTGTGCTAAGAAAACCCAAGAAAATAGGGTAGCATGCAAAATGAGGTAAAAACCCCAAATTTTGGAAAAATTAAAAAATTAAAACCCATTTGGCCTTTGGGTGCAAAAACCTCCAAAAGTCCAAAAATAACTGAAATTGGACACCGTATGCAAAAACGGCCAACATAACGGGTCAAAAACCCAAATCCCCATTTCAAAAGTAGGGAAAATGCTCATACCCAACCAACTGGGTAGAACCAACAAATAGAAATGGAGGGGAACACTAGTTCTCAACCTCCTAACATACTACTATAAGAAAAAAAAGTTGAAATGGAGCAAAAGCAATAAAACAAGAAAGCCCTACCTATCAACAAAGGGGTAAATACTGAAAATAGCCGGATAAAACAAATACCCCACTGAATCTACCAAAAGTGATGGCAAAGCAAGGTCTTCTTGAGCAAGATTCAATGAGACTAATTTCGCAAAATTCCCATGCTCACATCTCCTAGAATGAACAAAAGGCCAATCCTTTAGAAGAGGATTTCTCAAATTTGCTCTCAAATTCTATTTCTAAAATGTGAGAAGTGAATAATGAATTCACTTTTCCAATAATTATTCACTTTTTGAGTAAATAGTCAATTATGGACATTATCCAACTAGAGTAGCTAAACTCTAAATCAACCTAAATGAAAATAGGTTATTATCTGTAATGGAAATTCACCTAAGGCAAAGTTGCCAGAAAATAAATCCGAAAAGAGTATAGCCCAAAAAGCCCAAAATCAAAGAAAAACACTTAACACTTTCGTGATAATGTGAACCTCTAAATGCACAGACATGCTCACTGGTCTAATCACATAATGTAGATGAGTTCATATTTGCTAATCACCGAAAGGTTTTAATTAAAAACAACTGCATAAGGATACATCAACCATACAGGGATGACATTGGCAAAATATGAACAACTGAATCACTACCTCCATGTGCCACTACCAAGGATGTAATTCTTGCACATTAAAACACACGATCAAGTACAATTGCGTATAATATCATAGTTGAAGCAACATGTATTAAAATATCTATTTAATCCATTTACCTCACTCACATTCACAAAAAGTGTAAAAATACAAGAATGCAGTAAATCGCCATCGCATAAAATCCATCACATAACATAACCAACAATTATGTCTAAATAAATGATATAATGAGATATCATCATAGACCTACCGTCATCTCAAAATAGCATCAACATGCACATATGATAAACTGAATAGCATAGCTGTAAAGCATCTATGGTACTGAATCAAAGTATAACATCTGACCCTTAGGTCATCACAAAGTACATAAAAAAATAAGAGTATCAAGTATCTCTTGAATCAAAATAGACAAGGTATAGACTGCAAAAACAGGAGGCACTACATCCTCCCCCACTAGCACAGGCTTACTCCTAGAAGTTGACAAAAAGGTAGGGGTACAATCCCCTAAGTCATGTAGCATCTTCCCAAGTCGCAGAGGTTTCATCACTCGGGTCCCATTGGACCCTTACTTGCTCTATGACCTGACCTTATAAGGTCAGCCTCTACTACTATAGGATATAAATGGGCTCCAAAGTAAGCTACCCATCCACTACCTGCAAAGCATCCCAATCAAGAACATGGGTCACATTTGGAATATACTGCCGCAAAATAGAAACATGGAAAACATCATGGATGCGTGATAGGCTAGGTGGCAACACTAGTCAATACACAATAGGACCAATCCTCTCGAGGATCTCAAAAGGTCTGACAAAACATGGCACCAACTTAGAGCCTTTCCCATAACAGATGGGGCTCTTCCTCAGATGCACTCGCAAAAACACCCTATCAACAACAAAAAAGTGATGATCCAACCTATGGGCATCTGCATCCTTCTTCTTCCTATCCTAAGTAGTAGCCAAATGCTCCCTAATGTGAACAACCTACTACTCCATATTATGAAGCATCTTTGGACCCAAAAGAACTCGGTCCTCTAAATAATCCCAACTCAAAGGGGTACGACATGGTCTCCCGTACAAGGCCTGAAAAGGTGACATGCTAAGAGAACTATGTTACCCATTATTGTATGCAAAATCAACAAGGTACAAATAGTCCTCCCACTTCACCTACCTATCCATAACATACATGTGAAGCATATCCTCCAAAACCTAATTTACTCTCTCAATCTAACCATCGGTCTCTGGGTGATAAGCTGAACTAAAATTGAGTTGCACGCCCAAAGCATGCTGGAGAGATGTCCACAGTGTAGAAGTACACATTGGGTCTCTATCTAAAATGATCCAACAAGGAATCCCATGAAAATGAATAATATCTGCCAAGAAAACTTGTGCTATAGAAGAAGCTATGTAGGATGCTCTCATGGGTGAAAAATGTGCTACCTTGGACAACTTGTCCACTGTCACCCTGATACAATCATGTCTCCATGATGACATAGGTAAACCTGTGATAAAATCAATGAATATCATATCCCACTTCCACTCTAGAATGGTATGTGGCTGCAAAAGAACCACTGGATGCTGATGCTCTGCCTTCACTCTTTAGCACTCAAGACATCTAGCAACAAAATTAGCAACATCATGCCGCATCCCTGCCCAGAAGTACAACTGTTTGAGATCAGCATGCATATTCTTAACAACAGGATGTGCAGAATATGGTTAACAATGTAGTTCAAACAAAACCAAGGTATGAAGATTACCCAAAATGGGTACATAGATACACCCCATGTGATGTAGGAGTCCATTGGACTCAAGCATATAACCTAAAAATCTCCCCTCAAGGGTACATCTAGACTCGATCTCCGCCCTCACCTCCTGATACAAAGTGTCACTAGGCAAAGCCTCCAAGATATGGCTTCACAAATCCACTCCCAATGACACCACTAATACCTCATTTCGCCTTGTGCTCAAAGCATCTATGACAACATTCTCCTTCCCTTTGATGTAATGAATCCATTGCTACCTCATCTACTTTCTGATATTGTCAGCTTTGGCTTTCTTTTCATCTTCTATCCTTCTAGTGTTCATATAGTTCTTGGAAATATGTCCAAGTTCTATACAAATAAAACATCTTCTACTAGTGTCTCTTGTCCTCATGTGATGTTTCGCACAATTTGCATTTAGAAGACTTCTTGCACTTGTGACATTTACCTTCAAATTTAGGTTTCTCTTTACATTCACTTGCTCTATGACCATGTTTATTGCAATTGTAACACTTTCCATTGAATTTTTCTTTACCATTAATCCAACATTTATTTGATGTGTGACCTAACTTACCACAATTATTGCACGTAGACCTATGATTCTTTTGAAATCCTTGCATGGATAATTCACCTTCTTCTATGTATCGTATCCTTGCTTTTCCTTTCTATCTGTATTGATTTTTCTCATTCAACTAATTCATTTCTACTTGAGATTTCATCATCCTCTCATTTATTTTCTTTTTAGTGTTTAGATCATCTTGCAATATTTCATTCTTTGATCTTAGATTAATGATTTATTTATTTGCATTAGTGAGTTGATCAATGAAGTCTTCCTATTGAAGGGATAGATGTTGAATTTAATTGTTCTCTTCTTCTATCTCTTCTTTGGCTTTTTCTTTTTCTTCCATGACTTTACATAGACTTACTAACTGAATTTCTTTTCCTCTTTTCAGCTTTCTAATTTCTTCTTGAAGATTGCAATTATTTTCCAATAGGTCTTTGATTTCCTTATCAGCTTAATTTCTTTCAAGATAGATATCTTTAATTCTTTCTTTAGTGTAGAGATTTTCATTCATTTGTATAGGAAGATATTTTTTCTTTTTAAGGATTGAGAGAGTTGCTCGTTTTCTTTCTTTAGTTGCCCAATAACCAATTGCAAATCCATCTTTTCATTGTCAATAGCCTTATCTAGCTTGTATACCTCTATTGCCTCTGATCTTTTCTCAAGCTATTATACTTATTCTCTAAGAACCACAAACCTCTAATACCAATTATTCAAAATATAGGATAGGCTAGGTTACTGAGAGGGGAGGGATGAATCAAGAAATAATAAAACTTAACCTCATTACACCAAATAATCCTTCATTTATACTCTAATCTAGCTGCATGCATGAGAGATTGAAAGCATTAAAACATTCATAATAGTTTGACACAAGATATGGTGACCCAAAAACCTTCTAAATAGAAAGTAAAGGTGGGGTGGGGATGATACCCACAAGCTTTCGTACTATAGTATCAAGTTGGCCAATTAAGTTTTACTATTGATCACTTTTGATGATTTTCCTTGTCAGGTCAATAAGGACTACTAGGTCCACCTTGTTAAAGGATTTACAAAACATATAATGAAGTATGCACTTGGTAAAGAGATTTTAAAAAGACCATTAAGTCTACCTTTTGAAAGTATTTAAATGTTCCACCTATTAGGATGAACTAATGGGTGATCTCTTATCTACAGTTTGATTTGTTGGTTGAGATTTTTTTGAATTTCAATGATCACCTTGTTGTGATAGATAAATCTTTGCTACTCCTTATACTACATGTATCCTTCTTAATTCACACTTCTTCTCTTTATACTTTTTTGTTATTATTTTTCACTTATTTTTGGATGTGATACAATACATTACATATATACTAATCCAAATTATAATTCATCAAAGTCGGCTATAATACAAGTTTCACCAAAATAAAAAAAGTTGACTCAATTGCTAGCACTCAGGTTCTAAAGACAAACTTGGTGAGTTTTTAGTACTCAACAACCATTGTCAACACTCGACATTGTCATGCTCTTGGTAGACCTAGAAGCTTAGTTCATACTAATCACTTCCAAGTAGTCTGAACTTGGTTGACAATGGTGACTTGGTGAATACTATGAAGCTTGGTAAATAAATTGAATCACTTGATTGACACTCCTTGGCTTGTTCAACACTAAATTCACATCACTAACATTGTGAACTTGGTAGACATTGGAGACCACGGTTGACACTGTGCAACTCAATTAATACTATGAAGCTCAATTTGCACTATTACTTATCAACTTAGTAGATGCTACTCACTGTGAGCTAAAATTTGATTCTAGAATTTAGTAGCAACTGTAGAACTTGGTAGAACCTGGATTACTCAGTTAGCACTATAAATTACAAGATAAGCTCTGTAGCTGCTAACCATTTGACTAAGTATGAGTCACTAATAAACAAACTTGATCATAATGTCAACAAATATATCACCAATTTGTTCCTTATAGTTTATATAATCAAGCCTTACTTTCTTTTCTTGTATCTGTTCCCTCAGGTAATGATGATTGATTAAAATGTGATTTTTTTTTGCATGCATCACCAAAGTTTTTGTTATATTTAGAGCACTTATGTTATCATGGTAAACATTGATAAGCTCAATTATTTCCTCTTGCATTCCTTCCAACTATTATTTTATCTATACAATATTTGAACAATTGATTGTAGCAACAACATATTCAGCTTCAATAGTAGATTGTGAAATTTTATTTTATTTTCTTACTCATCTATGTAGTTAAATTTTTTCCTAAAAAAATGCTCCTCCACTTGTACTTTTTCTTTCATCATCATTTCTATCCCAATCAACATTTGTGTACACTCAAAGATTGAAGTCATATATTTTTTTATACCATAGGCCATAATATTCAATTCCTTTGAGTATTTTAATATCCTTCTTGTAGCACTCATGTGTGTTTTCCTTGGATTAGATGAAAACCTAAAAAAAATTGAAACAACTAGGGAAATTTCTAGTCTACTATGTATAGTATATTGTAACTTTCCAATCATAGTTTTGTATTATGTTTGATCAACCTCATAGGTAGTGTCTTTCTTTGATAATTTTACTCAGTCACCATTGGTGTATTAACTAGTTTAGACTCATTCATCCCAAAAAAAATCAATATTTCCTTCACATACTTGGATTAAGTAACACAGATGCCTGTTGGCGTTTGTTAGACTTGTAAACCAATGAATTTTTTTATTTCATTAAACATTGACAATTAAAATTCAGTATTCATTTGATTAGAAAATGACTTACTCAACGTATAATTTCCTCCAAACATTTCAACAATCAACACCATATCATGTGCTTCATTCTCCAAATGCATATTACTATTTTCACTTGTTCTAGAAAATCCTATCCTAATCATATTATACTAGAACCTTCCATACCATGCTCTTGGGGCTTGTTTCAATCCATAAAGTGTTTTTTGTAAAAGCATAGATCTGTGTCAACTTTTAGGATATCAAAACCTACTTTGGTCAAATCTCATTTCTCCAACAAAAAATTATTTTTTCCAAAAACTAAAAATACCCTTTTATAAATCCCAGATTCAATATTATCATTATGTAAATTTTTAAGTGTGTTAATTAGTGATAATGTGTTATTATTTCAAAACATTATAAGTCGATATATTAACATTGCAGAAGAGGCTCCCTCAAAAAAGGAAAAAAAAAAGGTAAATCATGTTAAAAAAATATAAATTTATGTTTATTTCTAGAAGAGAGAGTCCTCTTCAGGAATTCAGGAATATGTAAATTTTTTCCAAAAAGGTTTAGATTTCATAGTGAACTTTTTATAAGAGAAAAAAATTGATGGATTGTAATAAGGTTGACCTTGAATACTTATAACAAAGAAAATATACATCAATTTTTTATTTATTTATTGTTTCCTACATATACAAGTCATCTCTAAGATATTTTCAAATCAGAATAATAAAAAATGATTTGCATATACTTGTATGATGGGAACTACACCTTATATTTTTTACAATTAAAAAAAGGAGTTCAAAATTTTAGAAAAAATAAATAAATTCTTACTTGAAAAAAATTATAAAATTTATAGGTATAAAATTCATCCAATTCTACACATTTCATTAGTTTACATCATCTTCAAATTCTAAACACAAATACAATTTTTGATGTACTAAAGTTGAATAGTTGCATTATGATATCCTTTTTCTTTATAAAAGGTGGCACAGGTTTGTGCTTTTACCCCTTTATTCAACTTCCAAACCATGTCCCTCATTCTATGTTCAACAAATCCACTATGTTGTTCAATGTAGACTTCCTCTTTGGTTAATCCATTCTTTCTAGGTTCAACAAATCCTTTAGGTTGTTCTTTGTCAACTTCCACTTCAAGTATTCCTACAAAAAATGTAGATATAAAATCCATTTGGTATACCTTGAATTTCATGTATGTACCATAAGCCAATAGATTTCTTACACCTTTGAATCTCATAAAAAGTGCAATAGTCTCACCATAGTTAATTCCTTCTTCTTGCATATAACCATTATAGACCAATCTAGCCTTTTTTCTTACTTTTTCTCCATTCTCATTAAATTTGTTTCTAAAAATCCACTTTGTTCCAATAACATTCTTATCAGTAGGTTGTAGTAAAAGTTTCCATGAGTTTTTTTTTTGTCAATTTGATCAATCTCTTCATTCATACCATTAATCCAACATTCATCATTCAATGGATTTTGAACTCATCTAGCGTCAAAATCAGCTATTAGACATGTGCATTCTCTTTTTTTTCTTCTTTTTTGCACTCCAACACTTTGATCTTGAATTATTTATCCAAGTGAATTATTTTCTCTCACATGTTTGGATAATATAGGTTTAGTTCTTTGATTCTAACTATTTTCTTCACTCAGTGGGAGGTCAGTTTCTTGCTGTAGATGTATTGACTAGTGCATGTGTATAACTTTCTAAGACTTAGTAACCATTATCCAATGCTCGAGTGTAACTATTTGTGACTCGCATGCTACTTTCTGATACTCGGTAGGTTTGTGATGTAACTCAAGTAGAGTATCGTGTGCATCATCATTGACATAGAAAAACTTATTATATTCTTCTAGTTCCTTCTCATTCTCAAGATAATTTCTCTCTCCAAACTCATCAAATCTTACATTTTCACTTTAAATTATCTTGCTAATATCCTTATTCAAACATTTGTAATATTTACTCATAGATAAATATTCTAGGAATATAAACTTCATCTCCTTTATCATCAAGTTTACTATTCCTAGCATCCTTTTGAATGTAGCATCTACTTCCAAATATTTTCAACTAACTTATATTTAGTGTATGATCATACCATAGCTCATAAGGTGTGTTTTTTGTTCCTTTCTTCAATTGAACATACTTGAGAGTGTATACAAAAACACTGACTATTTCTCTCCAAAATATATGAAGGACCTCACTCTCAATCATCAATGTTCTTGTACAATTTATTATGGATTTTTTGTTCTCAAATTGGTTTTAATAAATGAGTGTTGTTACACTTAAGTCATCATAAGTCATTTACTTAGCTTATACCAAACAAGTAATATATATCAAGCATAACATATAAGATAGATCATACAGAGTAACTAGTACATGTTGAGTCACTCAAATGTTGATAAAATAGTATGTGTTGAGTGATTCAAGTGCTAAGCAAGTAGTGCATGCTGAATAAGAACATTGAAGTTATAGTTAGTGTTGAACACCAAGGACTTCAGATGCCAAGTAATATAGTTTTGACATAGTTGTTTGTATTGTCACAAACTACTATGTAAACCATTTTTGAGCCAACTTAAGGATTATTTTATGATCTTTGTTCATAAGAAAAAACCTTAATTGTGAATCCCTACACATTACATGTATCCGATCAAAAAAAGGGGAGGTTTAAGTAGAAATATGGGTGAATCACTATCATTGATTCATACCTAACCCTAAGTCACCTAGGTCTTCTTAAGGAAGAAAAACCCTAATCCTTTTAATGAATGCTAAGGAGAATTAAAGAGAGTCTGTATGCAGAAACAAAGAATTCATGGTGATTAAGGTGTTATGAATTGAGCTACATTGCAAAATCAGTTAAAGGAGAATAGAGGAAAGGAATCAAAGGACAACAGAGATACATTTGATTAGAAGGGATCAAGTACATATCAGTATAGAGGTGATCTAACATCAAATAGCAGAGTGCTAACCAAAGGATCATTGTTGAGACATTTTAACAGGCAAATCAATAAAATCTATTAATAAAGTAGTCTTAACAAGCTATTGTAAGTCCCTTAACAGGTTGCTTACTTCATTGTAAGTTAAAGCCCTCTTACTAGGCACACTTTTAGCAAGGTGTTAAAATCCTTTAACAAGGTAAAATCTAAGAATCTTGTGAGCCTCTAACAGGCCAAATGTTTCACAAGGTAGTTCATGTTTCATGGTCAAATATTGTAATCCTCATTGGATACACTTTAATACTATATTAGTGAAGATTTGTGAGTGTCATCCCCACCCTAGTTTTACCTTCTCCTTGAAGGGTTTCTTGGTAACCAAATATCCTCTATCATACATGTGTCGAATATTTTGTTGTCATGCTATGGATGTATATGCTTAATTTGGTATTTTAGTTTATATTCAGAGATTGTGAGATGGATGTGTGGTGAATAGTTTTAGAGGTTGAATGTTTTAAGTGTTGATTCAGCCCCCACACCGCCCCACCCACCCTTAGAGTTTACTTCCTTATTATATTTCCAACAATTGGTATCAAAGCTGAGTTGTCTAGAGAGTAGAGCTTTGCATCTTTGAGGAAAGATCTTGGAAATGGAAGTCTACATATTGTGAAAGACTATTGAGAACCAAAAGATTAAAAAATAACTTTCTCTACATTAATTATAAGAAGTAAGAAATTATTTGAAGATATCAGTGAAGAGAAGGAAGTAAATTTCTATTGAAGAGAATGACACAAAATACTAAGAGATTGACACTATTGAATTAGTTGCTAATGGAAACATAGATGAATTTAATATAGTAGTTTTAGATCCGATGCAAAAGAATGGAACCCTAACTGAAGAGGTCAAACATCTCAAAAGAGAACAAGAAGCCCAATTACTAATACAATGTGAGGTGACCAAGAAGAAAAAAAGAGAGGAAGAGGAAAAAGTCATGGTTGAAGATGACAAAAGGATTTTGACCAATAGACTAGAAGAGAAAACATTAGAGGTAACTAGGACTACTAAAATGCAATTGGAAACTTTGGGTCAAATGATGATTTCAAATCATGAATTGAATGCAAAAGATATCAAGATGACAAAATTGAAGTTGTAAAATGAAAAACTAAGAAATGATCTAAAATGAGAAAAGGACTTTGTTGATAGTTTCAACAAACCTAGTGAATCCATCAAATACTTTGAATAATTGATTAGATCCCCTAGATCCAACCATGACACTTATGGATTGGGTTACACTAGTAATGGAGAAGGAGAATCATCCAAAAGTGGCAAAGAAAGAAGTAACAAAGGTAAAAAATCCAAACCTACTTGTCATAATTGTGGTAAGATAGGTCATACTACTAATGTTTGCAGGAGCAAGACTGTAAATTAAAATCCTAAGCAGAAATTCATGGGCCATTGCCATAAATGCAACAAACAACGACTTTAATGTAGAACCAAGACCACAAGCACATAAATATTTGAAGAATACTACTATAAATATCAAAAGTATAGACATAGAGCATATGAGTGTAGGTCAAAACCTAAATGGTCATCAAACAAGTAGACAAAGGTAAAGCATAATTACAACTCTTGTAATTGGGATTATAATACAAGGTATAGTTGTCACTACTATCAAGAGTATGGACATGTTTCTAAAAATTACATAAAAACACATTTCAAAAGTGACTATAGTATATGGTTGAGTCAAACCACATGTTTTAGCCATTTGAAGACTGGTCACATGAGCAAGAATTATCCAAAAAGGTCAAAGGCACCAAGTAGTGAGCTCAACAAAGAAAAAGGAAACACAAATGTTGAGAATGTGAGAGATGAAATAAATAAGACATGGAAGAGAAAGGAAGATTGCAGCACATCAAGTGTAGATGGGATAACTTCACCTAATGGGTTAGGTGATCAAATCTCCTCAAATTAAGAAATCAAGAGGTATGTGGGACTAATATTTAAAAGGATATACTATACATCATTTCCAAGGATTTAGTTTTCAAAATATTGCATATGCATGAATAAAGATGCAAAGTGTTGTTAAGAATCAAGAATGAACCTTTCAGTTTTGCTAGTTTTAATGTTCTTATTGAGCATGAAAAGTTTTACTATGGTTGCCAAGTGAAATGTTAGTTGATGCTAAGCTATCAAAGTTGTTAGTGTTGACTAAGCTTGTAGTGGTTTTTGAGCATATAGAAAACTTCATGGAATCTGAGCTTACAACTGTGTGAGCACTAAGCATTAATTGCAAGGTTTTAAGGTCTATATGATCTATTTCTACTTATTTAACATCATTTTAATTTGAAGGAGAGCACAAAGAGCTAAAGCTGAATTGGAGAAATTTTCTTGAGCATTTACAAATGAATTTAAAAGTTGTTTGACACCATCTTACCAAGATTGAAAATGTATTTATTGTGTGTCAAACTATGTAGTTTAACGTTTTACAAAACCTAGTTTTATGAAATCTTGTCTAGTTCTTTAGCAGCCAATTTTGTAAAGTGAAAGGAAGTTTTGAATGTGCAATTGATAAGCAATGAGATTAAACAACCAAATGTTATAGCTATTCCAGACATAGCTTATAAAAAAAATCTATCTAGTGTGTAATCAACGATGCCACCATGGTTTTTAATAGTTAAAGATGTTAGATGCTGCTATGCATGCAAGGTTGGAAGCATAGGTGACATGGAGATTAGGGAGACATATGAGAAATTCTATGAAAATGGTGTGTTGAAGGAGGAATACAAAATTGTTGAGAAGAAATGGTTAACCCATGCCCTAGATTTCCCCAACATCTTCACGATAGAATAGATAAAGATAGTTTTGAGAAAAATACATGACAATTATATGGTTAGATAATGAACTTGTGAAAATCACCAAGAAGATTATACATATAGTTATAGGGTATCCAACTCTAGGTCAACCTAGGATAATTAGAAGTGAAGCAAAAGAGGTAATTAAAAGGAATATAGGAGTTGTATGGAATAAACAATAGATACAATCATAGATCCTTTAATTGCTTTTGTAGTAATGATTATAGCACACAAGTTCTATCAATCCAACAGACTCAACAATGTATCATGTATTACAGTTGATGTGGGATACAAGATAGTGAAGAAAGATAATACTTATGATCTTGCCAAGTTACAAATACAAAAGTTGTTTGAGAATCTGGGAGACATAAGGAAGGCCAAAAGTGCACAATGAAAATTTAGATATATTCTTGTATGTATGTTCTTTTATGTATAGAATACATTTCCTACTTTTGGTAAAGTTGCATAACAGGTAAACAGACATATTGTAGTACAAATAGGTGAATTCATTGAGCAACTAGGTGATAATTTTGAGTTATTTATGACAAGCTACTTCAAAGACTTTAAGTAGTCAATAAAGAAAAGACTAAGGATACCAGTTTCACTAGTGGAGAAGCATTTTGATAATGTTTTCTTCCTAGATGACACTGACTTTACATATGTCCAAGCAACAGTTCCTAGAGCTAGATGGTTAATACCACTAGGATATGAAATCAAAGTTGATGAAGCCTCTACAACAATCATAACATTACTTGTAGAAGTGGACAAGGAGGCTACAAATTTTGAGAACTATGATATGGCTAAGTCAAAAACCACCATGGACTTGAAGACTACTTTAGTAATTAGGAAGAAGAATAAGATGGTGAAGAAACTAAAAGAGAAATTTGGCAAAGGGGCACAATATGATGAAGAAGAAGAGAATTCACCTATCCAAGCACCACTTGCCATCACTAAAGGTTAAGGAGAAGACCAATAAGAAGAGGAAGCAAAAATTATAGAAGGTACAAAGGGAGAAGAAGTCAATGAAGCACCTATAGCTAATGAAAAGAAGAAAAGAAAAGCTAAAGTACTAGCAGTGAGCAAACCAAAAAAGGTTGCAAAACCTACTCAGCCTATAGTACCTACAACAAGGGCTAGCACAAGAGCTACTACACAAAAGTCTAAGGAATTAGCCAAAGCAAAGGAAAAGAGAGCTAGTCAAGCTAGCAAGGGTGAAGAGTCTTAGAAGATACCAAGGAGAAAATATGTTGCCCTAGTTGAATTTGATGAAGAGAATATTGAATCTAACAACAACAACTAGTTTCAAGTGGTAAGCCATAGTTCTTCTTTAGATTTAGATAATCTATTTGAGAATATTAGAAATAATGTTGATTTATCTAGACTCTCTCACATTGTGTTCATAAATCTTGAGAAGATTGAGAAGAATCAAGTTGAAGAGGTAGTTTATGCCATGGTGGAAATATTTAAAAAGGCTCCTCTTGAACTTGCCAACTCCATACCCAAAATTTTGTATGATAGAGTTCAGCAAAAGTGGCATTATTGTCTAGATACTAAAAGACAAATAAGAAAGACAAAACTTGCACAGGTAATGCCATAACTGAGAAAGGTCACAATGGAGAAATCCATTAAGAGATATACTAGAAGATTTTCTCCAAAGTATAGGGCATTAAGTATATTGTAGAATGACATTGAAGATTTTGTGATGAAGTCCAAACAAATATGGAAGTTGACATATGGACTGTCAACATCTAAGGAAGTCATGCAAACATATTGAAGTAGGTGAAGAAAAAGAAGAAGACATTGAACAAGATATAGTTGAGGGAGGCATAGACATGAACATAGACACCTAGACACTAGTTGTAGATGACTAGTAAATAGAATAGAGTGTACTAGATACACAAGTGTCGAGTGTTAGTCCCCAATAGGAGACAAGTACAACTATTAAAACTATTAAGATTAAGGAATTTTCTAAGGCTATCACTTAGAACATCAATCCCATTTTAGAGAAATCCTTGAAGAATATTTTGATAAGATCCACTAAATAGGCTACACTTCATGAGAATCCCATTCTCAAAAGTGTTGATGAGATTGAGAAGCTTGGTAAGGCATCTATAGGGGAAGAAACAAAAACACTAGAAATGTCTACACCACTTCCCCAATCTACCATGGTATAGCCACTATTACCTATTATGGTGTATCATAGAAAGGAGAAAGCATTCTTCACTAATAGTACAATAGTACAAAGTTCTCTAGTCATCAAAGATGAATCTACAAAGAAAAATGACAAAGTTGAAAAATCTAGTGAATAGAAGGATGAGATTACAATAGAGAGCAAGATGGAGCTCAATGTTGGCATAAAGTTATTTGCCACTAGTGACAACACTCATCTCACAGTTCAAACCTGGCAATACAGTTCAAACCAAGCACTGGCAACACAGTTCAAACCGAGCACTGGCAACACAGTTCAGACCGAGCACTGGCAACATAGTTCAAACCAAGCACTGGAAACATAGTTCAAACTGAGCATCAAAGACACAGTGTCAACCGAGCAAAGTTGCACTTAGTGTCAACCGAGTAAAGTTGCACTTAGTGTTGACCGAGTGAGGAAGCATTCAGTGATAACCGAGCTCAGGAGGTTATCGAAGAAGTTAGTTTCTACCAAGTGACACTATATCTACCGAGTCACCAATGGTTACCGAGTTCCAGGAAATGTTGTATGACTAGTATGAATTGTTCCCCTACCTCTACCGAGTGCATGACGATGCCGAGTAACATAGTGGATGCCGTGTATCAGAAGGTCATCAAGTCTGTCTGAAGAACCTGAGTTTATTTTACCATTTGGCCGACTCAGTTATATTTTGTTTACTTGTGTTTGGCCGACCTTGCATGAATAATTATTGGAATAGTATATATATATATATATATATATAATGTATTATAGACATTGTAGTGACATAGATAGTTAAGAAGACATACAAGATATCTAGATGATAGTACAAATTCATCAGCAGAAAAGTATACTCAGCAAGGTCTATCAGGAGCAGAAATGATTTCATCAATCACAGAAGGTGATCTACAATGAAGAACTCAGTCAAATTATAAGTTGATCTATTGGTTCATCCTAACAGGTGAATCATTTTTGTAAATCCTTTAACAGGGTAGACTTAACCGTCTTTATACAAATCTCCTAATAGAGTGCATACTCATAAAGTGTGTTTGTAAATCCTCTAACAAGGTGGATCTAGCAATCCTCTGTGCTCCTAACAGGACAGATCACCAGAAGTGATCATTGTAAGCCTTAACTGGGAAACTTCATACTATAGTAACGAAGCTTTGTGGGTATCATCCCCACCCCAGTTTTACTTTCTATTTTTGGAAGGTTTTTGGGTCACCAAATCTCTATGCACATATGGTTTTAATATTTAACAATTTTTATGCAGCAGGATAGATGAGTAAACACTGTATATGGTTGACTTAAAAAGTTTTATTGTTACTGATTCACCCCTCCCCTCTCTGTAACCTATTATATCTTGAATATTTCCAACAATTGGTATCAGAGCTTTTTGGTTCTCAGGACAAAGTTTGACAGCTTGAGCAAAGATCTAAGTTATGGAGATATTCAGATTGGAGAAAGTGATTGAAAATGAAAAGCTAGATCTAGAAGTGGCCATGGTTCAACTCAAAGAAGCAAAGGAGCATCTTTCTCGATCCCTAACAAGAAGAAAGGAACTTGCAAGACAAATGAATGACCATCACTATGTTGAAGAAAAGATTGAAGATTTGTTACCATCAAGTAGTTCAAAAGAAGCTGACAAGGCAATCAAAGAACTTCTAGAAAAGAATGGATCTCTGCAAGAAGAGGTAAGAAAGCTCAAAAGAGAACAAGAAGTCCAATCCATCAGGTTATGTGAAGTTTTGGAATAGAGAAACAAAGCAAATGAAGACTTAGAGGTAAGGAATTATCTATCCCTTCAGCATGAAGATCATATAGGACAACTATCTAATGCAAATGAAGAAATCATGATTCTAAGATCTGAGAATGAAAGTTTGAGAAATAATTTAATCATTGAGAGACAAATCAATGTAAGTTTGCATAGTGATCTGAGAACTGAGAGCCAAATCAATGAAAGCTTGGATAATGACCTAATCTCTGAAAGGCAAGTCAATGAAAGAATGATGAAATCCCAAGCAGATATGAATCAATTGAATTTGCAAAATGAGTAGAATCTTCATAGACAAAAAGGTAAAGCTGGTCTTGGATACAATAAAGAAGGTGAATCTTCAAAACAAAGTGCCCAAAAGAATCAGAAACCCACTTGTAATCACTATGGAAAGTTAGGTCATACATCAAACAAATGCTGGAGCAATGGAAAAGAAAAATTCAATGGTAAATGTTTCAATTGCAATCAGAATGGTCACAAAGCAAATGAGTGCAAAGAAAAACCAAAATTTGAAGGCAACTGTCACAAATGCAATAAACATGGTCACAAGGCATTCCAATGCAAATCCAAATCATTTAATCCAGTTGAACAACTTGTGAAAGCCATATTTGGATGGGACTACAACACCTAGTGCAGATGTCACTATTGTGGAGAAGATGGACATACTGGCATAAATTGTGCAAGACATCACCTAAGGAAGAAGGACACTACTATAAGGTGCTATATATGTACAGAACTTGGTCATATAGCTAGAAATTGTATGAATATAGAAAGAATTGAAGATGAAAATAAAATCAAAGCAGACAACATCTGAAAGAAAATGAAGCAAAAATGGATTCCTAAATCTACTGAACAAGATAAGTCAAGCAATGGCAATGTCACTCAAGAAATGAGTGACTCCATCATTTTCAATTAATATTCATAAAAGAAAGTATGGAACTGCATCCTTTAAGAATCATCCTAAGCAGTTCCAAAGGAAGAAGAATGATCAGTATGTAGATACACTTTGATCCCAAATCGGTTCAAGACTCAACTGAGTTCGGTCGGGTGCAACAAAGTTTTACTCACTGAGTTGTATCTACCGAGCGAGGTCAATTCATGACCTTACCGAGTTAGGTCGGTACATCAATACTTTGTTTTGATTTCCGAGTTGATAGTATCTACCGAGCAAGTGGATGACAACCTATCATTTCATCTACCATCGTACCAAGCATTTATGACTAATGTTTTGTCAAAAAGGGCAAAATTTGATCTCATTCTTCACTAAAAACTTTGAGCTAAGTTATCTTTTGTGATTCTAGAGAAAGCTTAAAGCAATTTCGAGTGATTTTTTATAAAAAGAGCGAAGAATCTATTCAGAATTTCTCTTCACCTACCAAGCAGTAATGGCATCTGGAAGTAGCAGCTCCAAGACAAAAAGAGGCTTAGAAATGCTAGTTAAAGGTGTGGAATGGAAGGTGCCAAACTTCAAATTGGCACCAACAATTGCAGAATCACTCGACCCTAACGGTGCTCAGTCTTGAATTCCTTCGAAGGTACTCCTTGTAAATGATATTCGCTCTCATTTCAAATGTTCCATTCAATAGCTTGGAAACCTAGAAATTGATAATGCCCTAGGTGAAATGAGCATAGATGGAAACTTGAAACCTGAGCATAAGCATCTTGAAACAAAAGGGTTAACCCACATTTCACATTTGCCAAGAAATTTTCAAATTAAATGGGTTAGGTATGTACTTAGCCAGGTTCACAACGGGCAATTGTGGTTAGAGCAACTAGTGCTTATCACAAAGAAAATGATTAACAAAATTATTGGCCTTCCCATATTGAGCAAAGCTAAGACTACCAAAACCCTAGGTTGGGAAGAATTGCAAAGGCTAACCCAGGCATAATGGGATGGTAGAGGACTTAAGCTTAGTACAGTAACTGATGCTGAATTAAGATTTGGTATTCACGTCATTGCTCATAAAATTTATAGTTCCAGCCGACCAAACAGTATACCTTGCGAAGCAGTAGATTTAGCATATAAGATAGTAAAGAAGAATGTTGAGTTTGATCTGTCTGAATTGCTTTTGTCTCAATTTAATAAAAATATGGAAAGCATAAGGACTTCAAAGAACAATTCCTGCAAATTCAGTTCACTTTTGATCAGTCTATTTTTCTATGTTCAAAATCCTTTTCCATCAAAAGGATTATTAGTATGGAAAAAGGATATTCCCATTCTCTATCAAATAAATGAGTTTATTGCAAAGTTAGGTAAAAATTTTGACAGTATTTTGGATAATTACTTTGAAGATTTTAAGGAAAGAATGAACAATAGGTTTTGGATTCCACCAAAACTGGTTGATGAATATAAAGAAGATGTATGCTTTATGGTAGATTGTGACAAGGTATACATACAGGCAGTCAGGCCACGAGTTGCATGGGTGAACCCTCTTCCTTATGAGGTTAATATTGATGAAACCAAAGACATCATAGAAGCACTGGTGAATGAACCAGTAGACCCAAAGCAATCAATCTTTGGAACTTGTGATGAAGCTAAAGCCAAAATTGAGCTTTCAATCAAAATCCCTCAGGTCATTAGCAAAGGAAAGAGGAAGATTGCAAAGTTAAAAATAGAACTTGGTCCTCTGATGATTACTGAAGGGAAAGGAGAAGATGATGAAGAAGAAGAGGAAACCGAGTCAGAAAAAGAAGAGGAGCCTCAAAAGAAGAAAGGTAAGGTGATTATCACCAAACCTAAAATGCAACCCACTGCAGTCTTCTCTAGAAGAACAAGACAGGGGAAGAAGGAACCTGTATTTTTCAAGCCTCCACTCACATTTGAGGAAAGGTTGAAGCAATTAGAAGAAGGTACTAGCTTCACAAACTTCAAAGCATTGAAGTTTGAAACAAGAACAGAACAGGAGAAAATGCAGATTGAAGAATTGGTTTTGAATAAAATGGGAAGATGGAAATACTCTCCTGAAGAGATTGCCTCTCAGATCCCTAAAGAACTAAATAACGTTTGTGTTCATGACATGCCATGTGTTTGGTTATAACTACATTTTTATGTTAATCATGTAGTTTTTGGAGTCTTTACAAGTTTCCACACATTTTGTGGCTCTTTGAGTGTTTGTAATTTTTGGAAAATTCCATGCAAAATTTTGGAGGAAGCACTGTGGTTTTTGGTTCTCATGCCATAAGCTTGGAAGCATCCCACATGGACACGTCAACCCCACCTTAGAGGTTATTTTGGGCCTCTTAGCACACCACATGGTTAGCCCAACAATCAATGTGCCACCTTTTTTTCTTTCAAAAAGTGGCATTATTTACTAGAGTTATTTGGCTATATGATTTAATTGAGTGTTTGAGTCCACACTTTTTTGGCCTCCATACATTGATTTTGACTGTTGATCATCCTGTAGTCTAATGCTTGTGCACTCTGTACTTTATGCACTACATCCTTTCTCTACATTAGTGGTATTATTTGTGGTAGTTTAAGGATCTTTTGAATTAATTTCATTGGTACATGCATTGGGCAATTTCTCCTTCCAACAAGTATTTTGTTTGGCCATTTCAAATTATTTATGGCCCTATAAACACAGTCTCAACATGAGAAACAATAGAAGAATCCCCCCCTCTCCTAATGCATACAAGGATGAGGTGACATGTAACTGAAAAGTGGGCCAAAACATCTACATGTCAAGGAACCACAATCAAGATGCACAAAAGATTACATATGTGTGTACTGAGGTGATCAATTTTAGACACGTCTTGATGTTAATGTCATGGAATGGACACTCACTTGAAAAAGGAATATGGAAAACAAAGGAAAAACATCAACTCCCCATGGTACTTTAATCATGAGTAGTGCATGTACAATAAGGCACAAGATATGGTGAATCTCAAGAATATAATAATTTACACCAGTATCATCAGATGAAACTACTTGAACCAGAAGTCAAAACAACTAAAATAAAAATACAAATACAATATGACACTTTATCTTAGTGTGTCTTCAAGAATGCATACAAATAATGTCTAAATAGACCATAAGAGACATCAGACAAAAAAAATAGATAGTACAAGAAATGACGAATCATCTGAAGCAATGTAATTGATTCCCAGACCTGAAACAACCAAGATATCAATCAGAATACAAAAATACAAAAGATTAAATAGAATGTACGTAAATTAAAATCTAGAAAAACAACCAACATCGTTGGAAAGAGCTTGTGAAGAGATTTCCAATTATATAAAGAATTCCCAAATTGGAGATTGGGTGCTCAAGATATGTCTCATAGAGTGCAAAATTGTACCCCTGACTTTGATAGCATAAAAAATTATTTTAAAAAATTCGCAAAACTTAAAAATAATTGTACCACTATGATAGGTTTGGAACCATCTTTCTGGGAATATCTCGTTTGCAAAAAACAAAGTCCATATGCTTGAGATGTGAGGAAAAATGCCAAGGTAGGTACAAATAGATCCTAAAGGGCTAACAAGAGTGCTAATGTAGTGTTTCCATGGCACTAACATCAAAAAGTGACAAGCACAAATTTGACAATCAAAAGGTCATTGAAGCCAAACTTGCCTATAAATTGATCAATGCCAAAAAAAAATCTAGCCGATGGAAACAAGATAATGTATGAAAAACAATGTTGTTGATAAAAGAATTGGTGATAGATGAAAAATCTAGTGGCTAAAAAAATAATGTTTGAAATAAAAAACATGGGTGGTTCCACACTGAATAAGTCTACCCATATATAAGGCTAGTAGATAGGTGATGTCTCCAATGTGGGCACCATAACCAAAATAAGGTACCCTGTTCTTTTAAATTAAATAAAAAAACAAAAACAACCACTTTCAAATGCCAACATGGTGAACCAGTTACGTTTATGGAAAAGAAATACCAAAAAAGAATATCAAAGCACCAAAAACCAAGCTACATCCTCCATGAAGTTCTTGTTGTGTGTGAGCTTTCTTAAGTCACTCTACCCTGTCCACGCATGGACCCCATCTTTTGTTTGGCAACGATCTTATTTTTTAAAAATTGGTTAATGTGGAAGTTTGTTTTCAACCTGCACTATTTTTCAATTCCCACACAGGCTCTTTTTCCTACAATTGCTTTGTGTAACCCATGGATGATGTGTCTGACATTGATCACCTCAGTACACACATATTTACTCTTTTGTGCATCTTGATCATCATTCCTTGACATGTAGTTTTTTGGCCCACTTTTCAATTTTCTATCACCTCAACCTTTTATGCATTAGGTGGGTTCTTCTATTTTTTCTCATGCTTCCTTGGTTCAATTGATCAGTTCTTCAGGCTTTGGTGTCTCATGCCATCTATATCTTCAATTTCAGTTGTTTGCCTTTGTGTGCCTCATTATTCAATGTAGATTATAGTCTTCTCTACCTAGTCAAGTTATATTCTAGTGGAGGTTCTTCAAATTAGTAGTTACTTTTGACAGAGCTTTACAGCTTCTACATGCTTCAGTGGTGTTCTTCATGATAATTTTTTGTTCCTATCTTCTGGGACATTCCCTAGTTTGGAGGCTTCTTTAGTCCTTCACTAGTTTCTTTAAACATGTTTTTTCCATCTCTTTTTGGAGTAGGGGTTTTCCCATGTGGTTTTCTCTACTTTTCCTCTTTTCAAAGATTTGGTTGTGCTTGGGTACACCATCAAGAATTGTTGTCAAGACCCATTTCTACTTTCAGTAGTAGTTTCTAGGTTTTTAGCTACTCCCTAAGTTTATCTTAAGGGGGAGTGTTAAAATAATTAGATATTTTCTAATTAACTCTAGTTTGCTTAAGCTAAAATTTTAGCATCTAATAATTCATTCTTTTATTAATTATTATGATGCAACCTAGGTTAGACCTTTTTTTGGTTTCAATCTCCTTTATAAGGATGATGTCTCTTTGTAATTAAACTGATTCATTTTTTATAATATCAATCTTTTTTTTCTCATCCAGAATGTTTCATCTATGGATCTAGCAATTTTGGCTTCAATAGCCTTTTGCTTCTCTCTCTTGTGATAGGTGTTTGCATGCAAGTAATTCTTGAGAGCTATGGGTTTGATCTTTCATCAACTTCAACATTGTTGGTAAGAGTTTCTTTCACGATGTATTTAATACTCATGTGTAGATTATTGTAATTATATAACCTTAGTTCTTCCTTGTATCTATAAATTCCTATTAGAGTTTAGTTATCATCCATTTTAGAGGATAAAGATCTTCATTTTTTTATAGTTCTTGTGGGAGAGCTCCTAACCCTATTTTTCTCTATATACAATCTTATTTTATTGAGCATCGAATTGATATAATTAGAAGTGTTGTCATTATTTATGGATTTCCTCTTGCATGTGAGAATCTTCATTTCTATCTAACATGTATCTTCTTGTCATTGGTCATCTAATCTACAACTTGCATCCATGTATCAGAGTACAAATATTATGGAATTATGAGGTCATACGAAGGTAGTACAAAGATGGTGATATACTAAGCTAGTATAAAGGTTGTAAGGTATTGGTATGGATGTGGTATGCAAGTGGCAGTTCTAGTGTAGAGGTAGAATGGAGGTAGTTGAATGCTAGTATAGAGGTAATACAAAGGTTATATGGGGGTTATACACAGGTTGTAAGGAGGCAGTACCGAGGTAGTATAGGGGTATCAAGTTGTCATTGAAGGAAAATAAATGGACAAAGTTGACATTGGTTGTTATAGGGTAGAGCAGGAATCTGGGTACATTACACTATTACACCAAAAAAAAAAAAAAAAAATTCTTAGAAGAATAATTGTTATTTGCATCAAACCCATATAGAATAAAATAAATTTCTAGCTCTTGAGATTTGAATATTTATTTATGGTTAATGTATCATATTGGTAAATTTCTAGTGTTGCAAGTACTTAGAGAGATGGATCCTACTAAGAATCAAAGGATCATACTTGTCCTGGAGGCCACACTTTGTGTATTTGCAACATAACTCCTAGTAAGTATCCAAGGATATTTCTAGTTCAAATTGCCATACGTTTATTATATGGCTCCATGCGAGAATTGACGGATCTTACTAGTCATAAATGCAAAACCCAAGTCAATTTTTTTCATGCTCATCTTCTATCTGAATATCATAGATTGTTGAGATCCTATTCCTTGGGGGCAACCACCATGTCAAGCTTAGTGGTCTTATCTCTTTCACATTTTGATAAAATAAACACTTACTCTTCTATATATTAGCAAGATTATTAGTCTCAATTATTGATTATTATATTATTATAAATCACTTATTAATGATAAAAAAACACTACTTAAATATAAATGATCAAATTACTTAACAAAGTTATCAAATTACATTGCTGTATTTTTGTCAACATATAGCTCTATTTAGAAATAATTTCAAAATTACATTGGGAAAAATATAGATTATATCCTTTAAATCTTGTAGTTGAAGTGGCATAGTGTAAACTATTTCTCTCTACATTTGATCATATCTAGATATTGAGATTTGAAAGGCATAAACCCAGTTTTTATAAAACAGATACACATAAGTTGAATGACATTCCGAGTGGATGATATAAACATCTACGTGGAAATTAAACAATTCTTAAGAAAACCAACTACATTGTAAATATTTATCTCCATCAACATTTCTATAACACCGTATCTTCCATTAGGATTATTAGATTGTTGTTAATGTTCGAGAACAATTAGGCCGGAATAGTCTGCAAGGTCCTTCGGCTAGAACCCGGAGCCATGCTAAAGGTATGCGTGAACATTCTCGATCAAAGCCAAAGACAAGCTAACTTGAAACCCAAAATTATTTGGTAAAACCAAACAAAGCATAAACGTGCAAATACATGAAAAGAAAACGTTTCAGTAACATTCGTAGAGAGTGATATTCACTCGCAGGCGAAAATAGACGTCTCCCTCAACTGAATCTGTAGAAAGGGTTACGATTCCTCTGGCCATCAAGAAATCACCGGTCCCTCCAACCACAGAAATATCTCTCTGCTTCAGCCCTGGATCTGCCCCTGCGAATGTTATCGTCCCTTTGTAGTCTGTGCTGTTCAACACAAATGTGAAGCCCAGCCATGCGCTGAAGAAATTCTTCATGTCATACAGATAAAATCCCTGCGCTCTTCCCATCGCTGGGGAGTAGAGATTGTTGTCCACCGTAATTGGGTCGTCAAACACGGCCAAATCTCCAAAATGATTATTACTCGTCAAAATGGTGAGATTAGCTCCTTCAGGAGCCGCTATCAAAGCAGAGGTTGCATTCTCAGCATTTTGGCCATTGTAGATTATATCATGAAAATACAACACCAAATTCCTACACTGCTGTAGAAGCGTTTTCTTCCAGACATGGCAATCTGCAGTTTTGATCTGCATAGTTGCACACATTAGAAGCCATACTAAACAGAAATGCCCAACTCCACTAGCTTTGATTGCCATCACTCACTAATAGTTCTCCTCCTTCACTGATGGAAAACTACACAATCTCAATGCATATCGGCTTCCATTTGCACTCTATTTATATTGTGCTAAGATTCAAACCAGTCAAAGGCTGGGTTGTTTCAATAATATATTTTCTGGTCGCCATGTGTGGGGCCATTTAATCTACCATGTTTCCTTGTTCCACCGGATTGCGTGGTGTTCAAGTAATTATGCTCAGCTTACGAATTGCAACAAGTCCATGGCTTCATTAAGAGCTTTCTTACTTCATTTCAAACAACGTAACATTTGATGTGTTCATACTTGAATATACGTTAAATACATATATTTGATGACCTTTATGATTTCAGTCGAGCATTATCTGACCGTATAGAGATGATAAGGACCGGACAGCCGCTCGTGGGTACGAAGTGGGTATTGTAATCAATCCGCTTTACGATGCACATATTTTGATTCCAGTAGAAGTCACTGTTTTTAACATAAATATCACAAAGTAAAACTTCATCGATGTAACGCAATCTCTAAGGAATCACAATAAAAAATAATATAACCAACTTGTTGCATTGCAAATTAGGTAAAACAAGAGGTTCGTAACATTGCAGCTATTTTCCTATGCAGAGAGCGCTCTATAGTGATATTATGCGAGTTGCAAAAATAATGAATAGCAGCAGTGGACATGACACGACATGCAAACATTTAATAGAGTATGTTATTTGCATTTCTTTCTCTCTCTATTTATCTCTCAGTTTTTCTCTTATTTGATTCCTTGGGTGTTCCTTATATTTTACTCTTGATTTTTGATGCATTGGAAAGCAGCTAAGGGAAAAGGGCGCTGACCGCATCATACAACTGGATGAAAGTAAGTCTAGTTATATTTGAAAGGATTTAAATCAGAGAAATAAAAGTAGACACAATATAAAATGCACAACATCAGATTTATCGTGATTCACCATAATAGTGGCTACGTCCAGACTGCAGAATATTGGATTAATATATAAAAGATGATTACAAATGAACAGGAGCAGCAAATAAATAGGCTCCAATAATATTACATACCAAAAGTCTCATGAAAGCAATAGACACGCTTATTGGAGGGAAAGATGAAGTGACCGTTGGCCTTCACCATATCAACAAACTCCCATCTGAAGGACAACCAATGCTGCAACTGATCACCTAATACCCTGCTCAAAGAATGATCTATCTTTCTTCACAAGCCCAAGAGAAGTTCTAGCAAATTCAAACTTCTCTTTGGCGACAACCTTCATGAATATATCAGCCGGATTGATCTTGGTGTCAATCTTGATGACTTTCAGTTTGCCCTCTTCCACTGCATGAAGAACAAAGTGAGCATGTGTGTCAATGTGTTTGGAGCGACGTCGTGATGAGTGACTATGTGCCATGAAGATCACACTACGGCTATCACAAAATAAATTATATTCATTTTGATTAACTTTCAAGTCACCAAGCAATTCCTGAAGACAAATCATTTCCCGTGCACCTTCGGAAACAGCTAAGTATTCAGCCTCAGCTGAAGAAAGAGCAATGCAATGTTGCAACCATGAAGCCAAACTAATCACAGCTCCAGAAAACATGAAGGTATAACCAGTGGTAGACCTTCGTTTATCCAAGTCTCCGATAAGATCATAATCAGTGTAACCTTGTAGTTGAACTTTGTATCCACCAAAACAGAAGACAATTTGAAGTGCCTTTTAGATATCTTAGTATCCATTTGACAGCTTCCCAATGAGCTTTTCCGGGATTGCTCATGAACCTACTCACAACTCCCACCGCATGAGCAATCTCGGGGCAAGTAGAAACCATAGCATACATAATGCTACTAATTGTTGATTTGTAAGGAATGTTCTCCATAAATTCCTTTTCTTCCTGTGTTTTTGGATATAATTTATAACTTAATCAAAAATGACTAGCAAGAGGAATAGGAGTTACTTTTGCATCAACTATGCCAAATCTTTCAACAACTTTGTCAATGTATTGTTTTTGAGACAAACTGATTTCCCTCTTTTTCCTATCCCTTGTGATCATCATGCCAAGAATCAATTTGGCCACCCCTAAGTCTTTCATTGCAAATTTGCTCATCAATTTCTCCTTCAAAAAATTAACTATTCATTTATTTGTGCCAGCTACTAACATGTCATCGACATAAAGAAGAAGAATGACAAACTCACCACTTGGTAGTTTCTTGAAGTAGACACATGGGTCTGATTCACATCTTGTGAAATTATGCTCAACCATGAAGCGATCAAATTTTACATACCACTATCTTGAGGCTTGTTTAAGGCCATACAAATTCTGATTTAATCTACAATAAAGATGTTCATGTCCCTTCTTTACGAACCCTGGAGGCTACTCCATGTACAATTCCTCTTCTACATCACCATATAGGAATGCGATTTTCACATCAAGTTGTTTTAACTCAAGATCCCAAGCTATTGCTAATCCAAAAATAGTTTGGATAGTTGTCATCTTGACAACAAGTGAGAAGATTTCATTGAAATCTATCCCTTTTTCTTGATCAAATCCCTTTACCACCAATCTAGCATTGAAGCATTTTTTTCCTTCATCTTCTTCTTTTAACTTGTATACCCACTTGTTCCTAAGTGGTCTTCGATTAGGTAGAAGAGAGACCAAATCCCAAGTTTGATTCTTGAGTAAAGAAACCATTTCTTCATGCATCGTAGTTTGTCATTTTTCACTATTTACATCTTTGAGTGGAGATTTACAAGTGGTTGGTTCGAAGAATTCAAAAATCAAAACTGAAGGCTCTACCTCTTTAGCAAATAACAACTCATAATCTGAAAATTTTGCTGGAAGTCATCTTTCTCTAATAGACTTTCTCAAACCTTGAGTATTTTCTTGTTCTCCTATATTTTGAATAGCAGTCCTTTTAGGATAGACATCACATTGATTTTTATAAGACGCTAAAATGGTCATATCACATAACTCATGAGGACTTCCTTTTGAGACAATGTATCATCTTTGTTGTGTATTGGAACTGTGAGATTTATTTCGAATATCATGATCTATGATGTCACTGCAATGAGAAAACACCTGATGACTATTTTTAAGTGTTCCTTCTCCCTACAATGCTAAATTTCCCTACAATGTATTTGAGTTGAGTGCCTCAAAGCCGGTATGTAATCTATGTTGATTTGAGACATCGTCATTTGGAGACTTGTTACCACTGCTTGGCATATAACCTGCACCATGAGAGCGAATTTGACTGCTTGGACAACCAGTTGTTGGGAGGTTTGCATCCAAATCACTAGGGAGATGCCATGAAATTGCCTCCTGTACATGAAACTGCTCTCGAGAATTGCCAAGGATCTAGTATGTGCTCCCACCATGATTAGTATACACACTGTCAAGGGGAAAGTATGGCACATGTTCACCATGATTGTCCTATGGATTACCTACAATTTGTAAAACAACTTCTACACCCTATGGATTAACTTATATCCCCTGCAAGTTAACTACTGCTACCTACATTTGTGGATTAGCCACCCCAAGTCCAAGATGACTAGTGCTATGCCCCATATTGAATTTGAGAATGTTTTGACTGCCAGTGCTAAATCGCAGGTTGATTTGGATAATGTCTTCATTGCCCACACCAAGTCATGCATATTTACCTGCATCGTACATCATATCTATAGAGTTTTTTGTTGACTGTGGGTGTATGCGGGTGGAGGATTCGTCACCAATCATATGAGACATTTGACTTCCCTCAATACCATGAACAGAGTCTTCAGGGCTACGGTGGTATACATTGTTTCTTTGTGTGACATCCTCATAGTGAGGGAAGGCTTGATCTCTTATGTTGAGAGTAGGATCATTGTTACTATTGGTATTCCTTGATTCAACTGATTGAGATAAGGAGGGAACTGGAGCTAGGACAAAGATGGTACTATATGGGATAGGATTAGATATTGTTTGTGGATTCAATCCAACATTCCTTTGTGCAAAGATTGGCACAAATTCTTTTTTGAACATTTCTTGAGAATGCAGTGCTAGAAATCTTTTCTCATTGAAGACAATGTTTGTGCTTCTAATCATTTTCTTATCAGCTAGACTCCAAAGTCTAAAGCCAAACTTATCCTCTCCATATCCAATGAATATGCAAGGCTTGGATTTAGGATCTAGCTTGCTTCTTTTCTCTTTGGGCACATGTACAAAATCCTAACAATCGAATACTCTAAGATGAGAGTATGAAACTCTTCTGCCTTGCTATTCCTCTTCCAAAATTCCAAAGTTCAACCTTGAAGAAGGACTCTAATTAATGAGATATATGATTGTATTACATGCCTCAGCCCAAAACTCTTTTCCCAAACCTGCATTTGAAATCATACATTGAGCTTTCTCCATTAATGTCCTATTGAGTCTTTCCATAGCCCCATTTTCTTGAGGGGTGTAGGGGACAACTTTCACCCTACAAATACCATTATTTGCACAGTAATTGTTAAACTCTAGTGAATAGAACTCACCTCCATTATCCATTTTCAAGCATTTAATCTTGTGACCTCTTTGGTTTTCAACAAGAGCTTTGAAAACTTTGAACTTAGAAAAAACTTCAAATTCATTGGCCATCATATATATCCATACTTTCCTAGTACAATCATCAAGGAAAGTAACAAAAAGCTTTGCACCTCCTAAGGAACCTACCTTGACGGGATCGAAGACATCCCAGTGTACAAGTTCCAATGGTTTTTCCTTTAGATCATGTCCATATTTCAAGAAGCTAACCCACTTTTTCTTTTTGTAAAGGTGATGTTCACAAAATTCCAATTTTTTTGATTGGAGACTCGGTAGTTGATCCCTTTTGAGCATTACTTCTAGGCCTTTTTTGCTCTTGTGGCCTAACCTTTGATGCCAAAGTGTCACATCACTACCCATGACTATCATAACAGCCCCTACTTCAGTAGGCTTTTCAAGAAGGTAAAGATTACCAACTTTATTTCCCTTGGCAATAGTCCTCGAACCCTTGGTGACTTTCCAAGTATCCAAATGTAAGGATGGATAATATCCTTGTGCAAAAAGTTGATTGATAGAAATCAGATTTTTCCTTAATTTGGGAACATGGAAAACATCTTTTAACAACCATTGTCCTTTTTCTTCTAGCTATAACATGATGTCACCTTTGCCAACTATTTCAAAAGATTTTTTGTCTCCAAGAAATACCTCTCCAAATTGACCTTCATGGTAATGTGTGAAACAATCCGTACATGAAGTGGCATGGAAGGAAGCTCTAGAATCTATCACCCAAGAAGCTGATTTTGAGTCACTTGTAGAAAGAATTAAAAGCTTTCATCTTTCTCATAGGCTATATTTTCTTCAATGTTTCTTACTTTTTCTTGTGCTTTCTTGTAAACCCAACACTTTCTCTTTATGTGGCAATACAAAATGTACAACACTATATTTATCCTAGTTAACCACAATAGTGGCTATGTCCAAACTCCAGAGTATTGGATTAATGTATAAAAGATGATTACAAATGAACAAGAGTAGAAAATAAATAGGCTCCAATAATATTACATATGAAATGTCTCATGAAACCAAGAGACACACTTATTGGAGGGAAGGATAATGTGACTGTTGGCCTTCACCATATCAACAATATTTGTATAACCATAGAGGTAGCCTTGTTGGAAATCTCCATGTGGATAGTGAAGTCATTACAAAATTAGTTAGATTTAGAGTATTGTATTCTTGTGGTTGATTATTACTATTATTTTCCCATGGAAAATAATATGTTTGATTAATTATGTTTGTGTATTTTTTTGTTTTTTCTTTAACTACCCTTTATTATTCTTATATCTATTATTGTATGCTTTATTGAAAGAAATTCTTAATTTTACAAGATAAATGTGGAAGTATTAGTTCTTATTTTCATTAGAAGTCATTTGTTTTTGAAGTATTAGATAGGATCCAAAAGGGGTTGACCCTGGAGTACAAAAAGGCTAAGAGATCAGCAAAAGGTTACCTCCCAATCATCTAACTAATACCATTTTTATATTTCAAAAAATAAATATGATCCAGAATAGAACTAACAACATTAATCCTATTGCTAACAAGCAAATAAAAAGAAAAGTCATTCCTACAGTAAGGAAACATATTACTACTATCAGTCCAACATTTAAACTTATAAATATAAAATAAAGCCCCCTAGTGCATCAAATTTAGAGTAATTGATATCATAACAGCAAAAGGAAAAAAATGATAGCAGGGCTAATAGCCCTCCTTTTCAAGTTCCTCATCCCTCTTCACATCTAGCCCCTCCTCTTTGACAGGTTTCTCCAAGAGATTCTTCATCCAATCCTCTACTAGGAAGCCATATAAGGAGTGGGTAGCCCCGCTCTCCTTGCCTAGGTCTTTCACATCCTTATTCACCTACTAAAAATAAAGGGTAGTGGCTAGGGAATGCATAACTTTAATGTAGAATTCCACCAGAGTTTCAACTTTTTGGTAGATGCCGATGTGATTGTCTACCAACTCCTTCATCGGCTACTCCAACCTATCCAACCAAACCTTGCCATGGTTCTTCCCATGGCTATGCTTCCCTCTTTAGGAGTACCTTTCATGGGGGAGGTGATGTCCTCCCCCACACTTCTAGCTAGGGAAGGGTTATCTTCAAGGGTATCAAAAATGTGGGAAGGATTGGGTGGGCTAGAGACATGCTTCTTGGCAATGTCCTGGTGAAGTTTCTTCATCTTAGTGGGTTTAATGTCACTTTTAGTAGACTCTAAGATGAAAGCCTTCTTCTTCTTTTTTGGCCTGGGGGGGGCGACTTAAATTTCTCTAATTGGAGGCATTTTTTGGTTCTCTAAGCACTCTATTTTCTCTTCCTTGTGTCCATATTGGAATCACTGAGGGTAATTTTAACCTTATGGGTGGGGGTTTTCTTGGTTTTTCTATGACTAGGACTAAGTCCATGGTCCAAAGAAACTTAGGGAGTGATAGTAGCCAACGAGTTGATGAGGAGCCACAAGTTTTGGGCAAGGAGATGAATATACAATTTATTTATGAAACCATGGTGGATGAGATAAAAGGATTTTCCCTCCTCTTTCTTCTCCCTAGCCTTGAATATACTATCTTCCATTAAATTTAGCAAAAGGAATGGAAAGGAAATATGATGCAAATTTCTAAAATGGTTGAGAATGGGAAAATGGTAGAAATAAAGTACCTAAAACTAATCCTCGAGAGTAATGTATCTCATAATAGCATAACAGATAACATTCTAGGGCTTAGCAACATGTTTTCTAGAAAACTCACCACATGTTCGAATCGATTCCTCATTAAACCCAAAGAACTTCTACAAACTAGTTTCATCATTCATGCATGCTTGCTTGCCCCAATTCTTTCCTACCATAGGAAATCCACCAACCTTAGCTATAAATTCTTCTATGATTTCAAAACTCATACCATTGATGGTTACTTTTTTATCATTCCACGAGTTGAATTACTAAATCAAGATGTTCTCCTCATATTTTATCATCCCTTCCATAAAAGGTAATAAGTCACCCTCCTACAAATAAATAATCATTGATTCACTTTTGCAAATGCAAGCCTCCACTCTCATAGGTTCAATATGAACATTGGTGCCCATACCACCACCCAACTCAACCACCAACACTCTAAATTTTATGACATTTCCTTGTTGTAGGTAAGATAGTCTCCGTAAGTTAAATAAAATATATCCTAGATAAAAATGTAAAGGTAGTAAAATACCATCATAAGGCTACAAGGTTTCCCAAAGCCCAAAAAACCTCTCTCCATGAGGCATGTTAATAGTCTTGTTCCTTTTGTAAGTAGCCAACACTAGCTTTAGTTAGAGTGAGCTATGAATGAAGTGTCTTTATTATCTTTTTTTGTCAATTTTTTGTATCTAGGCAAATCCACTACCTTCGTCCTTTTTTGGAAATAATTATAGCTTGTGGCAAGAGGATCATAAAAGCATATCCATATACAATCTTGCAAAATGAAATCTTTATGAAAAGAAGCCCACTTTTCTTCTCACCCACGTGGATACTTGAAGATGTGCCACTTGGTGTGATGATTCATGGAGCATTATGAGAAGTACACTCACGTTCCATCATCTCTTCAATTGATGATAGAATTAGGTTAACGTCCTCCCATTCGATTAGCCATGTGACACTATGTCTAAATTTACCCAACTCATCTGCTATGTTACTACCTTCATGGTAAATGTCGTCCACATGGATTTCTTGATACCCCTCCATTAACTTACAAATTTCATCAATTATCGACTTGATTTCACAGCTACTCTGACCTTCTCCTTTAATAGTTTTAGTAATTAACTTTGAATCCCCCTCAATTGAAAACTTGTTAATTCTATATTTTCTCATGATTCTCATTCTCCACAAAATTGCCAAGGCTTTCACTTCAGTATTTGAGCCACCTATCCAATTTCCAAAATAGGCACCCACCATTTTCCCCATACAATTGTGTAAGACACCCCCAACAATAGTACTTCCCATCATTTTCGAGTCATCAAAATTAAGTTTAATACATGTCTTAGTGGGGGGTGTCACACCGTTCTCCTCCTAGCCAAAGCTTTGGAGTTGTCAAATTGTACCACCATTTGGCCTAGTTCCCAAACTAAAGCCCATGTCATATCAAGTCTACCTAAGGGATTTATGGTGGGGGAAGTTCCACTACTAGATCCCATTACACTCCTTTAGGAGCCTAATAACCTACTAAACCACCCCCAAACTAGTAGCTACTTTATCCCTAAATATTCTTTTATTTTGCTCCTTCCAAATTTTCCATGAAACATAAGGAGGAATTATTGCCCATAATTTGTTTACATATGGGTGGAAAGATGGACCATTCTAGTGAACAAACTATTGCAGTCCCTCATTAGCACACCACTAAACCCCCCATAAGGCAAGTACCTCCCTCCACACATCTGAGGAAAAAGGGAAGTGGATAATATCCAAAGGAGGGTATTTTATCTAGATAATTGTTGTGTCTTATGTTTTGAACATGTAGAATCCAAATCCTTTGGAAAGATCCATGGGTGTCAAACCTTTCTCCAATCCCTTTAGGCCACCCCACCCCTAAGGAAACAAGGATAAGTTGAATTCACCATAAAATCACCTGAGGAAGTAAGCTTCTAGAATAAGAATTCTTCCACCGAGATGTGAGGGATCCTATAACTATATAGGAGGTTTTGCAATTCCAAGGCAATACCTATCCTAGCAGCCTCCTAGTGTTGAATTCTATTCCATTGATGATCTGGGGTGATACTATTTTGATCCAAAGAACCATTCACTCTAATGCAAGTCTTGTGCAAAGGTAGGAACTTAGTGTGCATGAGTGCATTATCTTGGAGCCATTGATCTTCCCAAAAAATAAGGGTGTCACCATTCCCTACAATCCAATGACAACCCATCTTCAGAATCTTCCAAATATTAGATCCCTAAGGGAGAGCCTCATTCCATAGGATGTGATGAAATAATTCCCTTCCAATGTACTTGGCCCTAATAATGTTGCACCAACTACCCAATGAATTCATCAACCTCCAACCAATTTTTATCAAGAGGGCCTTATTCATATGTCCTATCGTTCTTATATTTAAGCCTCCAAGAAGCTTAGGATGATAGAATTGCTCCTAGCTTACCAAGCTCATTCTAGACCTCTCTTCAATGCTGGACCATAATAAATTCCATTGTATTTTTTCAAGAATGTCTCTAAATCTACCAAGAAGTTCTAAAATATAAAGGAAGTACACTGGGATGCCCTACAAAGAAGTTTAGATAGGATAAAAAAAAAATCTCTCCTAGCTTTAGAAATATCTAGTTTAAGAGCTATACCTAGGTTCTTTCTCCTATCTATAGAATGGAATACCTCATGTGTGGTTATGACTACATCAAGAATCTACCTCCCTAGAATGAAACCATTATGATATGGTATTATAAACTTATCAAGAAGGGGCTTGATATAGTTAACCATAATATTGCTAAGGATTTTATAAATCATGTTGTAGAGGATAATAAGTCTAAAGTCTTCTAGATGTCTAGGGTTATCAATCTTTGGGACAAGAACAATGAAAGTCTCATTGAGTTACTTCAGGAGTTTTCCCATTCTAACAAAGTCCCTAGCAGCATGTATCACATCATACTTTAAAATATCCCAGAATTCCTAGAAAAAAATTGGAGGAAAACCATCAAGACCAAGGGTATTGTATTGATTCATGTTGAATGGATTTTTTGACTTACTCCTCCTTGACTTTACTAGTCATGTCCTCATTTATCTAGTTATTCACCACTAGATAAAATCACCTCAAAATGTCATTTGGCAAGTTACTATTGACCTGAACAGCAAGGGGGTTGTAGATCTCCTAGAAATAGATAATGGCTTTACCTTGTATCTCCTCCATATCATTAACCTTCTGTCCACTATCATCCACCAACATGTTTATGGTGTTTCTCTATTTTCTTCTTGACATTGATCTATGGGAAAAGGTCTTATATTAGTCACCCTCCTCAAACCACTGAACCCTAGATCTATGTTTCCAGAAAACTTTCTCCCAATTCAAGAGGGTCTTCCACAAGTTCGAACACTTCCTCTCCTCCTGTTACTACTCAACATTAGAATTTCCTTGAATTAGTTGGTTCTAGAGGGATTCTAACTTCCTTTAACTTTATTTCTTCTCTTTGGAAATTTTTCCAAATTAATATTTGCTCCATCCTCTCACCTCTTTTTGGATTCTTTCAAGTTTTCTAGAAATACAAAACATAATCATTCCTTCAACTGGACTCTTCCATGACCATGCAATACAATCTCTAAACTTTGTGTGTGAGTGCCACATGATCTCATACTTGAAGGGCCTCCATCTAGTAGGTTGATACTACAACCAAGAGAAAATCAACATAGAGTGGTCTAATATGGTCCTTGGATCCACCTTTAAGGAAGAATATCCCAAGTGGAAGACATAGGTGCCCTATCAAGTCTAACCTAAATCAAAATTCTCCATAATCTATTATTAGACCAAGTGAAAGAAAGACCTTGTAGATCAATATCAATCAAGTCATTCCCTCTAAAGAAGCCCTCCAAGTCTTCCATGCTATCAGAAGATTCTTCCAAGCCCCCCATTTTATTTGAAGCTTATAGAGGGGTGTTAAAATCTCCCATACACAAATTTTTTCATTGTCTCATAGACTCATCCACTTTAGTAGCCTCATCCAAGATAGCTAGTCTACCATTTTGAGTTTGTGGGGCATAAAAGTTGAACAAATTCCAACTACCAACTTGGGAGGTGAAACTTATGACCACAACATGGGTATTAATATAGGTAACTAATCCCACAACTTTTTTTGGGTTCCACAACATACACCAAAAGGGCCATTAACATCACTATAAGAAAATTTAGCACTTGGCCAAATGTAAGTAGAAATTATAGAGAAAACCTACTCAATCATTTTCATTTCCTACAAAAGAATCATGTGAGTATTTATCTCAATGATTTTTTATTTAATTTAATAATACTTCCTAAGGTTATTCCCAAGGTATGATCTTGGGTTTCCTTCAAGGTTTTTTTGTTTCCCCTATGCTATATCCTTCTTTATTTTCTTTTGATAGATGTTCCTGATTAGAGCTCTCCCAACCCTCATGGATGACCCAACATCTACCCTATTTCATCCTTTGGGATTTCACTAAGGGATTGTCCATTTAGCATCATTGTTGAGGCGATCAACACTTGGAATCTCAGAGGTAGGGGAAAACATTTCAATAATACTTGGGAGTGAGACCACCAAGGTTCTTTTTGTAAGTAGTGATCCATTCCCCATGATTAGGGATGAAATACAAGGATTATCAACCCTATCAACTTCCATCACTTTGTTCATTAGTTGTTCATCAGGTTGAATTAGTTGTACAGTGATTATGTCAATAATCTCCCCCTCTTCATGGTCAACTACATCATTTGTACTAGTTTGAGTACAAATTGCTTCTTCACCCTGCCCAGTAGCATCCTGCTTCACAAGGGTTCTAACCTTCTCACCATATTTTCTACTGGTTTCATACAGATCCTAAAAGTCCTCCACACAAGTTTCATTCAAGCTTATCGATTCCTTATTCACTTGGCTTTTGGCCTTTTCAACCATCTCAACTACTTTTGAGGTTTCAACCACTACCACACCCAATGAGGAAACTTTTTCATTAGGTTTCTCACCCTTAAAACAATCCACAAACAATTGTCCAAACATGTTGTACTTTTGGAAAAAGGGAATGGCATTCTCATAGACTTTTAGTTGCGACTAGGTGCCCCATTTAGATTTTATATCAAACATGGTTGGCAAGGGTTTGTTCATTCCTACATTGATAAAGAACCTAGAAAAGCTCGCTTTAGTCCTGGAGCTAGTCATAATATCCATTTTTTATGAACTGACCAAAGGAGTTACGTATCCATCTAAATACATGCTCATCCCAGAACTCCAAAGGGAGACTGGGTAATCTTATCCAAACCAGTGCATATTTGTAGAGGTTACTCTCTAGGTTAAACCTCGGTTTCCATTTCTCCATCAGTAATAGGTGTTTACCAAAGTTCTAGGAGCCCACCATGACTGAAACACAGTACTTTTCACTAGTGAAATTGAACAGGAAGAGGGAGCCAGCCATTGAAGAGATGGATACAGATCACAAGAGTTTTCACCTTGTTAAGCACCATTTCCTCACCATATCCATTTTAGATTGAAATGAGACAAAATTACCAACAAGGCATAGGGTAAGACTCAAGGAAATCAGATTGGTCACTGAATCTAGTATTGAAATCAGAGGACCAGTGGCCCCTAGGGAGATCATGGCTTTCTCACCAAAGTCCACAAGAATCTTGGATCCGATAACAACCCCTAGTTAGTTTGACTTAGGGGTCACTACCACTACAAATGTCAACTAGGGATAATTGAGGGGTTTGGGGCCCAAGTAGGCACAATTATCAAGGATAGTGCATAGTTTCATCAAGGGAAAATCTTCCTGGAGTAGGTTGCAAGCACTTAGGTACTTATCAAATGAAACTCACTTCAAATCTAGACACATAGGAGATAGCTCTACTGGGGAGGTAAAGGTGGGGGGACCATCCCCCCAAAAACTAAGAGGGCATGGAGTTGGGAAGGAAGCCAAGAGTGGGAAGAAGTTGCAAAATGGGAAAAACTAACAAGAACTTAGAAGTCATTTGTTAACTAAGAAAATATTTTCATTATATTATTATATTTCAAATTATTTTTTAAAATTTATAATTAAATAAATAAATAAAATTAGCAAAAGAATGCCAATGTCTAGTTAGCAAAAAAATACAAAATACCCTGAAGACAATTGGAGACCTGAAACTAGGTGGAATTGGTACAGAACTCCATAAATTTCTTCCCTTATTTTTTATGATTCTCTTCACCATGGCCATGTGTTTTTAATAAGTCTCTCCTAGTAGTAAATCTATCATTCATACCATTTTTCTCTATAAAATTTGATATTTTTAGAGATTGTCCAATGAAATGTTTTTTTTTCTTCTAGTGTACATCTTCTTAAACATGTACATATCTTGAAAAATAGCCCCAAGAATATTGTTAATGTCTACCCTCCATTTTTTTGTATTCTACAATTCTTGATCTTATCTGACAATGGAAGTATATGAGAATGGAGTTGATAGTAAGAACTATTTTCTTTACCTTCGTTACCTTAGAAAGTTGCTAATGGCTACCCTCAAATTTTTTGAATACTACAATTCTCAATCTCATTCAAGATGAAAGTACATGAGAATATAATTTCCCTCAAACACTGTCTCCTTTACCTTGCATATAAATCATGTATGGCATGATATGCATTCGAGTCCAATAGAGCTTGACTAATGCATTTTTTAATGCTTCTATATTTCTTTGAAAAAAATTTACAACACAAATTAGATTATTGTCAACTCCATCTATGTGATCAAAATCTCTAAAATTATTTTATATCCTTCCTAAACTACTTCTACATACAACAGAATGGCTTGAAACACATTTCCCAATATGTAAATTATTAAATTGGCTATCATTTTCTTCCAACACTACATCAAAAGGTATGCAAAAAATTTGGTTAAGTTTGATATTAGATCTAATAAAGTTTTTTTTATACCATTATAATTAAAACATAATGATGTAAAAATAATATATTGAGAGGAGTTGTGCAATATTTTAGAGTGTGGTTGATGAGAAAATGCATATAGGTGATGAGAATATGGGAAATGAATTGTCAATTACAAGTTATAAGTTGTATATTGAGGAAAATATTACTTCTTCACTAGTAAGTATTGAGCTATTTATCGAGCCATATCTAGAACCAAGAATCTTCCCCATTTCTATACAATTTAGTATTTATGTTTTAGATATTATTTTTTCATTCAATAAAGAAAAATGAGGAAAGATAAACACACCATATATAACTCTTTCTCTCTATAGTCATTAGTGGCTAATTGCATTCATACTTGTCTTCTTATCACAAAGGAAGAAACTAAAATACATTGATTGATTGCTAACCTCTTTCCTTATAGTTTTTATGAGTGTAACAAATAAAATCATAGTTTGATGGACCTCTAATGAAGATACCATTGGGATTCTTATGATATTTTTGTCCTTAATGAGTTTCCTCTTAGGAACTAGGTATTGATTTGACTCTACACCATCAATCTTATTTAATTTCATACATTGCTATATACAAAACCCTTTTTACTTAAACTCATCAAATGTTGAAATTATCAATTGTAAGAGATTTCCCTTTCCCTCCACCTTCTATTAAGCCACACATGATATAAAATTTGCATGATGATTTTGATTACATAGATTAAATTTTTAAAAATTATATAATGAATCATATGATTGGAACTATACTTATCTTCATATAATATATAGGTTTTAACTCCTTTTGGAACTATGTTAGGAAATTTTTTACAGTAGTTAGCAAGACTAAGTAGTAAATGATTAACTAAATTAGCATGATAATGTAGTAGCTCCAAAATTTTATGTCCAAACATATATTAAATATGATTTTCTCTAATGTGTTGAATGGTGATTCTTTATTTTATTAGTTTCTCTAGATGGACTTTTTTGATTTGTTGTCACAAAATTGTAGAGATATAGATCAATATAATATTCATACATCTTAATTTTTTTTAATATCATATATAAGTATTATAAATTTATTTTATTTTTTATATATTTTCACCTTTTTGGGAGGTTGCAAACTAGTGGACCTTTTTATGTCTCTCCCTTCTTGACATAATATATGTATGTTTCTTCATATATTATCCACATCCTTCATTCTGATTGTCCCACTTCATTTTAGGGATGGGGTCAATTTAAAAGATATAGACACTAGGATATTGGTGCCCTATTTTATGTTTCCTAACTTGAATGTGAGTATTTCCTTGACTTGTATATATTATGAGGTATTGTACTAGTGGAACACACTTTTCTTCAAGTATCTAGTACCTTTATATGATTACTCATAGTTCACAAATATAATCACGTCAAATTTTGACCAATACATTTTGTATTTATATATAATAAGTTGTGCATACACCACAAGATATTTTTGTGACTTTGGATACATATCTTTTCTTGATTAATGTCATTAAAACCAAAAAATGATAAAAACTTATAAATATCAAATAAAATGTAGTATTTTTCTTAGAATTATAATTGTCATTTCTCACATAGAATAGAATAAATTTTTAGATATTTTGATATCCTCACTTGTGCATGATTAGCATAGCATCATGCAAATTGCTAGCCATGTGACTACTTGTAGGGATGGATCCTATTATGCATCTAATGATATTGCTAGTCCTACAATAAAAACTTTATCTCTTCTCAACATGAATCCTGTTATGCATTGAAGGACATTACTATTCCACTCTACCATGTGTTTAGTATATGGTTCCAAGTGAGTATTTGAGGATCTTACTAGTCTTAATTGTGATACTTTTCATATGTTTTCATGTTGCATGTACAAAATCAATGATGAAAATGTTTTATATTTTATGCTCATCCTTTTTCTCAATATTATAGATTTTTAAGAGCCTATTTATTGGAGGCTAACCATCATAATGTATGTGTTGTATTATATCTTTTACATTAAGATAAAATAAAATTTTCTTCTTCATACTTTCCCAGATTACAAGTCTATCTTTATGGCCATTGCAATATTATAATTCATAACATACGAAATGTAAATCCTATTATTTACATGTAAATGATAAAAATTACCTAACAAAATTATCAAATTAACCTCAAACTGTCAAAACAAAGATCTATTCAATACATGTCTAGAGATCATTTCTACAGTATATTGCACAAAATATAGATTATAGTCTTTTAATAATCTTGTTATTGGAATTACATAGAGTAAAAAAATTGTTTCTACACTTATTGGTATCTAGATCATGTATGATTTTAGAGACATAAACTCAAACTGTTTTATTCTTTTCCTTCAATTATATGGAAAAAAATAGCTAGTTATAGTCCAAAATATTACTACATAAACCTCAACCATTCTCTGGTATACTAGATACCATAATAATACATATCAATCCATGTCTCAGTATGATCTATATTAACAACCATAAAAAAAGATCCAAATTAAAAAAATATTGCAAATAATAATCCATAATTATTCATCCAATTAAAAATAAGTGACCAGTCCATGGTTGGGGATCATCTAGATAATTAAAGCTTGAGACCATCTTATTGAATAATATTATATTTTTTTGAAAAATATGCTTTCCATCATAGTATAGTAGGAGGAAGTATAGTTCCTTCTACTTGATGTGTTTGAGTGGAGTTGTTGCTAGTTGTAGGTGATGAATTTTTGTGAGTTTTTCTTAGTTTTTCTTATAAACTACTTCAAGGTAAAATAAAAGATAAATTAACCTTATCCTTGGATCTAAACTCATATGGAAAACCTTTCTTCCTGAATATGGTAGCATAATGATGACTTTGAGAAACATGTGTTCTCTAACCTACAAATTCATAGGCACCTATGAGGAGATGTCAAGAAAAATTAGTTTCCATGGAGACTTGGTAAGAAAATTATGACTACCTTTGAAAAAATCTATATTCCTAATTTTTCACATGTGCTAAAGAAAAAGAGGAGAAAAAATATACCAAAATAAAATGTAATTTTTACTAATTCTAACACTAAAACCTAGTATAAAATGAGGCACTGAAGTCTCACAACCCAACAGGATGCCAATAATCTTATAGAATCTCTTTGTAGAGGGTTATATATATATATATATAATAGATTCTTTGATTTGGTAGAATGATAGGATATTAGGTGAACCATTAGGGTTAGAGAATGGGAGTCTACGCAAAAAAGACACCAAATAAAGCATGAAATCTTAGGTTTAATGGGTAAATGGGAGAGATTTGTTAGAGTTTTAATCCAAGATCATTGGTTGAGGTTAGCACTCGATTTATGATTGAGATAACCAAGAATTTAAATGGTGTGAAAGAATAATTTATACACAATCTTGTCCTTGGTATAGTATAATGGAGGGAAACTAACATGAATAATGCAACCAACCAGTATTAACAGTGTGACCAATAACTTGCATGAACACTGAGATCATATAACACATGCTCATAGGAGAACTTAGCCCAACAATCACAACCTATGATAACTTATCTTTCAATTCCTTGAGATTATCTAGGAAGTTGAGCTACTTAGAAGGCCCAGATGAAATTGCAATTCTAGAAACAACCTCCATCTTAGTTACTAGATGAAGGGCCTCATCTTTACCTTGGCTTTCCTCCTATTATTTCCTTTTTGTTTTTTTTCCTCCAACTCAACTTGAATCCCACCAATAGCCTTCAATTTATCTTTGGATTTCCTATGTTGTGTCACCAAGTCCTTAATTTGATCATCCAGTTGAGCATGGGACTCTTTCATAGATGCACAAGAAATGAGAATCTTTTTCTTCTCTTATTCAAAAGGTACAAGGGCATATATGAGACCTTATCTATCTTCCACTTAATCCAATCTCATTCCTTTTACTTAACCACTACTAGTGCTTCTATTTTATATATATTTCTTCTCACTATTTGACACTAGTAAAGGAGCCACTATTTGAACTAGTTTTAAGTCTATAATGATAGTTGCATAATTTATCATATTTGAGAACATAGAATTAGATCAACACCACCATCTCCAAACTTAAGGAGAAAAGTAGGGAAAGAAAATAAAGGAATATGATAGTACTCAGGGTAATTGAGGTAAATTTTAGGGGAGGGATAGAAAAAGTAGTAAAAGGCTTGTTAAGGACGTAAATAGGGGTAAAAACTTTAAGGTGTCCAAGGTCATTTTTTAGACCAAGAAAAATGAGAGGTTAAAGAATTCCTCCATATTATCATCTTATTTCTCCTGCTATGAGGCATTTGTAAAATTGGCTTTATGTGTAGGGTCAACCCTTATGACAAAATAGTTGAAAGATTTTTGAGAGATAGCCATGGTTTTTCTAATGAATAAACATGTGTAAACACAAAAATTTCAAGCTCACATGACAAGGAAAGGGAATAATGATACAAAGGGGTCAAAAGATTGTGCAAATCATAAAGATATAAAATTAAACTTGTAGTGCCTGCCCCTAGATCTCATTTCTGTTATCATTGTCAAATTCTTTTAGGTTGATTTATGCATTGATTAGTTTTAGAGGTACTAGATTTGTAATATTATGATTTTGATTACAAATGTATCAGTTATTATTGCTTAGTTGATTTCTTTCATGTGTTGTTAATGATATTTTGACAATCCTAGTTAGTAAATGTGGTTTATTTCATAAAAATGTTAACGTGATGTCTTTAATGATGATTATGTTGTATTGATAGAGATGCATTATTATATATACGCATTTGATGTTAGACTTGTGATTTTTACGATACTTACCCCATACTTGCATGTGTATGGTGTGCGTGTTTATTTTATCTTTCTGTCTAACGTGTTTGATGTGGTTAGGGGAGGGAGTCATAGTCACCTGCTAGTCAGGATCTACACGATGAACCACTCCCTGCCATTGTCTGTTTAGTTTAGATATATTATATACATGTACATGCTTGTCTTTTATGCAGGATGCAGGTACCGGGCATCGACTTCCCTAAATTGCCAGGATGAGCGTGCCCTATTACAAATACTCAAATGGTGAGAATGGGAAGATAATGATCAGGTCCAATCCTAGCCATAAGCCTATAATACTTGTCCTGCAAGGAGGACTCGTAACAGACTGTCTTCCTTTTTTAAACCTATGAGTTTTTTTTGTGTGTATGTTGTTTTGTGAGTCTTTGATGAATTTCTATTAATTAAGTCTAATTAATAAATTAAATTAATAATTTAATTTAATGGAAAATTATTATGACATTTTGAATATTTAATTAATTGAGAAATTAATTAAATATAAAGAATTGAATTTGAAGATAAAAGTTTTAAGAATAAATTTAGAACATGATAATATTTATTTAATTTAATACTAATATATATTTAGAGTTCATTTTAAAATAAATGCTAAATATTATTGTTATATAAGTTAATAAATATTTATCAAATTAAACATTCAAAAATAAATTAAGAAGTGAAAAGGTATTAAATTATGAAAATGATTTAAGTTCGCATGAATGAGTTTAAAATATAGAAAATTAATTTTAAAAAAAATAAAACATGTGAACTTGAATAAAGATATTTTAATAATGTGTGCATGAGATTAAAGTTATAAATTAATTTAAAGTCAAGTCAAGTGGAAAGTTAAATAAAGTAATTTAACAATTCACTTAAAGTGCATGAAGGAATAATAAAAGAATATTTTAATTTAAATAGAAAATTAATTGTGCATGAAAGAATTAATTATATTAAATAATTATAATTTTAGAGTTGTGGAGAGAGAAACCCTAAAAGGTAATTAGATTCTATATTAGAGGGTTTTCGGGTCATTATTGGGGACAGAGGTTTCAAGGAACACACTTTTGGAAAGGGGAACAAAGAAATCTTAGGAAGCTTGGAAGGGTTCGGATTAGCAAGGGTTTCACCAGATTGTTAGCATCAGATCAAGGTAGGGTTTTTGAACCATTCTAGAAACACTTTCGGATCTCTGTCTTCTTTGTGCTTGTTGAAAATTGCTTTCTCAAATTTTTTTGAATGAATCTTGCTACCTTTCTTCTGAATCTTTTGCTATTTGATTTCTTCTGAAAATCGAGATTGAAAAACTATTTAGATAACCTCGTTCTACAATTGAAAGAAATTAGTATTAAATTGGGATCTAGGTTTTGGATTAAAATGGAATTAAGAAATTTAAATTTGGAAAAAGGTTTGTTTGAAAATGAAAATCTTGGGATTGAAAATTCGAAGGGTTCGATTTATTGTTCCTATTAGACAAAAATTTTAATCATTTATTAACAAAGAATATATATGTATATATATTTGCATTTTTTTTACTGTGATCATAGAGGGGGAGTATTGTGTTAAACGATATATATCTATATATTAGAAAGAAAGTATTTAATAAACTTTTTTATAATTATAAATTTTATATAATAAACAAATCTTTTTATAAAAAAAAAAAATTAAAAAAAATATATATAATAATATTTAATGGGGTTGGGATATACCCCCCCCCCCCCACCCCGTACCTGCTATCGGCATTATTGGCTGCAGCAGTCGGTAGCGCTACTGCCGGCATTAATGGCCGCGACAGTCGGTACCACTACTGCCACAGGCAGTAGTTGTACTGCTGTTGCGCGCAGCAGGGTACCCTACTGTCGCAGGTACCAGGCTGGCAGGCCTTTAAACACGCCAATTTATATGAAGATTTCGTTTTTAGTAAATTTTTAATGCATTTTAAAATTTATTAAATTTAAATGGTAATAGATATACATTATAATTTAATAACATTTTGTATTATGCAATTATATAATTATTTAATTATAATTTTACTATTAATTTATATAAATGTTTTGTAATTAAATAAATTTAAATAACTTTATTAATTATTAATTAATCTAATTAAATTTTGATTTAATTAGGAATGATTAATACGAAAATTATATAACAATGTATAATTTTATTAAATGTGTAAATTTAATAAGATTGTAATGATTTTATTAAATTTAGCAATTGTTATTTTTATAACTTAAATAAATAATCGATTATCTTCAGATAATGCTTTTGGGAAAATGACTATTATTATGAAGGTAATTTTACATATTTAAGCCAAATAAATAAATGGGGGTAATTTTATAGAGTTGACTTGTGGAATACACTGAGAATTCATTCACTTGAAACATACATTGAACACAAAACTGAAACTTTACTTTTTACCTTATTGTGTATTATTGTAAATCAAACGCAAACTATTTTTCTTATACTGTCTATGCTTTGGAATTTTGGTGTTGATTAGGTGTTGACCAGTCTAGGATGTGCACCAGAGGTTTTGTGAGATTTCTTTGATACCATTTATGTGGTTGGATGTTATAATGTGTTTTGTGATTCATATTGGAGATTATATTTATGAGGTTTATCTTGTGGAGCATTTATGTGTACTTGAATGGGAGAGCCATCTTATTATTAGGTTGTCTGTTAAGGAACCGAGTTTGATCTTTATCAGTGTTTTGGTATGGGACACAACTATGTGTTTATGTGCTTAGGAGAGGTTGTCTAGGTACGTGACTTGGGAGTGGCTTGCATAGGGGTCCGGGACCCAAAGTGGTCAGTACCAGGGTAACCTAATGCAAGTTATGTAATAAGTGATAATCTAGTAATTAAAACTTTTGGGGGGAAAACACACTAAAAAGATAAGTTAGAGATTTTGATCTACCCATGCCTTGAGTGCTTGTATAGGCTAAGGATGGGAATGAGATGAGTGCCTTGTCTTCTTGAGAGGGCTTTCTAGTTTCCATATGTGTGATGTTGAGGGTCCGGGGTTCAAAGTAACCAGTCCAGGGTAACCCAATGCTTGAGGGTCTGGGGTCTATTAAGAGATCAGTCCAGGGTAACTCAAGCAGCCATGTGATGACACTCCCTAGTATGTAGCCTGAGTCTCCTCTGTAGATTTTGTGTATCTCTGGTGGTGTACTTATTGTTGGATGTGGTGTATCTATTGTCGGATGTGTTTATTATGGTTATTTAATTTCATTGATGATGATTGGTGATTCATGGATGTTTTACTTTTGACATGTGGCTTTTGACTTGAGATGATTATCTTTCGTTGACTTTATCTTATGATCTTGGTATTTGGTTTATACTTGGTTTGTGAATGATGTTTGGTTATGTGGTGTCGGTATTGGATTGAATGTTCTTACTTTTGGATTATTTTATCTTCTTGAATAGCATGTGTTACCTTTGAGGTAGTTTTGGCTATTAGGGGTACCTTGCCTAGGAATGTTTTATGTTTGATAGCCGTATGTGGATCGTTCATTATCTCCCCTGCACGGTGGGAGTGGAAGCCTGACTAGGTAACCAAGTGGTCGGGAGGTAGTGCCTTCTTACCATTTGGGTTCCCCTTCACATTGCTAGTTGTTGGATGTTCGTTGCAGAAGATGTACCTTTATCATTCTTATTTCTTATCTCAGAGACTTCTTTTCAGATGATGTATCTTTGTTATCATGTATTCTGATGTATTGTATCCTTTCTCACATACCCTGCAACATGTGCAGTGGATGTTTTTTAGTGGATGTACTTTCATTGTATTGTTTATACTTATGCGATTATGTATTTGATATTTCTTTATGATCTTGAGACATTGTACTTGGAACTTAAACTAATTAATTTAAAATTATTAAATGTGACTCAACGTAAAGGAACCCTTGAGGAATTGAAACTGTATCTATATTTGCATATGTGTATTTGATGTGTATGTTCATATTGCTTCCGCATTAATGTTATCTTGATGTTGTTTAAACTTTTTTTTTTTTAAAGTTCAGTAAAAATTGTAACATGTTAGGTTTATTTCTCTTGGGTTCCCGAGTGGGGCGTTACAAAACTCTTGTAAAGAGGAGATCCACCCTTGACCTTATCTTTATCGATTGAATTCTATAAAGATGAGAAAATATATAGAAGAATATAGAATTTAACATTCCTTATAAAATTGTTAAGCATAGAGAAGAAAATGGAATGGAAGAACTTGTTACATCTTATCAAATTAATTAAATTGATAAGGATTCCATACACCATCTTTCAATTCACCAAGATCTTCTCATGATTGAACCCTCTTTGGAGTTTCAATATTTTTTCACCATAGTGTAAGAAAAACTGAAATATCTTCTTTAAAAGGAATTTTTGTTCTTCTGATGGATTTTGTACCCCTTTATACTCAACTTTGTATCTATAGTGATGGTCTTGTCCATAACTAGAAAAGAGATGGCCCCTATGGAATTTTTACAATTCTCCTAAGATTCAAAAAAACTTAAGAGAAAATCTGAGTTGTAACCTTACATACCCTCCACATAATGTTCCATGTGTCCATCTTGAATAATCTACTAGACCATCCTCAATAATATGCCTAGTTGTAATAAGGAAATCTAATTGTCTCAAAGCATAGATAACCAACAAAAAATAACATCTTAAATGTTATTATTAATGAGTATAAATACAAAATTATATCCAAATTACTAATATTAAATAATAAGAAAAAAATCCACTAAGGTTGACTAATTAAATTAGTTAATGAGAATTAAGCCTTTGTCTAAAGAGACACAATTCAGTTGTGTGATTGACTACCATTAAAATAAATAAATAACTAAAACTATTTTAAAAATAACTTGTATGCCAATAGAAATGTGGTTTAGAATGATCTATTTGTCCTCTTCTTGATTACATTTCTATTAATTAAGAAAAAACTTGGTTATATATCATTTGCATAAATGCATATGTACATATAATGATATAATGGTTATTTATATTATAATAAGGAAGTAATAATTGGGTAACAAATATTTAATCATAAATTATTGATGTCAAAATGTTTAATTATAAAAGTATGAAATTTATGCTTTTAAATCATATAAATATAAATGCAATTTACTAGTGTAATATAACAAATTAATATTAAAGAAATGAAATAGAATCACATATTAATATACCCTTATTAAAATATTCATTAATATATTAGGCTAAAATCTTAATGAATTAAGACTAAAAAAGATTTTTAAATAGTTAAATAATATAAATATAATTATAAAATAAAAATTAAAAATATTAACAAATAAATTACAATGTACTAATTGTACTTGAATACAAAAGTAGAGAATAAATAAATTCAACTAATTCTATAAAGAGGATATAATATGAATACAATTATAAATTTTTACTTATTACAAAAAAAAATGATAAAAAAATTTAAAGTAGTATTACACTTAGAAAGAAAATGAGGAAGGAATGTTAGTAGTATCAATTGGCATGCACAAATTATTTTTCTCTATCTTGTTTTTAAACATGTTTGATAAAATCAAGTATATTATAAATCTAATAATGATGAATAAAATTATTATTTCTTTAATTTTAAAATTGTTAAATTTTACAAATAATCATTTAATGATAAAAATAATAAGAATATTGAGAAAATAGTCTCTATTATAATTTTTCCCTGAAATGAGGTATTTCTATAATATAATATTTTATTGGTATGTGGAATAAATCAAGCAATTCATATAATAAAATAATATGAAATGTACAATATAAAATAACACGAAATACTTTTATTTTTAACCAATATGTGCATCCATTAAACCAAAATAGTGCTTTAAAAAAATCTATTATTGTTACTTGCAATAAGATCAATTCAGAAAATTTGAAGAAAATAATCAACAAAAATAGAAGGATATTAATGTGGAGATTTCAAAAGTATAACAAATAGTAGACTCAAATTTATGCTCCTAAAGTATGAAAGCTATATTCCCCAAAATAGCAAAGAGTGTGAACACAAAAATATTGCAAGCACTATTGTTCACCCACGAAGTAGAAACAAAGTCAGAGGAGATAATAAAAAGATAGAACTAGAGTGTGCAAGTTAATTTCTTAATTTAGACTCAAAACTAAAACAAACTATTATAGAAGGAAATTTGAAAATGAACTTCAATCTAATAAATGGCTTTTTTGTTTATAAAAAAAATTGTGGCAACATAGGGTTCCATACAAACTAAATTTTCCTAAAGTAATCACTATTCAACAGAATAATACAAACTAAAAAAATAGTATTTTTAATGTGAAAATGTTAGAAATTTTCTATCAACCTTTTACTTTCAAAGAATCCTATGGATTAGAAACCTTTAGAAATGGCTAATAGTTTTCAACCTATAACATGCAAGAAGTAAATATATGTGATGGTGGCTCTCAAATGAATCCAAAGATGGAGACACTTACTATTGATCACTAAGTCATGTTGTCTATTACTACCATGTACTTAGTCATTCACTAGGGAGGGTTGTTTGGTCATCACTACAACCAATTCATCCTATATAGGCCTAGATAAGTATTGATGACTTGTATATCTTTCAAGTTACGTGTTGAGTCATAGTTACTATCAATCAAATTAGAAGTCACTGAGTACTACATTAATTGTCAATTTTATCAAGGATTGTACTTGAGGCCATGTGATACAGAGGCTGAGTAATTCAATTAATGTTGAGTGTAGTTAAGGCTAATGGACAACATTATGAAATATTTTATGCCAAGGTTTAGAATGGTATTACTACTAAGTAAAATAGTTTTGCGAGTTTGTTTGGGATGACACAAAATATGATGTAAACTTCTTATTTTTTGAGTTGGAAGTGTATTTTGAAGATCAAGGAGGTAATCAAGGAGAAGATTAGGTATCAAATGGAAGTTAATTAATCCCTACGCAAGGTAATCTACCATTCATAAAATTACAAGGACTAAGTGGCAAAAGAAATGAATCTAGATTGTTGATTAGGATCTAGAAGATTTACACAAATAGTTATTTAAGGAGGGTCTATCTGCTAGGTCGCATGTGTGAGTGTATGGATGAAGAGTTTTGTGGCATGCAATTTTTTGGAGGTGAATCAGAAATAAGGTACTGGTTAGTACAGTGAATGGATTTGTGTAGAGATAAAGAAGATTAATCACAATAAGGTGATAATACATTATATAGAGGAGATTTGATATTAGCATTGTAAGTACATAGCATAGGATTAGGTACTAGGAATTCTAACTAGGGTTTTAGGGATTAAATCTCTTAACAAAGTAGCTTTAACGTGCTTTTGCAAATCTCCTAATAGAATACTCACTTAGTTGTGATGAAAAAATCCATTAATGAAGGTAGAATCTAGCAATTCTTTTAGAGTTTAAAAGGGTAGATCGTTAGAAGTGATCAAATATTTTATCCTTCACATGCACACATTATTGTTGTAATAGTGAAGATTATGTGGGTCTCATCCCCACCATAGTTTTACCTTCACCTTGGAGGGTTTCTACATTACCAAATCATTGTGTCAATGTACTATGTTTTAAAGAGTTTTCATTCATGTTGTTACAAGTTAGATCTTGTATTATATTGATGTGAATGATTACATTGATATAAGGTTAATGTTCACAAGGGATTTTATGTGAAGATATCAAATTTATGTTTCATGTTTGAAGTAAAATAAGTATATAGATATTGGTTCACCCCTAAAGATCAAAATCAAAATGATGTAAATGAGATGTAAAAATGAGATGGATTTGATCAAATTAAGATAAGATAAGGTTCATGATGATTGATAACAGATTCAACAAGAAAGGAATCCAAATTGATGACCAAGCAAAGAGAATGTGCCCCAATTTGACTAAGTTTGACTAGAAAGGTATATCATCAAATATTATGTGAAACACAGAAAACATAAAATAGAAATGATGATAATGAGGTTGGAATCATGTGGAAATGTAAAATGAAGTTTTCCTCAAAAGGTGTGAAGTTTTTCACCTCAAAAGGGTCAACCAACTACATAAAGAAGAAAGAAATTTTAGGTCATGATTCTAACAATCAAGATGAATCTGGACTTTGATTTTGATCCCGAAAATGAATCCAACACATTTAAACTAGGTGAGGGTGTAAATTTCAAAAAAAATATGAGACTTTTGAAAATTAGGTCAAAATGTTATATAATAGGTGTAAAGGGTCATTTTTCATTTTTTCCATCATTTCCTAGTGAGTTTGGAGCATATTGAAGTGTGAGAGTGTAAACCCAAGTAAGAGATCATTATTTTGAACTATGGTACATAGGTATGTGATTGAAAACTTTTGTTGTTTCCATTTTGGTGATTTTTCATATATTCTAGCTTAGGAAATATAAGTATCATATGATAGGCTCAAATGTTCCACCCAATTAGGAATTTAGTTGTATGAGATTTTATTAAGTATATTTCTATTGCACACCATTTTTCCAAAGTATTGCAAGATGCCCACCCATAAATTGTACAATAGCATATGAAGGATCGCAAGAACATGCTTGATTGTACGATACATGATGATTTATTGTACGATAAAAGAGAAGTGTATGATACAACCATATTGGATGCTATGGCCTTTGGATCTTTTCTATGTTTTCTCCATATGTAGGAAAACCATGGCCTATTCACTACTCTTGCAAAGAGGTTTTACTGTAATCATAACATATTTTACTTGTTGATAAGAGAGATCATGATCACACTAGAAAATGCTTTTCGTATACTATGCATTCCTTGTAGAGGGGATCCTATGAGTATCTTAATCATTTTTATTTTATTTTTTTCCTTATGATATCTACTTATGACTGGATGTACTGATATGATCTATGTATTGTGATCAGACTCATATAGAGGGTATAGTAGTAGTCCATCATATATTCAACAATGAGGCTCTTCTAGGAGTTGACGATGGAGAGATACATTAATGATTAACATATATTATGTATATGATGTTACTTGATTTTATGTGTTCTTGGATAATATCAAAAACTAGAAGGGCTTCCAGTGTGGATGAGATTTACTAGGGATGGATCTGTTGGCACATCCCAATTGCATAGCTTGGGGCCCTTCTATTCTTTGTGAAATATATAGAGAGATACATGACATGGTGCACCAATAATATAGGAGATGGCCAGCTAAGTTTATGATTACTTAGACCTATTTTCATGGAATCATATCAACATGAGTCACCTTATAGTTTAGTTAAGGGATATGATCCAACCCTATATTTATAGATACAAAGGCTATGTGTAAGAGACTCACCTTGGGGACACCACATTCTAGATATGTTAATTGGATTATATCATAGTAGTGGTATGGTGATCTTATATTCAGTGTAAGAAGTGAGAGGGGGTGAGTCATGATCTTGCATATATTTCCTATAGTAGGCCACTACTAGTTAGGTATTCTAGGCTTGTCAAGAGATTTGTGATTAGCCAAGTGTCGAGGTATTTTAGCTAGCAATTGGCCATCCATATAGAGATTAAAATTTATGAGAGATACCAAATGCAGGATACCTTGAGATGGATCCCCATGCTAAGGAAATATTTTCACCTCTTAGAGACCTAAGATTTACAAAAGGTACTATGAGACTTACTATTAGATGTTGTAGATGCATGGATGAATCCTTATTATCAACATGCCACTTAAATGTGAATCTCTATAGGATACTTCAACCAAGAGATGGAGGAGATGTAGATGATGGAGGTGATCATGAGAATAATGGAGATGGAGGGAGAGGAGAAGGAGGTGCACGAAGCAATAGTGGTGGGCCAAGGGGTGGTGTCCCTTCCAATATAGCTAGCAAACTACTTTCTCTAGGATTACAAGAGAGAATAGGACATTAGGTTCAATGACTATGGAAGTGAATATGGTGATAGAAGAGGATGAGGGGGTAGGTTCCTAAGGAGGAAGAGGGGGGATAGAGGAAAGTAATAAGCTCAACAATAGGAGCAGAGGACACTTGAGTATCCTAGGGTTGAGGGTAGAGCCCACATAGAGAGAATCCAAGTACTAGAGTTTTATGTACATTAGTTGTAGATTACAATAGCAATGAGGGGACTTTTATGTAATTGTTATTTTTGTCTCTCTAATCCTAACACTTAAGTCTATTGGTTTATCCCTAATGCTAGAGGTCATTATCTTTATTTTCAATGCATCTTCTACCTTTAGGGCATTTTGATAAGAATCTTAAATTAACCTAATCCTCTGTATACTTAACCCTTCCTAAGTTTTATGTCTCAAATAATTAATTTATAAGGCCAACTTTTTCTCTAATGACTCTCCACTCCTAAAATTAAATCTCATCTTGTAGAGCACCTCAGTATACTCTTTATACTAGAAAATATTTCAATTTCATATTCTTTCACTACTTAAAAAACTCAAGTTCATAATCCCCTAGTATAAATTTAGCCTCAAGTGTATAAATCATAACTCTTTTTTTGGTTATCTTAATTTCACCATTACTTTCTCTATTATTGTGTAGCTCTTTCCACCATAAAGTAGCATATACCTTAAACTTTGTGTATGCCAACCTAAATCTAAGTAGATTTTAAATATCTGTGATCTCAAAGTGATCTTCTAGTTCATTACTACAATTTGTGAATTCCTCTAGATATTAAAACTACAAAAGCATGAAATATCAAGTCAATGTCTCTCGCTTGTGTCATAACCTTCAACAATATTTCCTCTTTGGTAGGAATATTTATAGATTGTATCTAGATCTTAAATAGCTTCTTCAAATTTAACTTTATGTCTTAGGGTTCTTCCTATTCCTATTCAAATCATTTCAAATCTTAGTACTTATTACATTTCTACAAACCTTTATCATTTACTCTATTCTTCAAGGATTGATTATTTTAGGAAATATATTTACCAATGTATGAATCCTTTATTAGTTAGGTTCATTTATCTAATCACAAGTATTTATTTTCCAAATAAAAATTCAAAATCTACCAACACCAATAATCTTCATCCAAGTGATACATCTATTGGAAACTAGAAAACTTATTAAGTTCTCCAATCAGTCAATCCTTTTAGTGAACCCTCCATAATTGTAGTTTAGGTGTTTTCTACCCCACGACTTGGTTTACAAGTGTGATCTCTCTCTCTTCCAATATCCCAATTTTTTTTCCCACCTTGCACTGGTATTTGGCTAATGTAGAATACAATTTAGACATCTTCATTTCTATAACAAAATGATATGCAATTCAAGGCACATGATTCAAAATGTTTGTAAAATCTATAACTAGTAACTAATACCAAATTTTATACAATATGAAATAACCAAGGTCATAGAATCCACAAGGGAGTTTTCTAAGCTCACAACATGAGTTAGAAAAAAGTGGAAATACACAAATAAAATTAGAATAAAGAACACAATATAGAAGAATATTACTAAATTATCATTAATTTAGTTTTCCAAGAGAAACTTCATTGCATCATCATTATCGATATACAATTACTACAAGGATTATGGTTGATCATCCCTCAAAACTATAAGTCTAACATTCTGATTGATTTCAAACAAGATTATTAAATATATCACTTTTGTTAGACATCACATTCTTACCACTTAAAGCTTCCTTGCATATGTATAAATAATACAACCAAATTCTGTACTATAATTTCATAAAAAATCATTTTATCACATTTCATTTTATCCAATCAACAATATTCAAGATTACAGAAATATATTACAAACATATAGGTTGGGAAAAAATTTATAAGAATAACCCCATATGAATGTGGTATTCCTTCTAAATTTATAAGAGGGTCTATGAAATACATTACATCATATATAGTTTAATATATAAATTTTCATTGCAAGTCATGAATCTCCTTCCCAAACTTGGTCATTACATCAAGAAAGCCACAATAGGACTAAACCATTCTTAATATATCTAGATTGAAAAATATCAAATTATGATATGAACTAATATGTAGGAATTTAATGATGCATCAATCACACCATAAGGATCACATAAGGAAAAAATCCAAGTGAATTCAACACAAAGTAAGATAACAAAAAATTGTAACTTAGTATAGAAAGAAGTAGATAAATAGAAATAAAACATGTTTGTGTGATGCAAGATATATCCAAAGATCTAAGGATGATCCAACATCAAGATTAACATTCTTGACTCTAAGTAGCTAATAGCAATATCACATTTCTTGAGTCTCTTATTTCATCTAATATGTCATATTGCTTGCTTCATATTGATCCTATTTATGTGATTCATCCATCAACTTTGGAGACTCCAATTTATTTGTCCATGCATAATTACTATTTCATCGTAATTATTGTATGTAGTTTTCCACTTCAACTTTTTCCTTTGATATTCTCACAATCAATTACCTTTGGATCCTTATTTATCACCTTATATTGCGATTAGGTATGTTCTTAAATAGACTTTTTCATATTCATAATCAAAGGACATGTTGGCATACAAGTATGTTCTAGAACAATATCATACTACATTTGGACTCTACTTCCTAATTCCTATTTCTTATTGGAATAATTCTTGCATTTTTACTTGGTATGTGTAGGCATACTTCCAGTTCCCCAATTTTAAGCTTCCAAATCAGCCTATCAAGTAAATATTTTGTTGGTATATTTTGTTAATTATAATGTTTAAGGCTTCATGTTGTAGAAAGATAGCATTTGGTGCAAGCACTGAACGTAAATCTCAAGGCATGATACCAAAGGAGGCTGCAGAAGATGTTGTTTTACCCTGTGTCTTGAGCATTTTACCAAATTGTGTTTTCAACAAGAAAGCTCCTATAATTGATTGGTGCAGATATTTCTCTCTTTCGATGGGGAAACTATTGCTCTGGATTGGCTTATAGATGACGACATTAAAAGATCTACGAGTCCAAACATGCGCTTTCAGGGAATAACTCAACACCTATAGTGATTGTGGTCCTGGTCTAACAAGTGATTCTAATGATCCTTATGTGAAGCACATGGCTTATGCTCTTGCTAAGAAAGGATGGAAGATTGTTGTTGTCAATCATCAAGGACTAGGGGGCACTTCTGCTATTACAGGACATTTTTATAATGCTAGGTGGATAGAAGATCTATGAAGAGTTATTGGTTATTTGCGTGATGAGAATCCCAAGGCCCCTTTATCAGCTGTTGAGACAAGCATTGGTGCAAATATACTAGTCAAATATCTTGGAGAGGAAAGGGAGAATACTCCATTAGTTGGAGGTGTTGCTATATGTTGCCCTTGGGATCTTGTGATATGTGATCAGTTTATAAATAGAGGGTTTTTCCAAAGACTTTACAACAAGGCTTTAGCTACTGGTCCTCGAGATTATGCTCAGATGCATCAGAGCACCCATGCACAGATTGCAGATCAGGATTCCATAAAAAAAACACGTTCTATCAGTAATTTTTGACAAATATTACTTATCCTATTGGTAAATATGTGACAGTGGATACATATTACCGCAAGTGTAGCAGTGCTTATTTTGTGAGCAACATATCAGTGCCATTATTATGCATAAGTGCTTTGAATGATCCTATTGTACTCGAGAGTCTATTCCATGGAATGAATGCAGGTTAAACAAAAGTGTAGTTCTTGCCACTACATCACATGGAGGGAATCTTGCATTCTTTGAGGGACTAAATGTAGGTAGCATCTGGTGGGTGCGGGCTGCAGAGGAATTTCTCTTCGTTCTTTATTCAAGCTTCCTAATGCATTGTGGAAAGAAGAGTTCTGATCTACTCTCAAAACTTTCATCTCCTATTGGTGAGGGCCCTTATTTGAATGTCACACATGCTGGGATGGTTAGTGCACATGATAGTAGTTTTATGCAGTCCCAAAATGATGGCAAAGCAACACCTGCCAAAATATTGGTTCAGGATGACATAAAAATGCATACCGGATCGGATACTTGTCAATCTGGTAATGAATCTAGTCTTTCAAACTCCACCAATGAAGAAGCATCAAAAATTGGAAAGGGCAGCAACAAAGAAGAACCAAAACTTCTGAAGGGGAATGCAAAGGCATCATCCATATCCAGTTGGGCGAGGTCGCTGAATGACCCGAACACCAAGAAGTTGCTTTAGCAGAAAATGACCTCCCATGTTCATTTTCTACTGGAGAAGTAAAATTTCCATTTTCCACCAAACATCAGGAGTCAATTAATCTACATGAAAGCTTGAGTGTCTGATCATAATTATTGTCGCATGATGTTCATGCTTGATGGCTAGAAACACAGGTCGTGGATCGCATAGAAAAGTCCACTCAACCAAGACATGATGTTGTACTTGTTATAACAAAGATTCAAAAAGTTCATAACTCAAAAATACAAATTAACTTCCTAAGATCTCAACAGTATCTCTTTCAACTCATATGGCCATTGTATCTACTATTTCATGGGATAGACAACACAGGTGTCAAAGGTATAACACAGAAGCTGATGACTAGTTTGGCACATAATGCTAAGGTTCTTGGGTTACCAATAAGTCCAGCCCACTGGTGAGCTCATGATTTGGGTGACTCATGCAATTGATAGACTGACCCCATATTACCAACTGTCCCGAAGCATTAAATTTTATGAGCTTGAAAAAAGGCACGGGTTTGTAATCTCACTATTTAGAAGAGCTGGAGAAGAAGAGGGGGGCATTTTCATTTAGATATTTCATTTGATTGCATGTAGAGGCCTTCTTCTTGACTGTAGACAGTCAGAGAGCTCGAATAGAAGAGAGGGCATTTTAATTTAGATATTCTATTGCATTGCATATAGGTTTTTCTTTTCTGCAAGAGTCAGAGAGCTGGAGTAGGGGGAAGGAACTTAGTTAATTTGTTTTGCATTTTCATTATGCAGGTTAAGAGTTTGAGTTTTTGTAATAGATTGAGCATAAGTTGTGAGCAAATAAAATCTGAGTATTCTTATTTGTGATGTTTAAAGCAACAGGGATTTTATTCTAAATCAGAGCATTTAGTATTTCTCCTTTGATTATATCAATCAAAGTATTGTTATTTTCAGTTTTGGGCATCATCTTCCATCTTGTGTTGAATTATGAATGGGTTGTAGATTAGAGTATTTGTAGACGTTCCTGTTACAAGAATTGGGATTATTTAACAATCTTTCATTTCATTTTCCAATGCATTTGCATACATAGCATTCACATTGCATTACCAATGTCGGGGAGTCATAGGAAATGTGAATTCCTGGGGTTGGCTAGGTGTAGAACTGAATTCTTTGCCTGAGTTAGTTCTGTCTAGGGCTGGCTTGGTTTTCCTCTTCTGTTCTCGGGTTAAGAATGTACTCAATTAGTTTAGGAACAAACAAATTCATTGAATATCATTGATAAGGGAGTTGTACCTTTCAATTTAGAGGAAATCTATCAACCTCATGATAGATTATCCAACTGTTGGTATCAAATTGTTTCTAACAGGTTCGGGCATTTAAGAGTTACATTGGAAAGAACAACCTATTTACCAACAGTATGTCTTCTTTCCAAGGGGAGAAATAATTTTTCTAGGCATTGGAATTTTTTTAGACTTGAATAGTTCATCATTTCTATAAAATATTGTTCATTATCGAAAGTATATGATATTTCCCTCTTTCTTTCCTATAGAGGGATCATACTTGATTGTATATACATAATGTATATAGATCTTGGAAACCTTGAGTCCTTCATCCATGCATGCATAGTTGTTATAACATTCCACTTATTGTGTTGTCTTCAACTTATTACATCTTCGATATGATTCTACCTTGCATGTGATAAGTTATCTTTTATTTGCCACCCTCTCTTATTTCCTTTTGTTGATATATGATTGAAAAGATCATTTGAGTAGAAAGAAGTTTATTATTGAAGAAGTGTTTTCAATCACTGTTTGTCACTAATGTCAAACATGTTGTATGTTGGTAAAACAATTGCTTATATGTTTCAAGCACTATCACTTCATTGATTGATGAAGAGGATTTGATCAATAAGATGTAACAAAAGCACCTAGAGGAAAGGTTTAGTTATGATTATGAATTGAAGTGTAAGAATCAGTTAAGACAGTGATAACATAATGTATTGATGATCTACTTGGGGTTACAAAATGTTTGGCTATACTTAGAAAGTTTAGAAGAAAAGGGTTGGACAAAGTTCATTTGCTAAGCTTGACTAGGTTGATAGAAGGTTGTGAGTAAAGTTAGTGCAAGCTGAGAAAAAAGTCAGTTAGAACTAAGTGAAAGCATTTTCTAGTGGATGTCGAGCAAAGTAATAAGTGCTAAGCAAGTTAGTAGGTGTCGAGTGATTTATAGTATGTGTCAAGCACCAATAAAATTCAGTTGATGCAGAGCAACAAAGTATACAACAAGCATCAGTAAATTGATCATGTCAAGCTACTACATTATGATAAAAATCAAAGATTTGTCAAATAAAAGTCGACAAGTTTATTTTCTTGGAACTTGTAAATCAGGAGGAAGATAAGATTGATGAGCTAGAGGCATAGAATCTTATGTAAACTATTTTGGTGGTGAATTCAAATGGATTTTAGAAGAAGTTCCTAGAGAAGACAAGCTATGGGGTAGATACATTGTATCCTCCTAATCCATCGAAAACCCTAAATTTTGAGGTAGATAATGAGTAGGAAAAAGAGTTCTAATTCTCTATATGTAGGGATATTTGGTCACGAAGCTAAGTTGGATGTTAGTTAGAGGTCAGAGAGATTTTGGATGTGAAAATTTGACAAGGTGAAAGAAGAGGGTTTGCTTCATCAAGTGACCCAAGAGGAGAAGTCTGCAATGGAAAGCTAAGCAATAAGGCTAGAGAAGGATGAATGATTGAAGGGTGGACAAGTTGTCAGAACTGCAAAGATTGGAAGCCAAAAAAATTTGAGGAGTGAATAGTGATCTATAATCTGTAAGTAACATTTGTAAGTTGTATCGGATCAAACTCTATTGTTACTCTCTAACAATTGTATCATATTAGGGAAAAATCCTTTGGAGAAAGGTTGATTTAACAATCATTGGAAAATTCTTTAACAAGATGGCATTCCAAGTGAATGACCTACAGTCCTTTAACAAGGCTCACTTTTAACTAGATGATTGAAATCCCTTAATTGGGTCACATTTAATAGTGTGTGTTATAACCTTTAATAGGGTTGGCCTTTAAGAAAGCATCACTTCAAAAGAGTGAAAAAGGAGTAGCATGTTATTGGTGGTTTTTCCCAAATTGGGTTTCCATATTAAATCATTATGTCAAGTATACTAATGGATATGTTGTGTCTTATGGTTTACATTTCTACATATTAGTTTAACTATAACATATCAATTTTGGGTTAACACACAATGAATGCATGCATGGTTAAGAATGTTATAGTGGGTCAGGTATTAAAAGCATAAAGATCAAAATGTCAAAAAGAGAGGTACCCAAGCTGAACAGAGATAACTTTCTTGTATGGAAAATTTTGATGAAGCTACACCTTGGAGGACTTGGAGATTATGCAAAAACTTGCATTATAGTAGAACATGTTGATCTAGTAGGAGCCCTAATTGTTGAAGATTTGAAGAAAAAGAAAGAACACAATCAGGCTATGTTGGAGATTGCCTCTGCCCTGAGCTATGCTAAGTTTGATGATATCAAAGACCTTAAAAATGTAAAGTAGATATGGAATGCCCTAAACACCATCTATGGAGAAGAAAGAAAGGTTCAAAGAGCCAAGTCAGAAAGCCTAAGAGGTAAGTTTGATGACATGAGAATGGAAGAAGGTGAAAACATTGTTCAATATGTTGCTAGAATAAAAGAAGTTGTTAGTGCAATAAAGGGTGCCACTGGTAAAATAGATGATGATACTATGCTAAGTAAAGTCTTGAAAAAATTGCTGCCCATGTATGCCATTAGAGTGTCTACAATTCAAAAGTTAAGATGTACTAGGAAATGATCTAATCCTTGAATGTCTAGTGGGAAGACTCACTACATTTGAGTTATCTAATTTTGATAACTACCATCCAGAAAGTATTGAATCAGCTTTCAAAGAAAAATTGTTACTAAAGGATTTTGAGGAGGTAAAGCCAAAGAAGAAGAAAAGAAAGATAAAGTATGCATCCAGTGAGAGCAGTACAGATAAGGAAGACATTGAACAATTGGAAGCATTTCTAGCTAAAGGATTTCACAAAGGAAAGAGTAAATTCAAAGGTAAGTTTCCTATCATTTGTTTTAATTACAGTGAATTTGGTCATATTACAACAAGATGCACACAGAAGAAGAACTTCAAAGAAGGGAACAAGCACAAAACTAGAAGAGAAGATGATGGAAGAGACTACAAAGATAAAGGCAAGAAGTCATGCTACATTGCTGATGAAAACAACTCTTATGAAAATGATGATGAAGTGGTATATGTTGCAATGAAGGATGAATCAGATGAGGATGAGGCTACTGCACTTATGACTTGTGTGAACAAGAATGACAAATAGATCATTGATAGTGGATGCTCACATCACATGACTGGAGATAGAAGTAAGTTCATTACCTTAACCTATTATGATGGAAATAGTGTAAGATTTGGCAATGATGCACCATGTTCAATAAAAGGAAAAGGGTCTATCAAGCTTACAAACAAGATCACATGCGATAATGCTTACTATGTTGAAGGTTTGAATTATAACTTGTTAAGTGTGTCACAATTGAATAATTTGGGATGTAAAGTTGAGTTTAAAAATAAATCAGCCAAGATATATGATACAAATGGAAATATGATTGGAAAAGGTGATCAAACTAGGAGTAATCTGTCCTATTTGGATATAGAAAATGCTACTTGTCTTATTGCAAAATTTGATGATGTATGGCTTTGGCAAAAGAGATTATGTCATGTTAACTTTGATAATTTGATTAGTATAAGTAGCATGAAAAGAGTTAGAGGTTGCCTAAGTTGAAGAAACCAAAAAACATAATGTGCAAACAATGTTGGCTAGGCAAGATGACAAAGTCAAGATTTGAAAGAAAATTTTATACCTCTAAGGAAATACATGAAATTGTTCATACTGACTTGTGTGGACTTATTGAAATACAAAGCTACAAAGGAGATAGGTATATAATGCTACTTGTTGATGGTTACTCTAGAATGATGATAGTCATGTTTCTAAAATAAAAATCAAATATTTTTCAAATGTTTAAGTGGTAGTTGGCAAGACTTGAGAAAGAAACAAGAAAGAGCTTGAAGTTTTTGAGATCAGACAGAGGAGGTGAATTCACTTCACATAAATTTGAGATGTTCTACAATGACAAAGGAATTATGAGGTAGACATCAGCACCAAGGATCCCTCCACAAAGTGGAATTGCTAAAAGAAGAAACAAGTCAATAATGGACTATGCTAGAACACTCATGATGGAGAAAAATGTTGCCCTAAAATACTAGAGAGAAGTTGTAAGTACTACAGCATACACTTTGAACCATGTGCAAGTAAAGAAAGGTACTCACTTAATACCTTTTGAACGATGGTATGGTCATCCTCCTAATGTGAAATATTTTAAGGTATCTGGAAGAAAATAATATATTCTCTAAGATGTTAGGAGTGGAAAATTTGATGCAAAGAGTGAAGAAGGTATATTCCTTGGTTACTCCACAAGAAGTAAAACTTATAAGTGTTTAATTACTAGCACTAAAAATTTTGGAAAGTGCAAATGTGAATTTTGATGAGCTAACAGAAGCACATGAAGCCAAAACTAGAAAAGAACTGGAAAATTACAAGACAATTGTGTACTATTATAAAGGAATGCCTATTGAAGAAGATTCTACAAATCATGTAGTAAACTAGCAGCAAGTTTCAACAACTATTAAGTCACATCCTATGAATGTCGAGTTGCATTTAGATGTTGAGTTGCAAAATGAGGAGAACGCACAATCTAACTAAGATTGACACACATGAAAGAGATGCTGAGATACTTGACAGAGATGCACATAGTAATACTGAAGCTTAGAGACAGAATGCAGCCACAAGAACTGAGCCTAGACTATCCAAATATGTCAAAAGACACCATCCTATAGATCAAATGATTGGAGACAAAGATGCAAGGCAAATGACAAGAAATAGGTTGAGAGGTGAAGCATGTTTACTAAGCATGAAGGAACCTAAGACAATGAGAGATGCATTGGAAGATGATGATTGGTAAAAGGCTATGGAAGAAGAAATTTAGCAAATAGAAAAGAACAAGACTCGGAGCCTAGTTCCTAGACTAGAGGACAAGAATGTGATTGGCACAAAATGGGTATTCAGGAACAAGTTAGATGAGAATGGTGAAGTGACAAGAAATAAAGCAAGACTAGTTTACAAAGGGTATGCTCAAGAAGAAGGAATTGATTATGGTGAATCATTTGCCCCTATTGCAAAAACTAAAGGATTATGATTGCGTATGTCGCATACAAAAAATTTTGAGTTTATCAAATGGATGTTAAGTCTACATTTATGAATGGAATATTAGAAGAAGAGGTCTACATAGAATACTTAGAAGGATTTGTGGACAAAAACAATAAGAACATGGTATGCAAACTGCACAAAGCCCTATATGGATTGAAACAAGCACTAAGAGAATGGTATGAGAGACTTCATACTTATCTTGTTAAGATTGGATTTGAAAGGACAAATGATAACAAAAATTTGTACATGAAGATAGATGAAGAAAAAGGTATATTGTTATCTAAAATATTTGGAGCTCAAGATGCTTTATATAATGATTTTGCAAATCAGATGAAGCAAGAGTTTGAAATGTCAATGTTTGGTAAGATCAAATTTTTTGTGGGACTACAAGTATATTAAATGAAGTATGGTGTATATATCACTTAGTCAAAATATATCAAGGAGATATTGATGACATTTGGACTTGAGGATTCAAAGCCATGAAGTACACCTATGGTAACAACACTCAAACTATCAAATAATGATAAATCAGCTAAGGTCAATCAAACAATGTATAGATCCATGATTGGGAAATTACAATATGTAGTACATAGTAGACTTGATATTGCATTGGCTATGGGAATAGTTGCTAGATTATGTGTTAATCCTAGAGAGAATCACTTGATGGCAGTAAAAAGAATAATGAGATACTTGAAAGGAACAGAAGAATATGGCTTGTACTATAAGAAAAATGAAAAGTTTGAATTGAAAGCCTAAATTGATGTTGATTGGGATAAAAATATTGATGATAGAAAAGCATCAGTGGAGGAGCATTTTTCTTAGGGAGAAGACTTGTTATATGGACAAGCATGAAGCAAAGTTGTACTTCCCAATCCACTACTGAAGCAGAGTATGTTACTATTGCTATTAATTGTATAAGCATTGTATGGATCAAATAGCTACTAAAGGGAATGAAGGAAGAGATCACTGAACCTGTGACACTTTATTGTGACAATACAAGTGCTATAAACATATCAAAGAATCCTATAATACATACAAAGACAAAGTACATTGTAATAAAGTATCATTATGTAAGGAAGTTGGTTCAAGACAAAGAGGTGAAGATGGAATATATCAACAAAAAAGAGAAAATTGATGATATATTCAACAAAGAATTACTTAAGGATGCTTATGAGTATCTGAGAGGTAAACTAGGGGTGATATGCCTATCGAAGGCTATATAAAAGACAGAGGGAGTATACTACATCAAACAAGCTAACATTCATTTCATACAAATTGATGTAGTAGATCTTACTTTGGGAAGTTACCTAAAGTAATCACAGAGCTGAAATTTCAAATCAATCACAAGCAAGGTGACAAAGGGAGAAAATTGAAGAGCCTGAAAAAGTTTATATCTGCATATGTCAAAGATGTCAAGTGTTGAGTATATGTATTTGGCATTATTGTCAAAGAGGGAGAAAGTTCAGTAAACCGATCAAGTGCATACTGATCAAGAGAAGTTGAAGATGATCAAAGCATAAAATCAAGTTAGAGTGAGAAAGTACAATGTAAAATAAGAACAATGAAGTAAAGCTACATCATCAGAAGATTAGAAGACTGGAAGCAATAAAGAGGGAGAAAGAAAAAAAATAAAAGAGGGAGATATTCTGGTATTTTGATGATCCATGATAGAAGAGAATGTTATATTTTGTAACCTAAGAGGGAGTTGCTGATAGAGGGAGAAGTTTTATTCACAAGCTTTCTTTTTGGTATTGCCTTACTATTTTAACCTGGTGAGTTCATCATTTGTTTGATTGGTTGATTAGTTTGGTTTGCCATCAATGCCAAAGAGGGAGATTGCTGATATATGATTGAAAAGATCATTTGAGTAGAAAAAAGTTTATTGTTGAAGAAGTGTTTTCAATCATTATTTTATCACTAATGTCAAACCTGCTATATGTTGGTAAGACAATTGCTTATATGTTTCAAGTACTATCACTTAGTTGATTGATGAAGAGGATTTGATCAACAAGATGTAACAAAAGTACCTAGAGGAAAGGTTGAGTTATGATTATGTATTGAGGTGCAAGAATCTATTAAGACAGTGATAACATAATGTATTGATGATCTACTTGTGGTTACAAAAAGTTTGGCTACACTTAGAAAGTTCAGAAGAAAAAGGTTGGACAAAGTTCATTCACTAAGCTTGACCAAACTGATAGAAAGTGTCGAGTAAAGTTAGTGCAAGCCGAGCAAAAAGTCAATGGGAGCCGATTGAAATAATTTTCTAGTGGATGTCAAGAAAACTAATAAATGCCAAGCAAGTTAGTAGATGTCGAGCAATTTTTAGTATGTGTCGAGCACCAATAAAATTTAGTTGATGTTGAGCAAAACAGTATGTGTCGAGCATCAATAAATTGATAATGTCGAGCAACTGCATTATGATAAAGATCGAAGATTCGTTAAATAGAAGCTGACAAGTTTGTTTTCTTGGAACTTCTAAATTAGGAGGAAGCTAAGGTTGATAAGCTGGAGGCACAGAATCTTATGTAAACTATTTTGGTGGCGAATTCAAATGGATTTTAGAAGTATCTAGAGAAGACAAGATGTAGGGTAGATACATTGTATTCTACCTAATCCATCGAAAACCCTAAAATTTGAGGTGGATAATGAGTGGGAAAAAGAGTTATAATTCCCTATATGGAGGTATATCTAGTCACAAAGCTAAGTTGGATGATAGTTAAAGGTCAGAGAGATTTTGGATGCAAAAATCCGATAAGGTGAAGGAAGAGGGTTTGCTTCATCAAGTGACTCAAGAGGAGAAGTCTACAATGGCGAGCTAAGCAAGAAGGCTAGAGAAGGATGAATGCTTAAAGGGTGAACAAGCTATCAAAACTGCAAAGATTGGAAGCCAAGCAGAGTTGAGGACTAAATAGTGATATGTAATCTACAAGTAAGGTTGTAAGTTGTATCAAATCAAACTCTACTGTTACTTTCCAAAAATTGTATCAGATTATGGCAAAATCCTTTGGAGAAAGGTTGAGTTAACAGTCATTAGAAAATCCCTTAACAGGGTGGAATTCCAAGTGAATGACCTAAAGTCCTCTAACAAGGCTCACTTTTAATAAGGTGATTGAAATCCCTTAACTGGGTCACATTTAACAGTGTGTGTTGTAACCTTTAACAAGGCATCACTTTATAAGAGTGAAAAAGGAGTAGCATGTTATTGGTGGTTTTTCTTAAATTAGGTTTCCACATTAAATCATTGTGTCAAGTATACTAATGGATATGTTGTGTCTTATGCTTTACATTTTTGCATATTAGTTTAAATGTAACATATCAGTTTTTGGTTAACATACAATGAATGGATGCATGGTTAAGAATGTCATATGGGTTCACTAAATTGTGAAAAAGTTTTATTTGGACATCTAGACCTTGATTAACTGATTCACCACTGCCCATAAAAGCTCGTTATTGTTACAATTCCCGTAATATCAGTATAGAATGCTGTGTAAAGTAAATTAGTTGTAATTTTATGGACCCTTTGTTAGACCTAATTATGATTGCTCAAAATTGGTAATATTGCTTATTGTTTACTTTGATTTTCTCTATAGATTGTCTCCAATCTGTCAAACTGGTAAGTTATATCCACGCTGAACACAGTGACTTCCATTGGAATCAAGATGTGTGCTTATTGAGGCCGATTGAATACCATACTCACTTTCCACCCACGAGCCGCTGCCCCGTCCTTATCATCTTTACATGCTCCGACGAAGCTTGACTGAGATCTGAAAGGCGATTAAATAAAATTTCTAGGCAATTTATAACTTATACAAACACTTGAAACGTTACGTTGTTTCGAATATGGAAATGAATTAAGGCAGCTCTTAATGAAGCCATGGACTGGTTGCAATTGGTAAGCTGAGAATACTCACTTGAACACCACGCAATCCAGTGCAACAAGGAAACATGGTAGATTTAGTGGCCCCACACATGGCGACCGACAAATATATCATTCAAACAACCCAGCCTTTGACTGGTTTGAATCTTAGAACAATATATATAGAGTGCAAATAGAAGCTGATATATATCGAGATTGTCTAGTTTTCCATCAGTGAAGAAGGAGAAGTATTAGTGAGTGATGGCAATCAAGGCTAGTGGAGTTGGGCATTTCTTATTAATATGGCTTCTAATGTGTGCAACTATGCAGAAAACCGCAGATTGCCATGTCTCGAAGAAAACGCTTCTACAGCCGTGTAGAAATTTGGTGTTGTATTTTCATGATATAATCTACAATGGTCAAAATGCTGAGAATGCAACCTCTGCTTTGATAGCGGCTCCTGAAGGGGCAAACCTCACCATTTTGACGAGTAATAATCATTTTGGAAATTTGGCCGTGTTTGACGACCCAATTACGGTGGACAACAATCTTTCCTCCCCAACGGTGGGAAGAGCGCAGGGATTTTATCTGTATGACATGAAGAATTTCTTCAGCGCATGGCTGGGCTTCACATTTGTGTTGAACAGCACAGATTACAAAGGGACGATCACATTCGCAGGGGCAGATCCAGCGCTGAAGCAGAGAGATATTTCTGTGGTTGGAGGGACGGGTGATTTCTTGATGACCAGAGGAATCGCGACCCTTTCTACAGATTCAGTTGAGGGAGACGTCTATTTTCGCCTGCGAGTGAATATCACACTCTTTGAATGTTACTGAAACGTTTGCTTTTTATGTACTTGCACGTTTATGCGTTGTTTGGTTTTACCAAATAATTTTGTGTTTCAACTCTCTTGATTAACAAGACCGAAAGGATTTTGTCTCTGTCTTTCCAATAACAGGATGTGATGATTATGAACTATAGACCCTCGAATATAATTTGGAAATGGGTGATGGTGATGTTCTAAAGGGTAATGAATTTAGTTTAATAAAAACTATGACTTTTGTACCTTCCTCTCTTTAATACAGTTTTGTTGTGACTTTTAGTGGTTTAAGAGTAATGCTTTTGTATTAATTATACCGTGACTTATGATTTTATAGTTGTAGCTTGTTTTTAAAAATTTTAATTATAATTTTAGGAGTAATTTTATTGTTATGTGAAAAATTGTGGTTAGACAAGTGAAATTTCAAAATATAATAAACATTTTATTTATTTAGAATATTATTTAAGGATGTTATGCAATTGTTTTTATATTAAGGAGTTAAAGTTGGGGGCTGCTCTAGAGTAAAAAGATGAAAAATAAGGGCAAGTCATTGGCAATATATTATCAGCCTACCACCTTTCTTAGTATCAAAACACCTTATATTATAGTATGTCAATGTCTAAAATTATTATAGCTAGTAGGCCAAATAATATACTAACATTTAAACATATACAAAGCCCAAATGTTAAAACTAAACAAGTCCAACCAAACACTACAAAAGAAGCCCACCTAGGCAAATTAAACATCACTACAAATAGTGTCCCAAAAATTATGTCAAAAGGTCAGGGGGAAACCATCTAGTGCAACAACTTTGTAAGGCCTTGAAGAGAAAACTACCTTCTTGACCTTATGAGCAAAAACCCTTGAAAAGAAAAACTCATTATCATTCTAAGTTATAGTGGTCAAGAGGATAGAGAGAGGTTGATTCTATAGCCCATTCACATTTTTATTGCTATCATCCTCAAAGAGAAGCTAAAAAAAGTTTGTGGCTAAGGCCTCTAAATGCGAAGGGCTAGAAACAAAATTCCAAGTATGATCTTCAAGGTTTTGAATCATGTTCTAGATTTGTGCTTGCAAGAAAACCTATGAAAGAAAGTACTTTTCTAGTACCCCTCTATCAACTATCTAACACATGACCTATATTTCCAAAAAAAAAAAATCTTTGGGAAGAGTATACATCCACTCTTTCATAGTAAATTATTCTATAACATCATGGTCATAGGAGCTATCTCTTGCAGTCATTTATTGTTGGAGATTGTCCAAAGTTCTAACAAGGTCCTTTTTTCTTTTTGAAAAATATCTCAAAAGCTCATTTTCTTGAACCTTCTACATATCCCTAATGATTTCTAACTTTCTAGCCACTTTGAACATAGTTGAACCTTTGACCTAGGTAGACCAATAGTCTTTGATGAGGTTACGAAATTAGATCTAGTAGATTTCCATAATCCATGAAAATGAGTTTTACTTTCTGGATTTGATTGTGTAGAGTAGAAATTCCACATGATTTCAAGCCTGGAGGGGGAGACTTTAGGAAGGTTAAGGGGTTTCCAATTGAGAAAAAAATAAAAGAATAAGCGTACGAGGTCATTCAAGGAAGAGAGGAAATAGAAGAAGTAGGGCTAAGATCTCAAGATGAAGAAGTGAGGATTTTATCCAACCTAACCTAAATAAGAGATTCTCCCTTCTTATTATAAGACCAAATAAAAAGGGAACCACATAGCTCAACATTGTATAGGCCATTAGAGGTGAAGAAATGGGCAAAGATCTTGCATACTATAAAAAAAAAATCATTAACCCTCCTGCCTTCTTAGAGGGGTAAATGGGGGAGTTAAAATCTCTAAAGACCATAACTTGATCACAAGGAAAATAATGTAATCATGAAGTGAGGTCATTCCATAATTGGCTTCTCCACTATCTAGTTTTAGGCATGAATATATATTAAAGCTTTAGAATCATACTATTGGGGTCTTGAAGGTAATGGAAAAGTAATATAGTGAAAAAATAGAAAAATATTCTCCTTGATAATAGTAGAGTTCCATATGGTAGAACTTCCTCTATAGGCCCCATTACTTTCAAGGTAGAAAAAGAGAGCACTTGGTTAATGTTTACCCATAATATTTGAGAAGTTGTCATAGATCATTTTGACCTCTTGAGCATGAGAATATCAACCCTATTATCAATTATATATTTTTTTAAAGAAAAGTGTTAGTGGGTATCAGTAAGCCCCCTAATATTGTACATGAGAGTGGGATCATTTCCTACCTTTCAAGTTGAGGCCTAAGGTGAGTTTCCTTCCTTCAAAAATTTCCCTTGCAACTTTCTTATGGTGTGAAGTTCTCTCAATTGATCTTCTTATATATGTGTAATTCTCTGCATCCGTCTTCTTCCTTCTCATCTTCTTTATTGAGTTTTTCATTCATCACTAGACCTAGGCATCTTGATAGATGGTGAGTTGGGGATTTCTCATTTATAGCTCTAGAATAATGGGTTTAGTGGACTAAGATGGTACCAAGAATGGGATTGGAATCTATCATAGGGTACTAACTTCTAGATTTAAGGGGAGCCCACTATTATCAAGAAACGTGGAAATTTAACCTTCCTTTCTAAGGGGGAAATGGTAGCACCAAGGACCTCTATATTACTATCTAAGACCATCTCCACCATTGGTTGGGTATCCTTCAAATGAGCCACCTTATCTAAGACTACATCCATCATAGGTTGGGTTTCCTTCAAGACTTCACGAACCACCTTATTCTTTTTGTCCCTCTTCTTTTCCTTTTAGTACCTTGTAATAAGCATAGATGTGGCCCTTGGAGTTGTAGGTTTTGAATAAAAGTGTAGCACATTTGCATTCCACCATTTCGGGACAAACTTTCTATCTTGGATTTGAGAGTGATGAGGTTGGCGAGAGATTTATTAATAGTCACATTAACAAAAAAATAGCAAAACAAAAGATGATATTTCATTAGAGTTATAATATCTTCCATACTAAAGTTGCCAAAGGAGTTCCCAATCCACCAAAAAAACTTACTCATCATAGAATTCAAGTGGGAGACCAAGAAGCTCACCTAGATAGGACTGATGTAAATTGAGCTTAAAGGGGTCAAACCTTAGTTTGCACTTCTCCATAGTAAAGAGATATTTTTGAAAAATATACAAGCCTTAGATAACATAGTCGAGGTCCTCAGTATGGGTAAATTTTAATAGGAATAGTTTACTTGAAATAGTCTAAGTGGAGACAATCCCTTGATTTTTCTGTTGTCACTGAGGTTTGCACCCTTGTCTAAAGCCTATGCATGAGGACAACCTAGTGAAACATGGAAACAACCTCCAAGCTATGGGACTTGAACTATGAGGTTGAGTCTCTACAAAAGGTTGGCTTCCTCTTACTATCAGGGTGCACCTAACTATTCTTGGAGAGGAAAAGGGAGAAGGAGAGCATGAAAGCAAATCTACCTTATCTAATCTAAAGAGGTGATGCACCAAAATAGAGTGTTTGGACCAAACTCTACCCATTTATGCACTATTGAACCAAAATGAAACTAAAGATATACACATTCAGACTTGCTTTAATCCAATAATCACATGTAGATCAGAAGACCAAGATGAATGACACAAGGAAAGAGAGATTCACTTATATTATCATTCATAGGCCAAGGAGATATAGTCATGTAGATCATAGATCTCTACAAAACACCAGTAAGAGGCAAAGAGTTCTTGCACTTTCATACCAATGGCTGAAAGAGATAAGATAGAAAATCATGTAGTTCAGAGGCACAGGGGAATTTACACTAAGAATCTATAGATCAGTAATAAAGAAAACAGAGAAAAGGTCCACCTTACAAAATTCAAAAGTTGCCTTTATAGCTCAGGCATAATTGAGATGTTCTCGAACTGAAGTTACTCCTTAACCACTACATTGAAGTCCTACAAAGAACAATCATGAGGATACAGAAGAAAATCCGATTTGAATATAGCTTTTTGGTACCATGAAATTTGATTTTTAACTAAAATAGGGCCTCGAAAAGATAGAAATAGTGCCATAATTATGCTCTGACTAGGTAGATAGGTTGGATTAGGAGGTAGAGTGTTCCTCTTTGTTTTGTATTAACTCCAAGGTGGTTGGAATCGATCATAAGATTGGATTATGCAAAAAACCTCGATATCCCCTGCTCCCAGTTCATGAACTAGCGTGGTTAGCAGGTCAACATAACCCTGGCACCAAAATGAGCCACGTGGACCAAAGATCTCTTTTCACTTTGCCACCCGACAAGGTCTTCTCGAGGTTAACCAATCTTTCTTTACTAACTGTGCCAACTCCTCAAACTCCAACTGTGACGGTCACATTAATTGCCAGTGCATCTAACCGTTACTACCTCCACCAGACTCACTAGTACATGTGTTATCGAGGCACTATGTCACTATGTGTATCCTCCAAGCAATTTCCCATAGCAAGATAGCGCCCACCATGGATTTAGACTGATCTAACGATCGTGAAGACTCGCCATATTATTGTGCTATCTCCTTAAAAGAAACTTGAAAACCTAGGCCCATGAACCACGTGGAAACCACCTGGCATCTTCATCTTGGTGTGACCTGGCCCCACCGATCTACATGGCACAATGGCACTATGTCGCTATGGGTAATATCCTCGCAATTTTCCATAGCGAGATAGCTCCCACCGTCAATTTTCCTTAGATCTATGGTGATCAACAAAAAAGCATGGCTGCACACTAAGTTGGCTGAGTGGACCAATGAAATATCATCACTATACTATGACCCACGTAACAACTACCATCGAGGATGAGCTATAATATTACTTTGGAGAAGGGCGGGCCCATGATGTCATTTGTGCCACGCATCGTTGAGGCACTATGTTGTTATGCATAATATCCTTGCAGTTTCCCATAGCGAGATAGCACCCACCATTGATCCAGACTGATCCAAGGGTGAGGAAATCTTCATGGGTTCAAAAGGGGCGTGGGTCCAAGTAACTGCTGACATCAATGAACTGCCCAGCTGGCGACGAATCAAAGCCTCCTTCCAAGCACAGTCATCCTTCCACGTTGCTTGAGGTCCCATCGTGTGTGCCACATTTCATCACTGATATCTGACAGGGCATGCTTGGGACCCACCTTCCTTCTGATGTCTTCATAGTATCATTCTTTGTCCGGGCGCTATGTCGCTAACGGCGAGGAACACAAATTTTTTGATAGCACCATAGCACCCACCATGGATCTAGTAAAACCCGGTGTTGGAGAAACAAAAAGGAAAAGGAGGACCCACTGACCACGTGGCCAAAAGGTGTTATTTCACTATGGCAAAACAATGTGCAACTTCCCATAGCGAGATAGCGCCAACCATTGATCTATCTCGATCCGACGATAGGGACTTGCAGGCCCACAAAAACATTGAAATGAACAAGGAAAGAAATATATAAGGTTGAGCGTAAATTATTTTGTGCTCCTTTTGAATATTTGAATATTTAAAACTTGTGAACTTTACTACGTTGAATTCAAATGTGGTGATTCTAGCGGGAAGGCAAAAATGACCAATAAATCTAGTGACTCAGAGGGGACGCAAGCCAGCTATGCATAGACCAGTGACCTCATGCATCCATTGGGCTACAAAGTCAAAAAGATATGGATCCTATGTATACTGTGAAACCCTAACCCTACGTCTGAGAGGAAATCCCTAAAACCCTTGTCTCTGCAACTAGAACCAGAGACCAAAACCTCCCTTCTGCAACCACAAAACTTCAAGAAAACTGGCTATCTCATAGAGACAATCCTATGCTCATGCACTTCTTGGAAAATTAGGGAACAAACTGGAAATGAAACTAAGCTAATTATGTACATGGAATCTCAAACCCTTAGAAACATGGCTTGAGATAGATCCCATTGACTGGGATAGGCAGAATCTCACCATTAGGCTTGCTTAACTGGAAAGCATTGACCTGTTTAAAACTTTCAATCAGATAGGGACCACTCCATAGTGTGTCAAATTTTGAGTGCCTCCCTAGTTTTTCCCTATCTGCATCCCATTTCAAAACTAAATCACCTTCTTTGAAAGTCCTGACCCTAGCCTTCCTGTCAAAACTCTTTTTTACCTTCTACTGGTGCATCTCTAGGGTTTGCATGGCTTTACTTCTCTTCTCTTTCAGCTCCATCAGCTCTGTCATTCTTACTATCATGGCATCATCTTCAATCAACTTCAGCTGATGAGCTAGCTCTAGGGATGGGAACTCCAATGAAATTGGAAGCCTTGCTTCTCTGCCATAGATTAACACAAATGGTGAATTCCCTATTGACCTTTTAGGCATTATTCTGTTAGCCCACAGTGCAGTCTTCAATTTTTCATGCCAACACCTCTGATTATCTTCTATTGTCCTTTTCATGATTTTGATTAGGTTCTTGTTGGATGACTTAGCCGGGCCATTACCTTGAGGATAGTAGTTTAATGATGCGCTCAAGTAAATGTTGTGGTCAACTTCCCATGCACAAATCTGAGCTCCTACAAAAGACTTTGCATTATCTAAAATAATGGTTGAAGGGGCACCAAACCTCGTCACAATTCCATCAAGGAATTCCACAATTGAAGATTCTGTGGCATCCCTCAATGCAACTGCCTCTGTCCATCTGGTGAAGTAATCTGTAGCAGCTAAATTCCATTTGTGACCTGAATTAGAAGGAGGATTGATAGGGCCTATGAAATCCAATCCCCATTGAGCAAGAGGTTGGTCCACTTAAATAGGATGAAGGGGAAGAGCTGAAAGTCTTTGTTTGCCAGAGAAAAAGGCACATTTTTCACACTTCTTCACATACTTATGACAATCATGAAACAAAGATGGGCAGTAATAGCCAACCCTCATGATCTTCATTGGAGTTGTCCTTACTAAGAAGTGACCACCATCAGGACCATCATGAAGTTCTTTGATCATTCTTTCAGCCTGGTTTGTATCAAGGCATCTTAATAAGGCTCCATTAAAATCTTTTCTAAAGAGGACACCATCAACTATGACATAAGGAATTGGCTGTAATCTATACTATCTCCTTTTAGTTCTATCTAATCCTATAGGGTATCCATTGCCTAATAAGAAATTCATCATATCATCCATCCAATTCTTTGGGTCGCTATTTCTTACCTCTTGTGGCTCTGTCAGTATCATAGCAGGTTCTTGAGATGATAACATCTATTTACACAACCCCCTCCAACTTGGTAATCTGAATGTCAATATCATATTCCATCACTTTAGTAATCCAACCAGCTCTTTTCTCACTAGTATCTTTGCTCAAAAGGAAATCCTTCACACTGGCATGGGGTACTAATAAATGAATCTTATTATGAGACAGGAGGTGTCTAAATTTCTTTAAAGCTCTTATGACTGCAAGGGCTTACTTCTCTACGTAGCTGTATTTATCTTCATACTCTTTAAGCCCTTCACTAAAGAAAGCTATGGGCTGCTTGTCACCTTTATCATTTATTTGAGTCAAGAGAGCAGAAATGCTTGACTCACCACCTAGGGTATAAAGGATGAAATCTTTCTCAAAATTTGGATTCATAAGAGTAGGGGCTGAGGCTATGGCTGCTTTGATCTCTTCAAAACTTTTCTTCCCTTCCTTGGTCCATGCAAAGACCATACCTTTCTTGAGCATAGTTGTAAGAGGTTTCACCATGGTAGCAAGATTAGGGATAAATCTTCTCACAAAATTTATCCTACCTAAGAAACTTTGCAGCCCTTTCTTGTGTTTAGGAAGAGGAAGGGCAAGTATTTCTTTTGTTCTCTCTAGATCAATGGTTAGGCCATCCTTAGATACAATATATCTTAATAATTTTCCTTGGTTAGTAGCAAAGACACACTTGCTTGGGTTAAGGTAAACTCCAAACTCTCTGCATCTTAGGAATACTTGTCTTAGATGATCAAAATGATTTTCTACATTCTTTGAATACACAGTGATATCATCAAGGTAAACTAAGACAAACTCGTCAATCAATCCTTTGAAGGCCATCTCCATTGACTTCTGAAATGTAGCACCTGCATTGGTTAGCCCAAATGGCATCTTACAATAAGCATAGGTGCCCCATTTAGTGGTAAATGCAGTCTTGTACCTGTCAGATTCTTTAACCAGCACTTGATTGTAGCCAAAAAATCCATCAAGAAATGAAAATCTCTTTGAACTACTGACCTTGGACAAAATTTGCTCCATACAAGGGAGAGGATGGTGATCTTTAAGGGAAGCTTGGTTAAGGTCCCTAAAGTCCACACACAATCTAATTTCTTTGTTCTTCTTCCTAATAGGGACAAGGTTTTCTACCCATGATTTGTGTTTAATGGGAAAAATTATATTTGCCTCAATCAACTTGGATAGCTCTTTTCGCATTAGAGGTTCAATCTTGGGATTCACTGGCCTCAGCTTTGTCTTACTGGTTTGCCATTATCAACTAGATCTATAGTATGCTGAAATAACCTTGGGTCAAAAACCTTTAAATCATCATATGTCCAGGAAAATATATCATTAAATTCTTGACATAGATGAATAAAACTCTCCTACTCAATTTTAGAACATACCTTACCCATGTTCAAGGATTTTCTAGCAACAACCATGACTGGAATATGATCATCTTCATCAATAGCTAGGTTCATGTCTCTGCCTCTTGCTTGGTCATCAGTATTGAAAACACTCTCTAAGGTAATGAGACCCTTAGGCAATTTGTTAGAACTGAGATTAATGATCTGATCACCATACTGATCCTGCAGTCTTAACTGGTTTTTCCCTAAAAAATCTGCTTCATTCTGCAAGAAGCTGACAATTTTCTCACCAAATTCAAACACTTGCCAATGGATGTTGTTATCAAGGATAGCAGGCCTTACTACCACTCTGATTTGTTGCTCTTTCTTTTCTTCAAGATTCCTTGGTACATCATAAGATGCACCTATTGCTGCAAGTCTATCAGCATGTCTATTTTCTTTTCTAGGGATGCTTTGAATATTAAATGCATTAAAACCCTCAAGAAAATCCCATACCCTATGTTTATAAGACTTGAGCAAACCATTCTTGGCGATATTACGATTTCTCACTTGATTGACCACCAACTAAGTGTCTCCATAAACTCTTAAAGCTTGAATTCCTCTTTTTTGAGCAAGTAGGAGACCTTGAATCAAGGATTCGTACTCGGCCACATTATTAGTGCAACTGAATTAGAGCCTAAAGGAGAAATAGTACCTTACTTGTGCAGGAGAAATTAACATCACACCAGCCCCTGATCCATTTTTATTCCTTGATCCATCAAAGTACATACTCCATATCCCACTCACATCTTCTTTAGTACCCACAAGATTGGGAACTAGAACATCTTTCTCCAATATACTATATGTACTAAGGCCTGTCTCAAGAGTTTCTGATGTAGAATTAAATTAATATGCATCAGCCCATTCATCTAAGAGAAAATTAGGTATCTCTGCTAGGGAAGTGGTGGGCTCATTCACTATGTCATTCTCATCCATCTCTAGGATAGGGCAATTCATGTTGATGGAATTAGGGGTTTAAGATTCAGTATGATGGAGGGCTTGAGGCTCTGCTCTGACTAAAGCATTGGCTCCATCTCTCATCTTGAAAGACATATATGACCAATCAAAAGATATGAAACCACCTATTTGGGCAGTAAAGTCTCTTGACAAATAGATGGCAAAATATGGCTTGACCTTAGCAACAGAGATATCTTGGGTTACAGTACAACCAGGGCATGCATGTAAAGCCATCTCCACATTCCTAAGGATCCCTATAGTCTTGATAGTACTACCATCCAACTATAATACATCCCTAACAATGGGCTCATATTTCATTCCCAAAGCATTAGCAACACACCTAGGCATCACTGAACTGCTAGCCCCTAAATCAATCATGCAATTATGGACTATTTTTCCCCCTATAATTAGAGAAACATAGAATGGAGGAGGTCTAACCTTTTTACTTGTTTCTAACTCCCTTGATGGTTGTACTAGGCTTGTGGCACTTTCCATGCTGAGTGTCTGATCCTTTGGTTCAATTCTTTCCAATTCTTGATGCAGCAACCTGTTTTGCACGGGTATAGTAGCAACAGCATCCCACATGGAGCTATTCACATTTTTCTTCTTCATTTTCTCTACCACACTGAATGGCATAGCAGGTGTTTTGGTAGAACCCTTGGGAGCTACGATTGAATGAGGTTGAGATGGAATAACCCAAGGATCACTTGCATCCTTTCTGCCATGATTTTTCCTTTGCTGTTGAAAGGTACTTGATTGATTATTTGTTGCTTGCTCATGAGATATCACATTTGAAGTTGAGGCCTGATTGGGAGGAGGAGGGACAACATCTTCCATAGCTCTTCTTTTGCTTCTAGTGTTATGAGCAATGGAATCCTAGTTTACATTACAATGCTCCTCCATCTGATGATTCATAAAAGAGCAATCACCCTATCTTTGCATATTTGAGGCATCTTTAAATTGGTCCTCCTTGTATGATGGTTGTATTGCAGGCTCTTGGACTATCAAATCCATAAAATATTTAGCCTTCTGACACATACAATAGGCATAAGAGTAGTTACAGGAGGGACAAAAATCTTGATCTTGAGCCATATTGTTTTGAGGGACTATAGCCTTACTTTGGTTTACATTTGAGGTGTAAGCATGGCCACCCTGCCTACTTTGATCAAAAGAATTATTCCAATGATTAGGATTTGGAGGCCTACCACTGCTTGGAGTTTGATATTGCAATTGATGAGGCTTACTACCTTGATCTTGCTATCTTTCTAAAGTCACCACCTTGTTGCTTACTTTCTGCATCATAGAGGAGTTATCCTCCAGCTTCTTCCCATAATCTTGCAATCTTTTCCCTAGGTTCTTTTCTATTTTATCCATGTTCTGCATTAGAGATTGCATCATTTCTTTGATTTCATCTATCCCATTTGAAGATGTGGAAGCTTGAGGGACTGGGACAAGGGATTGTGATGTAGAAGTTGTGGGAAGGGGAGACATTGTTGGTTGATGATTTGGAACATCAGGGTAGAAAGGCATAGGAGGCCTTGGAGCTAGCTTACCTCCTTGTATTAGGATGTTCTCTAATTTTATTGCTATGTCATAAGCATTAGCCAAGGTATCTCCTCCCATAGTTTCGATTGTAGTGGCAATATCACTGTTAAAAGCTCTAAGGTAATGCAAGAAGGCATTACCAGGGGTAGGCTTCACTAAAGTAGGTATTCTATCCCATGTCTTTTGAAATCTATAATTAAAATCAGGCATAGATTCATGGGGGGCTCTTTTTATAGTAGTCAACTATTCTAAAAGTGACGAATAGTCACTTTTATCCTCAAAATGTTTGCACAATCCTACTCCTAATCCATCCCAATCTGTTATAGAACCATGAGCTAAACCCCTATACCATTGTAGTGCTTTTCCTTTCAAGGATGAGGCTAGGAGCCTAACTACAACATCATCCTCTATAACACCATGGATATTGCAGACATTTGCAACCTCTTGAATGTGTTCTGAGGGAGAGATAAAAGTTTCATCAGTAAACTCAAGTATACTTTTAAGGGCAGCTACTGGTATGTCGTGTCTTTGGGCTAATAAGAGAGGGCTCCCACCATTAAAGGTGGCAAAAGTATGAGCTCTAGGCAATGCCATATAGAGAAGTGATCTATTGATATGTATTGATGGCAGTCTAGGTTGAGATCTAATAGCAGGAGGAGTAGAGATAGATCTTGTAGGTGTATTTGTTACTATTGCACTCCTAACTGGTGATAAAGATATTCTAGTCTTCCTTCTTCTAGGGTTTGAAAATGAAAGCTCTTGATACTGAAACTTACCTCTAGAAGATGCCCTTGTTTCAGCTCTGGGCATGAATCACTACAACTTTGGTCTAGAACCAGATATGTATTTGAAGCTCAGAGTCGCCAAGTACTTTGAAGAATGAGCCTCTTGAAGGCTTAAACACCGAAGCCAATACTATCTCCTTGGTATTGATCTTGAAATCTTCCCTTTTGACACTAGTAGGCTTGAAATTTTCTATAAAGGTTGTCCCATCGGGCATGCCAAAAACTATTGTCACTGAGGTTTGCACCCTTGTCCAAAGCCTATGCATGAGGACAACCCAGTGAAACATGGAAACAACCTCCAAGTTGTGGGACTTGAACTGTGAGGTTGAGTCTCCAGAGAAGGTTGGCTTCCTCTTACTATCAGGGTGCACCTAACTATTCTTGGAGAGGAAAAGGGAGAAGGAGAGCATGAAAGCAAATCTACCTAATCTAATCTAAAGAGGTGATGCACCAAAATAGAGTGTTAGGACCAAACTCTGCCCATTTATGTACTATTGAACCACAATGAAACTAAAGATATACACATTCAAACTTGCTTTAATCTAATAATCACATGCAGATCAGAAGACTAAGATGAATGAAACAAGGAAAGAGAGATTCACTTATATTATCATTCATAGGCCAAGGAGATATAGTCATGCAGATCATAAATCTCTACAAAACACTAGTAAGAGGCAAAGAGTTCTTGCACTTTCATACCAATGGCTGAAAGAGATAAGATAGAAAATCATGTAGTTCAAAGGCACAGGGGAATTTACACTGAGAATCTGCAGAGCACTAACAAAGAAAACAGAGAAAAGGTCCACCTTACAAAATTCAGAAGTTGCCTTTATAGAAGTTATAACCTTCTATCAAAGACTCAAATACTAAGTGGTATGTGATAACTACTAACAATGTCAAACCTTTTAATAGAGAAATTTTATATTAGTGCATAGTTAGAGGTACCATCCCTACTAGGTTTTTCCCTTGCTCAAGGTTTCCTAAATGCTAAACCATAGTTTCTTGAGGTTTTTTTTAATTTTTTTTATTCCTACATTGTTATATGTGGATTCTTATTATTATGTTTCTAAGTAGTTAATTAGTTTGAAAGTGATACAACACTAATTTAACCCCCTCTCAATATTACTTGATTCTAACTAGTATCAGTCAATGTTATATCATAAGTATAATCAAATGAAATTTAATAGCCCCTTGTCTCAATAACTTGAAAATAACATTGCATGCTACCTAAAATTTACAAGAAATCACACACATAGTTGTGCTTACCTACCATACCTTGTCATTATAAAGAGTTGATATCATTAGTGGATACATTATATCTACTTCTTGTAGTACTCATTCATATACAACCACAATACTTATGGTTAATTCACAATGTCAATAGTGGAAGGAGAAAATGTCACAATTTTACACCTCAATAGATAACATTATTGTTAAAGTTACAATTCCTTAACTTAGCCTATCTTCTAATCACAACATGATTATAATATAGTAAAATAAATCAAGCTTATGTACCATCTAATAGGTGTTTCCCACTACATGAGTAAATCATCTCTAAAGATTAGTGAATGCACTCTTTCTATTTATGTGACCTAGGCACTTGTGCCCATCTTGTCATAACATAAACATCAATATCCATTATATATATATATAAAGGCTAGCATTGTTAATCGATGTCATGTAAGAAAAAATTTAAATAATGCAAAAAATAAAAAATAAGACAAATACCTAAATATTGAAATGGAAAGATTAGTCTAATTTAATTTAATTTAATTTAATATGCACAAAGATGAACATTAATTTCATAAAAGTGGATAGAAGAGCAATTCTAAAGCTATTAAAAATGTCAAAATAAATTATACAATAGCTATTGTAATGATATAACAATGATAATTAAAAAAATACATGAGCAATTTTAAAGCTAGTGAAAATGTCAAAATAAATTATACAATAGCTATAGTAATGATATAACAATGATAATATTAAAAATAAAAATAAATTATCAATATAATTGTTACATCATGAATTAATACAATCTATAAATCAATGTTCATTAAATAAATCTAGCAAAATCCTATACAAGAGAAGTACAATCAAACAAAATGAGTACATCAATAATACTTATAAAATGAGTACAAATACATGAAATGATTACAATATGAATGAAACTAATTAATTCAACTAAGATATCATGAAACATTTTCCACCAAACAACTATTCATTTTTAAAATCCAATCACATAAGCATCTCAAACAATCTTTCTATTTTCTATCATGAGGCACAACTAATATGTCTCATAAGCATCTAAAATAGTCGTCCATTTTCTATCTAAAGAAGAGAGTTTCACCTAGATACTTTTAAGCTCACAATAAAAAAGTTAGTTATCTTCCTTTGGCTCTTCCTAAAATTAAGAGCAGTCAAAAACCTAGTAACTTGAAACTATTGGGTTGGATGGGTTTGGCGAATAATAAACATGAAAGTGGTTGAATTCTTTGTTTGGATGCACCAAATTGGAATTTGAATAAAAAATAAAATAGAAATACGTATTCCAATTTTGGCCTGAAAATGAAATTTTGCAATTCCACCTAAATAGGTGGAATTAGAATACATATTTCTATTCCAGTTTTATTTATTTTAGAAAACATATATTTTTGGGTCTATGAATTCCAATCAAATTTTGGCTGAACCAGACAGAGAATAGGAATATGTACCCCATTTTCTATTCTAGAATAAGTATTCCACAATAGCTATTCCTATTCCCGCAGCCAAATGAACCCTAGAAGATTTGGCCAAAGGATTTTTAATGCTGTATTAGTAATGGATGGTAGTATGAGAAGTGAATCATTTTTATAAAACTACCCTTCCCTCATTAATATATTAAAAACAACTCCCTTGTTATTAATATGCCATTAACCGTATTAAGAGATGGATCCACTGCGGGAAGAGGGGATCCCTTGAATGGGGAGGGAGAGGGAGAGGGAGATTGAGCAGAGTCCGATAAAAGGTGCGTTTCATATATTACCTTGCAGATTCCGTACTGAACCTGCACTTGTCTGTTTGAAGAACAGCAACTCTTGAGATCTGCTCTTGCGGCAACCAAGCATGTTCTGCAATCTTGTAATGAGAAATCTCTCCAACACTGAACTAAACCATATACTAAACCACTAGTAGCATTATAATTGGCCGACCCAACTGCGAAACCCTTGTTTGCGGGGATGCAAGCTTCGTCTGACAGATTGCACAGAAGGCTACTGGTCGTTGATCCCTATTGGCGTAGATAATTCCATCGGTATCAAGTGTTGAAATGAAATCAGAGTTGTTATAGCGCATGAAACAGTCGTCCATCCATATGCGCCCATCTTTGTTGTTGGGACAAAGTTCATGAATGCTGCTATTCGGTTCCACCGCACACTCTGAGCATTTCAGTGAAGATTTATCTCCGGCGCACTGCAGCAGACCGTAGACCTTGTCTGGAGATACACCATGGGAAGATGTATTTAACCCTGAACTCTGAGGTGCGTTGATAACCAGATCGTTCATAACCAGATTCAAGTTTGTGGAATAAGTGCTGCCATTGGTTAAACTTGAGGAACTGTCGCAGGTGTGCCACAACTAGGAATTACATGTGGCCGAAGGAAGATTCATTACAAACAGCAACACAAACAGTGGGATTGCGGGTAAGAGAACCGAACCCCTGCCAGCAATAAGAGAGAAGCAGTACTTGCACTTCATTTTGTTCTTCACTCGCTGCCTTAATTCACAAGCACCAACATAGGCCTTAATTCGCATTGAAAATTTAATTTTCTTTGTTTCTGTTTTAAAGACTAACAATGCCAACACGCCTGCATTCAGTCATACATGTGCGGCAGGCGGCGAATAGGGCCGTGAAAGGTGGCGGAGAAAAGACCAGATTCTTCTCCATGGGTTACGATTAAGGTTATAACGGTTCGGGACAATACAATTTGACTTTCATTAAAATATGGTGCTCGAATGATTGCTATGATTATTCTCATGACAATAAATTTGATGTTCATAGGGCTGTCACCGTGAAATCTGTTTTTATAAATATGACCACCATCGCCTTTACATTACTGATAATAAATTTAACGTTCAATAACTTGTCACGGCTGCTTGAGCACAATAAATTTGATGTCCATTCAGCTGTCCCAACACAATTTATCATCAAGGCTATTTGAGCACAATAAATTTGATGTTCATTTAGCTGTCACAACCCATTTTATCATAGCAAAATTGACTTTCACTTAGCTGTCACAGGTAAATTACTTGCGGAAAAAATAATTTGATTTCAAGTAAGCAAATCATGAAATATGGGCCAATAAGTTTTACTAAAAAATTTCATAGTAGCAATATCACAAATTGACTTTTAGGAAATATCTAATATTTATCAATTGATGGGCGTAAGGGACTTGCTAATGAATGGTTTATAAGGCACAACACTTTGCAAATGAGTTGCAAGAAGAGTAGGTTTCACCATGTGTAATGTCCCCATTTTAGCAGTTGACCAAGTGTGTGTGCATTAGCCTTGTTTTACATGGTCCCGAGGGCTAACGAAGGGTTTAATGGGATCTTGGAGTGTTTTGGCCTAGTCATTTCCAGTTTGGGCCAAAACGAAGTTGATTTACTCAGTTTTAGGCATACTTACTATTTTTAGTAAGTCGGCAGGACACAGGGCAGGTCAATTTTGGTGATTGGATTCGATACTCCTCGGTGAGAGCTTTCCGATGAGCTATCACTCGCATTATTCGGAGTTTGATTGCTAATACATTTTAATGCCTGAAGTTTTATTAAAGTAACGTCTAATTTAATTGTAAAATATTAAAGTGTTACTTTAATATTTATTTTATGGTGATGTGTACCCAAGGGAGACATAAAGGGTATTTTAATATATGTTTTATATTACACATCTTTTATCCCACATTGCCCATATGAGTTGAGCGAACCCGTGGGAATAGAATAAAAGGAAGCATTTGTGGCTTCATTAGACAGGTTGAATATGAGAAGAAATTGGTGTGTGAGTTGCAGCTTTGTTCTTGGCATTTGAGGACGTCTATCCTCTCTTGTAACATTCTAGATGTCATTCCCTTGGGGTTTGGCCTTTGGAATTCTTTCTTATTGGCTTCATTATCAGGCAGTTTAGTTGCATTTCCGGCTACAGGCAGATTTGATATTTTGCTCATATCTTCTTCACTACTTGTCCGACGCTTATGCCACTTGGAGGGAATGGTATTATGAAGCTAGTGGACTGATTGAAGGACAAAGTATTGTAGCAGCAAGTTCGTAAGCATAGGCTGGAGTATTATGACAATATTGCTGAAGTAATTAGTGAGTTGATAAATCTGCCATGTATTTGGTTTTATGAATTCTGAAAATAACATTTTATTAGCATCAATTCATTTCCACTTGCATATTATTGTAGTTTCTTTCTTGTTTATGTTGTATGATACCAATTCCATAAAAACGTTTGATTTCCGGAGTTATAAGGGGTTTTAAGAAGTTGAATGTAAACTGTTTGACATAATTCCTTTCAGCAATTTGGTTTAGTTTTTTTTTGAGACATCCAAGGGTGCCCATTCCAGTGGTATCAGAGCCATAAGTCCTGCCATCCTGTGGAGGTCTTATAGGGAATTTGGAACAGCCAGATAGAGGGAAAAAGTGTTTAACGAAATGTCAAAACACTAAAATCAGAAATAAATAAAAAACACAGGCTAAGCATTTATGTTTGAGCATGCGACAGGGGTCTTATAATTTTCGCGATACCAGAGCAAGACAAAATAGGATTTCAGACTTGCAAAGCAAACAGTCTAGTACATCAGTGTAGGGGGACATTGAATCCAACCATACAGACACAGAGGAGATATTATGTGATCAGGACAATAATATGGGTGATCGAGATGACAGGAATACAGGATTAGGCGGAGGCAAAAATGCTGGTCCAGATCAGGGGGAGGTACTGTTCCGACAGTTACTGGATACATTAGAGCAGGGGCAACGTATGCAGCAGGAGCAGAATAGGCGAATGGACATGATGTTGCAGCTCATGGCTAGACAAATGGGTGTCAATATTAATCCAGGTGATGCTAACAACAGAAACAATAACAACGAGGGAAACAATAACAATGGGGGAAACAATAACCATGAAGGCCAAGGCAACAACAATGGTCCTGAGAATAACATTAATGGTAATAATGGACACGGCAACAATGGGAATGAGGCTGATAACTTTAGACACGTTGCACGCCCAGCACGGACTGCGAGCTCGAGACCTCTTCTACCCACTTTCCCACCCAGAGATTTGGTTCAACCAGTAAACGAACCACAGATTACCGAGTTACAGGATCGGTTCAGGAGGGACTGGGAGGCTAGTGGACCAGAGTTTCAAGTGGATATTTCTCTTAGAGATTATATGGACTTGAGGATGAGGCACATGCCTAAAGCAGGAGGGAGGAATCAAAACTTTGAGCTGAGGAAGAAAGTTGGAAAACTTTCTTTACCTTATTATGATGCTTCAGGGAAGATGACTGCACGAGCTTCGGTGCAGAAGGTAGATACATACTTGCAGCTAAATCCTATGCCTAAGGAGGAGGCTATCAAGTATGTGGCTATGCACTTGGATGGCGTTGCACATGAATGGTGGCATCATGGCATGGTGACTTTGGGGCATAATCAGATTACATCCTATGAGGAATTCACCGAAACATTGATTGGGAGATTTGACACTAAGGATCCTGAGTTACATTTCAAGGAGCTAGCACAGTTAAAACAGTCAGGTTCTGTGGATGCTTACATTGCTGAGTTTCAGCGCTTGTCTGTACTTGTTACTGATATCTCTCCTAGGAGATTGGTGGTGTTATTTTGTGATGGTCTTGCTGATCCATTACGAGGTTGGGTGAAGGGTAGCTGAAGCAACTAAAAAGGCACGAGATTTAGCCCCTTCGGTATACAAAGGAAAAAATCATTCAACAGATTCTTCCTACCGCAAGGACAAAGACAAAAAATCATTTCAGAAAGAGTATAGCAAACCCAAAGAAGGATCAAAAGGACTAGAAAATGAAACCTTGAATGAACTTCGAAAGAAGAAGCTGTGCTTCCATTGTAGAGAGCCTTGGGACTTATCTCATAAATGTTCTCTCAAGGCTAAGGCAAATCAAATGGAGTATTTTTCAGCAGAAGAGTCAGAGTCAGAAGGGGAGGATCAACACTCCGATTCAGATGAGGGTAACACTATAGAGGAGAGAAACATTCCTAAGGATGATAGATCGTTGGCACGCTTGACAGGGGCCCAAAAGGCAATCACATTTAAGGTCAGGGGTACTATCCAGGGGCAGAAAGTGATATCTCTTATTGACACTGGGGCTACACATAACTTCATAGATGCACAGTTGGTAGCCAGGAGAGGGTTACAGACAGAGGAGCGTGATGGGTTTAGAGTCATGGTGGCTAACGGTGATAAGTTATTATGCACTCAGAAGATATCTAATCTTCGCATCAGGTTTGGAGATGGCTACGAGTTGGAGGATGAGTTCTATGTTGTGGACATGGGAGATTATGATGTCATCCTCGGCATGACATGGATGGCTTCACTAGTTGAGTTCACACTCAATCTAGCAAAATTGGAGATGAGATTCCAGCATGAGGGTAGAACTGTGGTACTTAGAGGGCTTTCAGATGGAGGTTGCAGAGTAGTGTCCTTGAGGAGAATGCAGAGACTTTTTCGTCATGATGACATAGAGTGGGTAGCAGAGTGCCACATTATGCCAACTTCACCAGAGCCACAAGAAAAGAGTCATCCACTAGATGTCCAGAAGATACTTGATAGACACGCTAAAGTATTTAGCGATATTCCTCATGGGGTTCCTCCTGATAGAGGGATGGAACATGTTATTGAGCTCGAGGAGGGAGCCAAACCAGTTATGATTACTCCCTATCGTCATCCTAAGAAACACAAGGATGAGATAGAGAAGGCGATTAAGGATTTGTTGGAGATGGGGCATATCAGGCCCAGTAAGAGCCCCTTTGCTTCAGCAGTAGTATTGGTAAAGAAGAAGGATGGGACGATGTGCATGTGCATCGATTACAGGGCACTGAATAAGAAAACAATTAAAAATAGGTATCACATTCCTAGGATTGATGAGCTGATTGATGAGTTGCATAGGGCATGCTTCTTCACCAAAATTGATTTGCGATCTGGATACCATCAGATCAGGATGAGAGCAAAGGACATTGAGAAAACAGCCTTTCGATGTCACTATGGCCACTTTGAGTTCATAGTTATGCCATTTGGTCTAACCAATGCACCTGCTACATTTCAAAGTTGTATGAACCAGGTATTCAGGAAGCAGCTGAGGAGATTTGTCTTGATCTTCTTTGATGACATCTTGGTCTTCAGTAAGACCTGGGAGGAGCACTTACATCATCTAGAGGAGGTGTTATCTATTCTGGAGAGAGAGTCTTTGTATGCCAAGGAATCTAAATGTGAGTTTGGCATGACTGAGCTCCTTTACCTGGGGCATATCATTAGTGCAGATGGCGTTCGAGTTGATCCCGAAAAGATTAGAGCTATTGAAGAGTGGCCTACTCCCACAAACTTTACACAGCTTAAGGGATTCTTTGGTTTATGTGGTTTTTATAGGAGGTTTGTTAAGGGATTCTCACAGATTGCTACACCCTTGACAGATCTTACCAAGAAAGGAGCCTTCGTGTGGACAGGGGCAGCACAGAGGTGTTTTGAGCACTTCAAGCAGGTAATGTCTTCATGTCCAGTTCTAGCTCTACCAGATTTCACGAAGCCTTTTGAGCTTCATTGTGGTGCATCAGGTGATGGGATTGGAGCAGTATTGATGCAGGAGAAGCATCCCATTGTATTCGAGAGTAGGAAGCTCCGAGGAGTTGAGAAAAGTTATTCTGTCTATGACCGGGAGATGTTGGCCATAATGCATGCATTGGCCAAATTTCGATCATATTTGGTAGGTGGACGTTTTGTGATTAAGACTGATCACAACAGTATTAAATACTTCATAAGCCAGCGTGATCTTAATGACTGGCAACAAAAATGGGTGACTAAATTGCAGGCTTATGACTTTGACATAGAGTTTGTCAAAGGTAAGAAAAATGTGGTGGCTGATGCCTTATCTCGGAGACCTCACTTATGTGCTCTGGCAGAGATTTCAGGAGATTGGAGAGATCGGATTATAGAAGAGTATGTCGGAGATGCTTGGGCTTCTGGATTGATTTCAAGTACCATACAGGATGATCGCTATGAGGTGATAGATGGATTGATCAGACTTCAGGACAGGGTTTATTTGATTCCGTCATCACATTTGAGAGAGGCGATACTGAAGGCATTTCATGATGCACCCACAGCTGGACATCCGGGGGTCTTCAAGACCTACAGGCAGATCCGAGAGCGGTTTTCATGGAAAGGGCTCAAGGATGATGTTCAGAGGTATGTCAGGGAGTGTGTGGTTTGTCAACAGAATAAGGGAGAGCACACATTTCCTGTAGGTTTATTACAGCCCTTGCCCATTCCTGATAGGAAATGGGAAAGTATTTCGAAGGACTTCATCACTGGTTTACCATGAGTGCAGGGAAGGGATTGCATCTATGTGGTGGTGGACCGCTTGACGAAGTTTGCTCACTTCTTTGCTATTCCATCCACTTACACAGCAGCACAGGTGGCAGATCTTTTCTTTAAAGAGATATTCAGGTTACATGGGCTGCCCAGATTTATTGTCAGCGACCGGGATAGTAAGTTTATGAGTGTTTTTTGGCAAGAGTTGTTTAGGTTGTGTGGTACATATCTTACACCTAGCACTAGTTATCATCCGCAAACAGATGGGCAAACAGAGATTGTGAATAAATGGGCGGAAGGATATTTGAGGAACTATGTAACTACACAACAAAAGGCTTGGATCAGATGGTTGCATATGGGAGAGTATTGTTATAACACCACTTATCATATGTCCATCAAGATGACTCCTTTCATGGAACTCTATGGTTATGAAGCACCTAGTTTCATGGATTTAGTTTTGGGGGACAGTAGAGTGCCCAAAGCCAAAAACTTATTGCAGGATAATCAGGACATCCTGAAAGCACTCAAAGAGAATATACAACAGGCCCAGAATCAACAGAAATTGTATGCTGATCAGCACCGAATAGAGCGCAGCTTCAAGGTAGGGGATATGGTTTACTTGAGGCTACAACCATATAGACAGTCATCGCTCAAGAAGAGCGGAGCTGAAAAGTTGAAACCTAGATTTTATGGTCCCTACAGGGTGATTCGCAAAGTGGGCAAAGTCGCCTATGAGCTTGAGCTTCCAGAGGGCAATCGAGTGCACAATGTGTTTCATGTGTCTAGGCTTAAGAAAGCCATTGGTCAGAGTGTAGTGCCTTCTGCAGATTTACCCCCTTTGGATGAGGAGGAGAAGCTTGTGTTAGTACCTGAGGCTATTCTAGATACTAGAGAGAGGAAGCTTAGAAATAGGATAGTGAAGGAGTATTTGGTCAAATGGAAAGACCTACCGGAGGAAGATTCTACATAGGAGAGTGAGCAAGTTATTCAGCAGGCTGGACTGAGATTGCTTGAGGACAAGCAATTTCAAGGGGGGCGGACTGTAATGTCCCCATTTTAGCAGTTGACCAAGTGTGTGTGTGTTAGCCTTGTTCTACATGGTCCCGAGGGCTAACGAAGGGTTTAATGGGATCTTGGAGTGTTTTGGCCTAGTCATTTCCAGTTTGGGCCAAAACGAAGTTGATTTACTCAGTTTTAGGCATACTTACTATTTTTAGTGAGTCGGCAGGACACAGTGTAGGTCAATTTTGGTGATTGGATTCGATACTCCTCGATGAGAGCTTTCCGATGAGCTATCACTCGCATTATTTGGAGTCCGATTGCTAATACATTTTAATGCCTGAAGTTTTATTAAAGTAACGTCTAATTTAATTGTAAAATATTAAAGTGTTACTTTAATATTTATTTTATGGTGATGCGTACCCAAGGGAGACATAAAGGGTATTTTAATATATGTTTTATATTACACATCTTTTATCCCACATTGCCCATATGAGTTGGGCGAACCCGTGGGAATAGAATAAAAGGAAGCATTTGTGGCTTCATTAGACAGGTTGAATATGAGAAGAAATTGGTGTGTGAGTTGCAGCTTTGTTCTTGGCATTTGAGGACGTCTATCCTCTCTTGTAACATTCTAGACGTCATTCCCTTGGGGTTTGGCCTTTGGAATTCTTTCTTATTGGCTTCATTATCAAGCAGTTTAGTTGCATTTCTGGCTATAGGTAGATTTGATATTTTGGTCATATCTTCTTCACTACTTGTCCGACGCTTATGCCGCTTGGAGGGAATGGTATTATGAAGGTAGTGGACTTATTGGAGGACAAAGTATTGTAGCAGCAAGTTCGTAAGCATGGGCTGGAGTATTATGACAATATTGCTGAAGTAATTAGTGAGTTGATAAATCTGCCATGTATTTGGTTTTATGAATTCTGAAAATAACATTTTATTAGCATCAATTCATTTCCACTTGCATATTATTGTAGTTTCTTTCTTGTTTATGTTGTATGATACCAGTTCCATAAAAACGTTTGATTTCCGGAGTTATAAGGGGTTTTAAGAAGTTGAATGCAAACTGTTTGACATAATTCCTTTCAGTAATTTGGTTTAGTTTTTTTTTGGGACATCTAAGGGTGCCCATTACACCATGGAGGGATCTTCGTAGTTAAGTGCACTCAAATTAGAGTAGCACTAGGATGGGTAATGTCCTGGGAAGTCTCAATGCTTCACATTGTGAGAATAATTTAGATCCAATGAGTGCTAAGTGTTCTACTCATTATCATAAGAGATGGGTTTGTGTAATTTACTACTCATGAAATATAGATAAAAGATACAAAATTGAATAAGCTACCACAATATCACAATTCAAATAAGCTACCCCAACCAATAAATTTAATCTCCATACAATTGTTACTACCAAATTTTTCAAAATAAATTCTAAGTCCTTTCACCCTTCAAGACCAATTGCTCGGCAATAAATGTGACGCTTCTTCAATTTTCACAACTCAACAAAACGCGATAAATTTGACATTTTATAAAGAAAATGGCATATATCAATCTTATGGATTAACTTTGATGTCCACTCAACTGTCACAGTTGAATCACTAATCTTAATGTGGACTTTCCCTTCAGCTACCATGGGAAATATGAATCTGCCCTTTTAGTTGTCACTTCGAAAACAATCATCGTGTTCGTTTTATGGGATTAATGAGGAGTCATTGATCTAATCTCATGAGGAATATGCTTATAACAAACTCACCGTCTCTTATATTTTTTTATGGTATCTTGTTGCGTGTTTATCTTATAATTGTATCATTAATCTGTAAACACCATGTAGATCTAATCAACTCTTTTCCACTTGTGTTTATTAGTTCCTACCGTGCAGGAAACTATTGCCTAGAGGTCACCGTTAACTCGTTATTAAAACATTTTTATACATCTAATCTCTATAGCCAAATGTTTAGTTCGTGTCCTATATTATTCTTCTACCACGGCTGAAGCTCCTTGACATTTATCACTAGCAAGGGATATTCAGATATTCACAACAATCGACGTGATAGAAGAGGGGATAATCGACAATCGATGCTAGAGAAGAGGGGAGAATCGAGGTGGATGTCAGGACCTCGTAAAGGTTTTTTCAGGGTTTTCCACAGAACGAGATTTAGGGCTGATCCTTGCTGGGGGATTACCAAAAGCACCAGCTGCCTGCTATGGCCTTCCCTCTTTCATGCAGGTGTGACACGTGCCTTTATCTTTGGACTGTAGTAGACCCCTGTGGCGATTACAAAACGAAACTAGACGAGCTTCTTCTGTGCAGTATACGTTTGTTGTACCGGTGAGAGGAATAGACCATTGTGTTTACAGGAGCTGCTGAGAAGTATTCTAACCCTCATTTTTGTTCTGGTGCTTCTAAACAATTCGCATACATCTAGTTCCATCTAGACTATCGCATAATTGAACCATTTGTTTCTGGATTCAATTTAATTATTTTTCCCCAAACTATTATCTCCTTGAAAGCAAGCTAGGATCTTGAACTATAAGGGAAGATAAGTTAGCCTTACACACACTGGCATGATTGAAAATGTCTATCATTGATTGAACCTGGGAACTGAGGCTCAACCAGGAAACCAATCTTGTCCGGGTATCAAGGTCCTTTTTTCAAAAATATTAACAAATAGTTTCCATCAATTGTCATAGAAGCATGAAATCTACAAGGCCTCGACCACTGGGAAAAAATCAATTGATCTTTTCACTTTAGAGCTCCAAGATTTAGAAATCCATGGATTTATTATTCTTAATGGCTAAACTTTCTTTGGAAACTTCTCCTTACATAGCATGTCTTAATCCAATATCCACAACATCCTCCATGTGGAATCGTATCCCAAAACGGATGCTTATCTTTTGCTTGGCTTCCTCATTTTTGCCCAAGTTTCCTCTACCATCATCAATCGGATCTTCCAACCTCTATTTGGCAGGCTCCTTAGCTTTGAAATCAGCCATAGAGGGATACACAGCAGGCACATCAACTGCTAAACCTAACAAACACCAGATTCCATACATTCCCGACTGCTACAGTTGCATGATTTGAATCATTAGATTTTGCAAGGGAATGAATGGGAGAGTTGATGTTGACAAAAGATGACCTATCCTTCTATTGTAAGAAATGTTATCCTCGGGTTCAAATCTGCAAAGCATCTGTCATTATATCAAACAATCATTTTGTATATGTTGGTGTTTTTTGACGAAATGAGAATGAAGGAGAGAAATTGATCTGGAATAGAATTCAAAGTGGGTGAAGTCGTTGTAGCATTTCTACTTGTATGTCTTACACCCTGGTAGGGTTTTGCACAACTACGAAGTTCTTAAAAATAAAATTTGAGTGCTTCAATCAAGGCCCCAAACTTAACATCAAGAGGATTTGCCTCTGTGTTATACTGCTATTGTCAAGTCCATTGCAACTTCGATGCCTTGTTTGTGATTGAGTACAAAATAAAATCCTTATATACAAGCTTTTTGTTGAATGGCTTGTGCATTCCTTACCTTAAATGCCTTTCTCTTGTTTGGTTATGGTAAAGTTCTTAAATAACGAGTTTCTTTGTGAAAGGCTTGTCCTTCATTCTCGCATAGATTCAATTTCACAATTCCGGTTGAGTGATTTCCAGCTGTGTCTGATATTCTTATGCATTTTTATGACTATTTATCTCATTTTGAATGTTTAGAAGTCTGCATGTAAAAATTTGAAGAGGCCCAATTTGAGTATAAACTCGTGTATTCATATTTTTTAATTTTATGTCTACATTGATCTTTCCGATAATAATTTGGATAGTCCCAATCTCGCATTCTTGTTGCCTACATTTCCAAATCTCCAAAGTATTGATTTCAGTCATAATCAACTCAAGGGGTAACATTCCATCCACTGTCGCTAACCTTCAGTATCTAACAGAGCTCTGCCTGAGTAGCAATGCATTGATGGGTAAAATACCCCCTTCCATAGCTCAACTCTCATCTCTATATGTGCTTGATTTAAGAAACAATACATTAGATGGTTCCATCCCCCTCAACATTAGATGCTATTTCAAGTTGCACAGTCTACTCTCTTCCATTTGTTATCTCTTTGTACTGCGATGTTTTTGTTTACCTCAACACTGCCTATTCCAGCCAAGTAACTCAAACCCGCTTAGCCATTCCTTCCTTCACCTAACCACTGCCTTTCTCTTCATTCACTTGGCAGGAACTAAGCTGCCCTGCAGCCCTTGTTAAATGTAGGAACGATGGTTTGAATGTAGTTTTCTCTATTTTATTCTAATGATGACGTGCATTAGATGATGTGCGCTTGTGTTGGGACTTTCCTTTCAAATTTTAATTTTATAAACAAAATATTACTATAAAATTTAATTTTAAATATTAATCAAATAATATATTAAAATTTGTTAATATATAAAATATTGTATTGTTATTGTAAACTAAATTTAAAAAATTATTATTAATTTTTTAAATTAATTATTAATTTCGATTAAATCAATAAACATATTTATAATTAAATAGAAGGTGGTAATGATCAAGTTGGAATATATATCTATATATTCTTTCATTTAAACAAGTTGTGATTTGGACAGCTATTGTAAAATTATCTATCATTTATATTTCTTTTCACAATTGAATTGTCAATTATTTTTTATATAAGCGATATAGAAAATTTTGAACATAGATGGTTTAAAAGTTTAAGATTAAGACTTTGTATCCAATTTGAAGTGAATCAATAAATACATAATATTGAATCAATAAATACTTAATGAAAATCTTGCTAAGAGTGCATTTTTTTCAACTAAAATATGAAAATTAGACGGAATCCATGATCACAATTATGATCACCCTAAGCATGCATTTTCAACTAAAATATGGAAATTATATAGAATCCTTCATCAGATATTATAATATCCCCCGATGCACTTCTTTTTATCAATTAGATTTGAATCTGTCACCAAAAATTGTGATCAATCAAAGAGTGATAGAAATTAGAATAGAGCAAACAAGAGAAAAAGCTATTGAAAGGAGAAGCCATGGAGAAACCCAAAAATGGGCTCTACTGATTGCAAGCCCAGTCTATTAATTTATAGAGGAATACATACTAAATGTTATCTTGACTATGCATAGAGTTAGCTATTAAAATTAATGTTGGACGGTGCTTGGATGGCTCACTGTCTGCTACTTTCGGTTATTTGTCTGCAACTGTTGATGGCAGGTAGGTGGGAGAAATTATGCTGCCAACACTCCCCCTTAATTTCTTCCACTAATGCTACTACATTTATATTGTTTTCCCTTGTCATAATTACTTCAAGTTTTACGACTTACCCCTAACACATGTAATACAAATGGTTTCTAGCTGACCCAAAACTTTTCTTTTGAATGGTTTCAGCTAACCAAAAACCTTGCATAAGAGTGGTGACTACAAACCACCAAACAACACAAAATGATTTCAGATTACCACTAACTCACATGATATGGAAACATCACAAACAGTTTCAAATTACCAAAAAGTCACATGATAGGAAAACTATCATCACTTTGGCTTTTCTCCTTCTTGACCTGCATTAAACTAATTATTGATTCCATATAAAAAGAAATCCATATACCGAGATACATGGGTACCTAGTTGTTGTACTCACTAGTTCTATAGGAATCATTTTCAAATACATGGTTCATCAATACATTCAATCAAACTCTAGGGTGTCAGGTACAACCAATAATACACCCCTTACAATAGCTCATTAACAAATAATTCTCATTCAATCTCTATCACTTGATTGGGGGATATCAATGCAACAAACTTCTATTACATTGACTACTATCAACAACATCATAACCTTCACAATTGATTAAACATTTTCTCATGTTTGATCCTAGCACTTTTATCCAATCAGCACACATGTAGACCTTTGCATTATCATAGACCTTAGAAATCCTTTGAATCATGACAACCAACTCACCACCAATCCAACCTACTTGCACTTACTGCAACCACAACTAACTTCAATAACTATTCTATAACATCAAAGACATACTTTAAACACAAAGACATAATAAAAATTTCCATGATCAATATCTTCAATGCCATGTGTATGCATTCTCTGGCACTCCTGCTTGCATAGAGATGCTCTACATGCTTCTACTCTAGAAATAACAATGTCACACAACGCTAACTCAAACACGCTTCAACTTTGGATTCCTTCTTTTCCAAGCTTCTCTCATTTTTATAGCAAGCCTTTAATATCTCATTTTGATTTTTTTCACTCAACTCAAATTGCATATTTCTAAGCCCACATTGCTTAGATTCCTTAATAGCTCATGGTGAATGAAGAACACAATAGTAATCAAATACACAATATGATGTAGTGCTACATAAACAATTGCTAATCACTTTAACACTTTTTAGATTTTTCAGCTCACTTAACAAATTAACATTCACCAATCTTCATTCCATCTTTGTAATGGGTAGCCTTTTCACAACTACAGACTTCTTCACAAGAGAATAATAATCCTCCACACTTCTCAATCACAATTTTTTAGCCATAGCTCTTTAGACTCTTGGATTGTTGACCATAAGCTCTGATACCATGATAGAAATTAGAATAGAGCAAACAAGAGAGAAAGCTATTGAAAGGAGAAGCCATGGAGAAACCCAAAAATTGGATTGTATTGATTATAGGCCCAGTCTATTAATTTATAGAGGAATACGTATTAAATGTTATCTTGACTATGCATAGAGTTAGCTATTACAATTAATGTTGGACTATGTAGCTGGTATGTTGGATAGTGCCTAGATAGCTCACTATCTACTACTTTTGGTTGTTTGTCTACAGCTTTTGATGGTGGGTAAGTGGGAGGAATTACTTTGCCAAAAAAGAGCATATTTTTTAATGTATTAATCAAAAGCTAAATGGAGGGAAACACCAACTCATTTGCATAGGAATGAAGATAGAAAAAGGAATGTCCCAAGACATCATTTTTGTTTAACCCATTTTCAATGGATACATAATTCATAGCCCATTCCTTTTGAATAATGGTGTTACATAATTTATTCCAATCAAATAATTCCCTTGTGTTCGATCTAAATAGTGCCCTAAACTTTTTAAAGGCTATGAAAAGCTTGAAATAAATTGAAAGGATCTAGATACCTCTACTCTCCTCCCTTGATAGCTAATATACCATAACAGCCAATGGATGCTACTTAATGTCCAAGAAGTATTCGGCCTTAGCGATTGCCAAACCCCATCTTGTTACAAAGGAAGCTCCTACTATACCTTTCTTTTGGAGGGAAACCAACATGAAGGTTTAATGTTATATGATAATGATTTTGGTTTTAAGGTTTACTTGTAAGTTTCTTGTCAAGAATTCTATGTGTTATTTTGGATGATGTGGTTCATCTATTTCACTATTTTATTTGTATATATGACACACACATATTTTTAGAAAACTTCTAGAAAAGAATAGCTATCAATATATTCATCTAAAAATAATAAATACATATTTTTAAAAGAAAAAAATTTTAAAATAATTCTAAAGTCTTCTATGAAAAAATTTTCTATATCAATTTGTATAAAGGAGAACATTCTTTTGTTTTCATCTACAATACTATCATAGGTCTCCATATTATTCATGTGTTGCCCATCCATCGAGACATTAAAAGTATCCACCTTATGATGACTCTTCAACAACACTTCCAGTGGGAAGGCATCTTCTTCTAAGCCTTTAAATACAATAGGACTGAGATTCTTGAGAGCCTCAATGGTCATCTTATGTGGATATGGCTTAACCATTTTGTGACTGACCTTTTCTATCTTGACATAATCTGTAGTCATGTGAGTCATGCATGAACCACATTTCTCAACAATTTGTTATTGAGTTCATGATGTCCACCAAGAAAGGTTTCCTCAAAGATCCAATTTAACATCACCTTCTATAAAAAAAAATTATATTTTAATTTGGAGTCTACCTTTTTGGTTAGAAATCACCACCTCTCGCAAAGCTATTTTAATTGATCTATTCTTGTCAAATTCTTGGTAGAAGACCACTCTCCAATGCAACTTCCTCAAAATAAAGAATGTTTATCGCTATATCTTTGTAGTCCAAAAAATTATTCAGTTGATAGGTGGGTAAAAGCACAAACCTGTGTCACCTTTTATAAAGGAGAAGTGATATCAGAATTTAAAGTCTTCAACTTTAATGACATAAAAGTGGCATTTGTACTTAGAATTTGAAGATGATGTAAACTAATGAAATGTGTAAAATTAGATGAAGTTTATGTCTGTAATTTTTTTGAAAAAAATTGAGTGAAAAATTTATCTATTTTTTAATTTTTAAAGTCTATTTTTTAATTTTTTTTAAATGCTGAAAATATAGAGTTTTGTTCCCGTCAAACAAATATATGAAAATTTTAATATTTTGGTCTGATTTTGGAATATGTTAGAGTCAACATGTATACCTAGTGCACCAAAAAAGAAGAATTGAAATTCAGCTAATATTTTTTAAGTTATAACTGGTCAAAGTCAAAGTTATCAGAAATTGACATTTTTTTTCTCCCGTCAAACTTTTTCCATCAATTCTACATATTTTTTAAAACAAATTACATAGTCTTGAAGAAGACTCTCTCCTCTAATGCAGCCTTAAAAAATAATAATTTTTGAACATGATTTACTATTTTTTTCTTATTTTTGAATAGACATCTTCCTGAATCTTAAAATACCTACTTGTACTATTTTCAAATATAACATATTATCCTTAATCAAAATTTTAAAAAAATTATATAATCATAATCTTGACTCCGAGACCTACAAAACTATATTTTTAGTTTTAAAAAAAACTTCAATTTAGTAAGTCAAATTTCCCTTCAAAGTTTGAAGTTTGCAGAAGTTCTTATTTTTGCTTGTGTGGCTGCCACCTAGGATGCCACATAGGTAGCTCCGGCCGAAACTGTTTTGATCGTAACAGTTTCGGCCGAAAGGGTGTCGGCCGTAACCCCCCTAGTGTATAAAATTATCGTCAATCACTTTTTGGCTATTTTTATGATATTTTGAGTCATTTGAAACATGGGGGTTACGACCGAAACTATTTCGGCCGAAAGTGTTTCGGCCGGAACTGTGCATGCCACGTCGACGAAAAAATTTGCCACATATGTACGGTCGAAACTTGTTCGGCCATAGCCGTTACAGCCGAAACTTTTTTGGCCGTAACACCTCCAAATATCACAAATGATGACACAAGTTTGTGTTTTCACCCAGGTTTACTCTCTGACAAAAACTTGGTTTGGGTTGTTTGAACAATCTAGCAGTCTTATGTCATAAAGGAGGAAAATTGAGAACAAAGAATGCACATAAATTGTAAATGGTGCAATAAATGAATCAGTGTCATATCTCAACAAAATTCACTTGGAAAATTGTAAAGTTTATGTTCTAAAAAGTATCAAAAAAATTTCATTTAGCTTGTCATAAGGAAATAGATTATTCAAGAGATTTGGAATGCAATAATCCCTTTTTTTAAGTAAATACTTAAAGAAAACATAAATACCTCATTACTATCTTTTATTTGAATACTTTTGCATACAATTTTGTTGAGGATAGAAGGGTTGCATAGTGCCAAATCATGTTGTTAGTGCCAATGTTCAAGCATTTCATAGCCTTGGATAATTCCTTGTTCAAGATCTTTCTATAATTCTTCATTTGTATATTTTTATTAATTATAATTAAATTTCTTAAACATATTAAATTAAGTTTATACCAACACTATTCAAGGTTTGTCGAGAGACAAATAAAAAATAACAATAAAAGATATAAAAATCAAAGTGATAAGACTCAAAAAAACTATCAGACAATATATATTAAGAGACATGGCTATCCTCCCTACAAACTATATAGTTTACCAATTTTCAAAAAAATAGAAAACATCATGGATCAAGTAGAAAAAAAATTGGAAAAAAATCACTACATTTTTGTGAATCTAGGGGGAAAAAAAAGTCTAACTTTGTTTTGTCTTTAGTACAATTTGTATGGAGATTAGCCTATCCTTATATTACTTGACTATCTTTCATCCAAGTAGTCCATGGCATAAGGCTATCTACCCACCTATGCTTCATTCCATTATCTCAAAAGATAGAATTGTAAAAATAGGGATTTCTACAAACCTTGGTTTAGCCAAATCAAGGTTCTGTAAATCTTCATTCCCATTTTTGGGATTTTACTTGAAACATTTGTCTCACTTAGAAGATGTGTGTGAAGAAATATTTTTATGCATAAGCTTGGAGTTGAAGGAAAACTCCAAAATGTAGTCCAATCTATTGTTTTTACACTCCTCAAAAAACATAACTAGGTTTTGATTTTCAATTCCTACTTGCTACTAGGAAGTTGGAAAACCTAGTTTTGAGTCAAAATTAGAAGTCATGTATGCCAATTCTATTTTTCCAATTTTGACACAAACGCAAAAAAATTCAAATCCTAATTTTAAAAAAGTCAATTCCTGTCATCTTCCATGAACCAAACGGACCCTTAATTCATTGTATGGATTTATAGGAAATATCTCCATTGGGATTGTAGGCGGAAGTAGAAAAGAAGTGATCATGATAAGAGGAGGTTTGCTAGCTCTAATTTCAGCAATATTTTTCATAACCATAATTCCATTCTCTAGCCTGTCATTTGATAAAATTATATCAAGTTATTCCTTTCTAGAGCGATTGTAAGGATTCTGGTTGCCTACACCTATTTCTAGCTATTGAGGAGTAGTATTCAATGTATATATCATGTGGTTGATCTCTATTATCTGCAGGAACTTTTTCGGCATTAGTATCAACAATGGCAGTTGGTACTATTTGGCTACTTGATCTGGTAGCTTCACGAGGAGTATTTCTTGAGACAACATGAACCTCTTTAACCTTCTTCAACTTAGTGCTATGCTCAAGGAATTATTTTAAGTGTGTAGTCAAAGTTGAATTCATTCAAATCTTTGGATTTGATGTTGAATGGTATGTTTTCTCCCAGGATAGAGAATACTAATATTTTTTTAATAAAACATATTTGATAAAAAATAAATATTTATTTTATTTGTAAATATGAAGGAAAAATATTGAAATATGGTAGCGTTGGTTAGAATATAAGTGGACTTTATTTTGCAAGTGTATGTGAATATATGTTTTGCATATATTCATATACATCTACATGTTATAAGCTAGTCTGAAATATATGAGATAATCAACCTCACATGAATGTGGTACATATCAATATCCCACATTCCATAAGTATTGGCTAATTAAGATGCAAATCAATCTATGACTGATTTGCTAGTTCATATCAATGATACATTGATTAGTTAGTGAATACAAACCAAACCAATGTCATCATGACTCTTGATAATGAATGATCATAACCGATCAAAATTGGTTCTTGGATATGATATATGTACTTGTTGTTAAACAAAGGAGTATATGCATCACAATCTATAAATGATTTATACTCCTCCACAACCACTATTTCAGCTATTCATATTTTTCAAGTGTAGTTCAATATCCTTATCAGTTAAGATTGATCAAAGATCAATATACATGCAACCCACATTTCTACATTACTAGCAAATTATAGATTAATGGAGTTGGAAATAGCATCAAAAGAAATGCAATTACTAGAGTTTATTCTGATTATGTACCAATAAAAAAAAGTTTAATTTATTTAACATGATATAAGAGCTATGATAATAAATGATCAAAATTGAACTTAAAATCAAGGAAATCTAGATTTTTGAAGCCATAGTGAGTCGAGTATTATAACAAATGGATTGGTAATGATGGAACTCTTGAAATTAGATGATGTGGCTGATTGCAACTAGAGAAAGGAAAAATAAGCCACCTTATCTCTATGTAATAAGTCATCTACTTATATCGCTTATTGTCAAAAACTTCTACAAATTTGGGGTTTATGCAATACTAAGTCCATCTGTAATGCCACCCTAGTAACATGATTTGAGATACTAGATTTCATATGATTTGTTTTGAGATACACTTCCTATGACATATTTCATATGCTTTCAAATATGGATTATGAATTTTAGATTCTAATCTTACTAACTGAACTAACACCTATATTATTATTGCTATGATTACGATTGTATTTGTACATATACATGTTGGTTGGTTAGTGATGTAGGTATGTTCAAGAATAGGTACTAAATCTTCTATATTATCTATTTATCCAAAGATGAAACCATGGTCCAAATAGGCACCTTAAATCTAGAAATCTTGTTAGGGGAGTCAACTATTCAAATTGGGAACTTGGAGATTGTTTTATTCTTGTTTAGTTTAATGATATCTAACTTGCATCCTTATTGTGATTGAAGTGTTAATATATGTTTATCTGGGCATATATGGGTGCACACATATATACTTGAATGTGTGTGTGTGTGTGTGTGTGTGTGTGTGTGTGTGTGTGTGTGTGTGTGTGTGTGTGTGTGTGTGTGTGTGTGTGCACGCATGCATGTATGTATTAGTGGTTGGATATGGTTTCTTGCATAATTAGATTGTAATATTTTATAACTAAAAATGAAAGAGGAAGTAAATAAAATGATTAAGAGAGAGATTAAAATGTCCTCCCACTTTTCAATCTCACCCTCAACCAACTCACCCACATTGTTCTTCATAAAACATAAAACATAAAATGGATTTTAACTGTGACTTAGCAAGACCAAGTTATAGTCTAGATATAGTAAAAGGTTGCACTTAATTGAACCCTTGACCTCTTAAGAAATATCATATGGACTTTACCATTGTTCCATCAACATCCTTTGAGTAAGGACCTTGCTACAATTAGGATAACCTAGTACTTAGCTTGGAGTTAAAACAAAATAAAAATCATTAATCAAAGGTTTGATTTATTTAATCAAACCTTAGAAGAGCCTATAGACAATCTGATCACATAAATTTGTAATCAAATTTAATCATCTTCTAAAGTATATTTAAATTAAATATTAAATATTAAATAATTTTAGTGTTATCCCTTAATTAATTAATTTAATTAAGTAATTATAGTCTAATTAATAAATTAATAGACAACCAGTAGTCTAATTTATTAATTAAACTCCCCTTCCTCTATTAAATTAAATAAATGCAAAACCCTTTAATCTCCAAAACCCCTCTCTATTTAATTAATAAAATCCCTCCACCCACAAACTCATCCTCTAAATAACCAGCTACCCAAATTCATCTCATGCATAAAATATTTCTCTTTTAATTTAATATTCAATTATTTATTTAAATCTCATACACCAAATATTTATCTTTTAAATAATTTATTTATTGAATTAAATCCCATCCACTAAATATTCCTCTTTTAATTAAATAATTCATTTATTTAATTAAAATCATGTGCACCAAATATTCCTCTTTTAATAAAATAATATATTTATTTAATTAAAATCACATGAACCAATAATTATGCTTTTAATTAAATTATTTATTTATTTTAATTAAACTTACCCACTAACCTTTTCTCTAACAAATTCATCCACGACCCATATCATCTAGGAAATTGTGCCACCTCACTCACCTTAACTAAAACACATCGCGTCCTCTTCCATGTATAAAATCCATCTCCAAATCACTTCAATAAATTAAGGCATAATTTATTCTTCATAACTCAAGCCCAAGTCCACTCTCATTCCATATCCCCCTCATCCATCTCTAAACACATAAGTCCATCTCCTCCACCTATCTCACTCAGCTAAATTCTATCCCACACCTCACTCAATTAACTATCTACCAGAGTTTCTTATCTCCTCCTAGCCCAATTGCCTATAAATTGAACTTGAAACAATATATTGAAATTGATGAACCACATTATCCAAAAGAACACATAGAATTCGTGACCAAAAACTTATAACTAGACCTTAAACCATATCCATCATTAAATAACATTATAAATTAGTTTATTTTCCTCCAAAATAAAAGCACACAAGGAGGTTCCTTTGTAACATGATGGGGCATGACCATCCCTAAGGTCAAATACTAGTTGGACGTTAGGAAGCATAATATTTGATAGTTAATGATAATTGCCTATGGTTTCCACCAATTGTTAGGGCAGGTTGGGTGTTATGGTAGGAAGGTAGGCTTTTCTAACTCTTTTTGGTTTATTTCAAGCTTTAACCATCCTTAGCAAAATGTAGGACATTGTTTAGTTTAAACATAAGGGCATTACTTGACTAGATAAACAATTTAACAACATTTATTCAAAATAATGAATTATGACTTTTCCATCCATTAAAAATCAATTGAACTTTTATGATGCCCCAAGTCATGTTTTTCTCATCTCCATTTAGCTTTGAAACAGGTGGAATTTCCCTTCATTTATTTTTTTTCGAATAAGTTTAGAAATGTGTTCTTATGGCAATCATAATTTTTTGTGATAAAACTAGTCCAATTTCTTACAAAATGGGTGTCCTGTGAGGTTACAATTATGAAATCTATGCTCGGGGATATTACAATTTGTGGTGATAAAACAATTCCAATTTCTTACAAAATGGGTGTCCTGTGAGGTTACAATTTAGTTCAATTTTCATATTTTATTTGGAAGAAATATAAAACAATAATAAATTTCAATTCAACAACAATTAAATTAATGCATGCAGTAAAATAGACCCAAAGTGCATTATAATGATTACCATCCTCTATTTAGTTAAATAAAAGTTCATTATTAATTTAGTTTAAATCAATAATTAAAATTATATTAGGATTAATAATTTTTTATATAATTTAAAATAAAGTATAATAGTTGAAATGATACAAAAGATATCTTAATTTTAGTACTTCATTTGAACTTTTAAATATAAACTTTATTTTGATATCAATTTTAATTATATTTTCTACATACAATAAATTAAATTAGATATTATTATCTTATTAATTAATTTGAATATTATAAATAAATATATATTAATTATATTTTATCATTTAAATTTAAATATAACTTTCTTACGTTCAACAGAATTGAACATATACAACGATAATTATTAACTTATTAATTTATTTATTTTTCTATAAAATTAAATTATTATTTAAAATTTAATTAAGAATATCAATTTTTCAGAATCTATTTTGATTTATCCTAATCTTTTCAATTTTCAGTTATATTAAAAATTTTAATCTACGTATCACGCTCTCACTCTATCCATTATTAGAATAACAGAGTAAAAGAGCTCAAGAAGAGAAGTGACAAGATTTGCGAACCCGCAAAATTTAGTCAAGCTCACTTCTACTTTATTCCAACCCACGTTTCCAGATTTAATTAACACTAGTCGAAAAGTCTTGATTTAGTCTACACTGTTTAGGGACTAATAATACAATTATATAAATAAACACTAGCACAACATACTATTTAAAATAGAATATAAAGAGACGATGACCGGGTTGCGCGCATAGTCCGTGTCAGAATAGGTCAACGACTCCTCATGGCATGTTAATCCCATCGAACCTACACTAATGAGGGCCTCATTTAATTTGTCATAGCCGAATGAACGTGAATTATATTTTGGTAAGTTTAGCTGTGACAATTTATGGATGTAAAGTTTGGTTTTTACTTCTATTTTCTTTGTGACAATTATATAAACCTCAAATGTATTGTAGTCGAATGGGCTCGTGGAATATCAAATGTTTTGTAGTTAACTGAGCTGTGACAATAAGGTGCATGTGAACAACTTTATTGTGACTATTAAAAGATAAATCAAAGGTCTTAGAACAACTTTGACTGTGGTATTTATATGAATTAATTATTTTTTGGACTGGATTGTGTGTATTTTTTAGTATCTACTTTCTTAATCATATCTTTTCATTATTTCTAATTCTACAATTTCTCATCTTTACAAATAGATTGTGGAAATCTAGTTATGTAAAGTTATATAAAGATTAAAAAATTATTATTCTAATCAATTTAATCTTGATAGTCTTGTGGTCAAATTTCTTTGAACAAATTGACTGCTTCAGCTCGAGTAGTACTCAGATGGGTGACCTCCCGGGATGGGTGACCTCCCCGGAAGTCCCGGTGGTTCACCTTTGTGACTTTAACCTAGGTCCAATGAGTGCTAAGCGTTCCATTTATTCTCATGAAAGATGAATTTGTGTTGAATCACTACTCATGAAATATAAGTCAATGAGTTTGACTCAAAAACTACAGAGCTAAATACTGATAGCAATATCACAACATAAGTCAAATTAGTGTATAAAAGACTTCAGATTTATAGTAAATGAAAGTCAAATATAGATGATTGAATCTAATTGTGGCATCCATATGAATGTCAAATTGGGCCGTCAACCCGCATAACAGTCATATTTATTGTATAAAAGACGTGAGATTTATTGTAAATGAAAGTCAAATATACATGATTGAATCTAATTGTGACATCCGTATGAATGTCAAACTGGGTCGTCAACCCGTACAACCGGAAACCCTGGAGAAGAATCTGATGCTTTCTTCGCCACCTTTCACGGCCCTCTTCGCAGCCTGCTGCAAATGTATTCATTGAATGCCACAGTGCCTTGAAAACACGAACAATAAAATGTGAATTTTCAATGTGAAGAACACGATGAAGTGCAAGTACTGGTTCTCTCTTATTCCTGATAGGGGATCACTTCTCTTTCCAGCCATTCCACTGTTTCTGTTGCTGTTTGTAACGAATCCTTCTTGTGATCTGAATATCAGGATTTAACTATGTGATTTTTGAGTCAAACTCGATGACCCATGTTTCATGAGTAGTGATTCAACATGAATCCATCTCTCATGAGAATAAATGGAACACTTAGCATTCATTGGATCTAGGTGATGCTCACAGGGGTGAAGCACCGGGACTTCCCAGGAGGTCACCCATCCCAGTACTACTCCAGTACTACTCCAGCCTGAGCGCGCTTAACTACGGAGTTTCCTCCATAGTTAAACCCAAAGCTTGCAAAAACATGGGTCATCGAGTTTGACTCAAAAATATTCATATCACAATTTGACTAGCTGTGGAAATTATCTCCTACTTATCGAATCCTCCTTGGGTCACGTGCAATTCCTACTTAGGGCACAACTGCGACAATTCCACAAATTTCACCGATGGAAGCACTTATTACACAAACTTGAATCTGGTTATGAACGATCTGATTATGAACGCACCTCAGAATTCAGGGTTTAATACATCTTCGCATGGTCTATCTCCGAACAAGGTCTACGGTCTGCTGCAGTGCGGTGGAGATAAATCTGAAGTGAAATGCTCAAACTGTGCGGTGGAAGCGAATAGCAGCATTCGAGAACGTTGCTCCAACTACACAAGAGAGCGCATATGGCTGGACGACTGTTTCATGCGTTATCACAACGCTAATTTCATCTCAACAATTGATGACGATGGAGCTACCATCGTTAATAGGAAGAGTATCAGCGGGGATGCTTTCGTATCCACAATCTCTACCAACGGCTTACACATCACATACTAAAGCTTGATTCCTAGTGCAAAAGTGTTAAATAGTCAAAGTTTGACTTATTTCTCCAGGCTTAATTTCTTCCTTAGTGTGTGATGTTTAAGGCTGGCCCAATCTCTAACCTTGTGTCCAATCTGTCAGACCAAGCTTACATCCCCGCAAACAAGGGATTTGCAGTTGGGTCGGCCAATTATAATGCTACTCTAATATTATACGGTTTAGTTCAGTTTTGGATAGATATATCAGTTCAAGATTGCAGAACATGCTTGACTGAAGCAAGAACAAATCTGAGCGTTCACTTTACTTCAAGGATAGGAGCCCAGGTTCAGTACGGAAGCTGTAAGCTCATCTATGACACCCACCTTTTCTGGGAAGTGGTAATTAGAGTACCATCTACATTTCTTGCAACTCAATGGAGCATCAACATACCAAGCACATTGAGCTGCACATGCATTTTATCCGTCAGCTGATTCAGGATGGTGTTATTGCATTGGAGTACATTCCAACTAACGCACAGGTTGCTGACATCTTCACTAAATTTTTTGCATTGCCACGCTATCTTTAGTTACGGTCTATGCTTGGGGTTACAGAAGTTGTCCTTGGGGAGACTGCTTGAGTCCTTCCTTCCTTCACTTCATGTTTTTTTCAGCATATTTTTGAACTCTTTTTGGGGGAGGGTTTTTCCCATGAGGTTTTCCCTCTTTCTCCATTTTCAAAGGTTGCATTTCTTTACATTGTTCATGGGTACCTTACATGGCCTTGTTGCCGGGACCCATTTTGCATTACATCTTAATTTTTGTAAGCTTAAGGCATTCCCCTAAGTTGCACTTAAGGTAGGGCGTTAGAGTAAATAATTATTTATTCTAAAAGAAAGGTAGCAAGAAATAATCATGTCTTTGATAAGAAACAATCATTCAACCCCAACTTGAAGCAACACCCTCTTTACCAGTTAGAGTAAGAAAACTTTACAAAATTTTCCCTCTTTCAAGAGGCCGAAGAAGTTTATGAAATATTGTTTATAGTGGATGCAATTTATGAGTATGCGCTTGGAATGCTATTCATGCTTAGATTACATGTAAAAAACTATTCCAGATTGTTCTCTCATGGAAGTCATCATATCTCTATGAGAGGCCTCTTACAAACCAAACCCATGTGATTAAATAGAAGTGAGAATTACATTATAATGAACTAATATTTACATGTTGCCATACTTTATTTAGCTAGTCCAGATCAACAAAACATCCATTGAGAGTTTGGGTTTAGGAAACACTTGATGGTGGACATCATAATTAGAGTGTCATTAGAAACCCTACGAATTAATGGGTTTGGAGGTCATGATGTTTCTTCTATGTCTTAGTAGCATCAGTTTCGTAAAGTTGAATTCTCTAAGCTTGGAGACTGGGCTCAGCTAGTTCCTCCTCATTTTATGTTACCAATTTCTTCCACTGCAATATTATCAAATAAAACTTGGGATTAAATTTCAAAGAAATGAAATTAAGCAATGCATATCACCTGCACAAGGAGGAAAGCCCTAATTCATTGCAAAGTTTCAATGATGGTAGTACTTGCATCTAACATGCCCTTCTTTAATGTGTTTTGTACAGAAGAATTTCTATTTTCTCCTTCCATTGCAAGATATAACTAAAATCCTATGTTGAATATTCTTTTCAAGAGATCACACAGAAAAGATGAGGATCTATCTTCTACTACATGTAGGCCAAAATGTGTTCCAACCAAGTAAAAAAGTATGCTAATGTGTTATTGAGCTATAGCAAGATGCTGCTCTTCTTGAGTAGTCTGCACCAATGGGAACAAGCCCACTATAGTAGCTATGTGTCATGTCTGCCACCACAGTAAGAAAAGTTCCTTCATTGGATTAGTGACTATGTGATGTAAACTCCTTCCCCTACTATTACAAGGACTAAGAGGCAAAAGAAATGAATCTAGATCATTAATTTTGATCTGGAAGGTTCACCCAAACAACTATTTAAGGAGGGTCTATGACCTAGGTTGCATGTGTGAGTGTGTACATGGATGAAGATATTTTACGCATGCAAACTTTTGGAGGTGAATCATAGTGTCAAAAATAAAAGAGACTAAGTAGTGTAGTGAACAGTTTCAAGTAGAGATAAAGAAGATCAATCACACTAAGGTGATACTATATTGCATAGAGGAGATTTGATATTAGTATTGTAAGTCCATACCAAAGGATATAGTACTAAACATCCTAGTAGGTGTTTCAAGGTTTAAATCTATTAATAGAGAAGCTTCAACAAGCTTTTGTAAATCTCCTAACATAGTAGTCACTTAATTGTTATGTAAAATCCTTTAATCAAGGTGGAACCTACTAGTTCTTTTAGCCTTTAATAGGTCAGACCTCTCATCGGGTATATCATCACAAGTGATAAAATATTATACTCTTAACAACAAAAAATTATTGCTACAATAGTAAAGATTTTGTGGGTGTCATCCACACCGCAATTTTACCTTCATCTTAGAGGGCTTCTGTTGAAGATATATTACATGAACAAATTTCTAATAAAAATGATGCAATAATAGTAGATATGTTAGAGAGGAATAACAATCTCAATGCATAATTCAGAGTATTGAAAAGAGAACATGAGATACAAATAGCAAGTCTATATGAGGCCACTAAACAAAAGAAAAATGTTGAGGAAGACAAAGCAAAGCCTGAAGAAGATATAGAAATGGTAGATGAAATAAAAGATAGATGGCTACAACACTTGATGAAAGAATCAATGAAGTACAAAAGCTGATTTTCTTGGCCTTCTTTGCATATATAGAAGAATGATTAAATATTTTAATCCATTTCTATTATTCTTCAAAAAGCTAAGCTTCTCAAATAATATAAATTTATTTTAATGATATATAAAAAGATATTAAAAATATAATTTAAAATATATATATACCATAACTATGCTTAATATAAATAGAATTTACAAGTAGTAGTCATAATATTTCTTTACCAATATTTTATCAATTTGAATCTCTCAATTTTAATTGGACAAAATGAACAATTTATTTTGATTAACTATACTAACCTTTTTTCATTCAAATATCAAATCAAATAAAAATAATCAATCAATAATATAATATACTAAGTGGTAAAAAACGAAACAAATAATTTAGAGAGAATTATTTTTAAAAATTTTATTTTATTTTCTTTTTCATTTCAATTTTCAATTTAAATTGTTAAAATTAATTTTAGAACAAAATTTATACTATAATTAATTCCTATACTATTATGACAAGAACATGCCACTACGTGGCACTTGTTAAAATAGTTGTACTTGTCTAAACAAAGTTTCAAAATAATTTGCAAAGTGCATCTAAGATGAAAAACTACAAGCAAAAAACTAGTCTTAAAACAAATTATATTCAGTAGAGTTTTGCGATTGGCCAACAAAAATAGCACTAAAGAAAATTCACTATTTTAAAAGTCTTATTGCATGAGAAACATGCTTGGGAAGATTAAGAGAGAAATAAAGAAAGATAGAATATACAAATCAACAGGTATATTAAGAGATAAATAAAGAATAATATTTTATATCAAACCATAAAATTAATCAAGAAAATTCAAAGGACATTTCAAAGGACATTTCAAATTGAATGGAAAGTTGAAGATGTTTGGTACTTTACAATATAAATAGAAATTTTTAGACTTCAAAGATATGGTAATAAACATACTTCTTTTAGATAGTTGCTTCAGATAATTGGCTTGGACCAGACATTTGATAAGCATGTATAAAGGAAAATAGATTTACAAGAGGTTGTGTTTTTTGACTTTGATTCCATATGTAACATATAGGTAGATTTCCAATTGAAAGATGTATATTTTATAAAATTTCATGTTTCATTGGATTCTCTATAGTGGATCTTGAGGACAACTTTTTTTGATGGACAACATGAACATAATAACATTTTTTTTAAAAGGTGGTTTATATAATGATTGACATGACTACTGAATATGTCAAGATATAAAAAGGTCATTTGTAAAATGTTAAAGCCATATCTACAAAAGATTACCATTGAGGCTATCAAGAATTTGAATCCTATTAAATTCAAAGGTTAAGAAAAAGATTTCTTCCTAGTGGAAAAGGCGGTGAAGATTCCCCATAAGGTGGATACTATTAATGTATTTATGGTGTTGTGATATGGAACCTAATTAGACTTTGAGGTTAATTTTTCCTCACTTTATTTGGTGTGTTTTCCTCCCCAAATTTTAGTACAAGGATTTTGGGATAGGCCTCCATGCTCTACGGGTCAAAGGGAAACACCCCTTGTGGCTCCTAGGGAAGCACCCTAAGTAGATTCAAGGTGCAGTGCCCTTTGTAGGGTCTTGGAGTCAACGGCCCCAAGCATGCTCCTTGATGCCAAAAATGAATTTACTCTTGTAAAGGGTGCTAGGAGTCTTTTTTTTTTTGGTCAACTTATTGTAGACTTAATTTTTTAAGTGACAGAAAACTTGTATAAAATAGCTTAGGGTTAGATATTTTATTATTATGATGATATTTTAGCTTCTTGTGGTAGTATTGAGTTGTAAGGGATGACAAATTGTAATTAGATTGTAATCACTAGATAATAATAGTATTGTATTCCTTGTTGGTGGACGTATCCTAGGGATTGGGTGAACCTCATTAAAAATTTGTGTCTTGTGTTCTCTTCTGTATGGTTTATTGCTTTCTGATATTGGTTATATATGCATGTAATTGAACTATTTTGGTCTTATTAATCCTAATGGATGGATGGGATCAAGAGGAATAATATGGAGGCTTATGCTAGTATTATGGATATAAACAAGAGCATCTTCTCATTTGCGCAAATTGTGAGAGCACATTACATCATAAAGGACATTTGAATTAATTTTTCACTCTTTTATATTGAAATGTACTTATTATTTTTAAATCAATATAATGGAGGATACTCCTTGGTAGAAGTTTTCTTAAAATGTGTATGTGTACACCTTTGTTCATGTATGTGTACACGTGTATGCATGTGCATGTGTGTGTGTGTGTATGCATGTCTGCATGTACCTATGTGAGTTCCACACACACACACATAGATATATGTAAGTTGAAACAAAATATTAAAATAATAAACCACATTAACCAAAAAAAACATAGAATTCTTAATAAGAAACTTACATCTAAACCTTTAAACCACAAGCATTATCATATATCATTTAAAATTTGTTGTATTTCCTCTAAAAGAAATGTGCAATAAGAGGTTCTTTTGTAATAAGACATGGTTTGGAAATCTAGTTGGGTATTAAGAAGCATGGCATTGGATAGTGATTGATAATCACTTAAGGTTTCCACTGATTGTTAGGGTAGGTTGGGTGTTAAGTTAGGAGGGTAGGGTTATCTAGCTCCTCTTTTTTTATTTCAAGCTTTAACCATCATTAACAAAATCTATGGTTAGGCGGGGAGGGCTTAACAAGAACCAAACTGGCGCCATTGAAGTCAATGAGAAGAATTTGAATGATAAAGATCATCATGCAAAAGAGTGGGACAAAAACACAGATAAGGACTCCCTCCTCAATAGGGTTATAGAGCTTGAAAGTAAGCTTTCTAGTAGAGTGGATGTTCTTCAACTCAAAATGCATAAGATTACTATAGCTAACTTAGAATTAGGGCATTTTCACTAAAACTATTTGTGGTATCCAGAGGGAGATAATGAAAAGAATGGTTTTGGGGGTGGTCACTAGTAAGAGTAGGCTGCAGAAGTCCAAGGATGCACACTCAACTAGGAAGGAGTAGGATCGGGAACAAGAGACTAGAGATGTCACAAATTGGTATAGGGAGCTAGCCTAGCTAACAAAAGAATGGAATGATATTAAAGCTTAGTTCTCTTTCCTATTTTAAACTTTTATTCACCACTTGTAGTGGTATGAAAACTTTTAATAGACCTAAGTTTAATATGATTTTTTTTATTTTGAACTTATGTAACTTTAAGACCTTTAAGTTTTTTGAAGTTAAGTACTTATGCCATTTTAAGACTTATTACTATTACATCACTATTATCTACAAATAGTTTATATTGAATCCTATATGTTGGGTTGATTTCTGTTGTTGCATGTTCTTTAGAAGGAATAGTTTGATGATGTCTTTGAAATTAGTTATTGTTTCTATCATAATGTGTATTAGTTGCTTTGGCTTTTGGTTTCTATTTTTTATTATTTGGGTGGAGTAACTGCTTTGCTAGTATTGGTTTATTGGCATGTTGCTTAGTTGTAATGGCCCTGGGCATGCCATTTTGTACTTGTAACTTTGCATTAAGGGCCATCTCCCTTCCTCCTTTAGCAAAAACCAAATCTAGGTCATTTTTTAGTTCAAACATAAGGATAATATTTGATCGAAATAACCAATGCAACAAAATGTATTTGGAATGAATGAATTGTGGCTTTTTCATCCATTGCAAATGGGTTAAACAAAAAGAATCTCTAAAGTCCTTTTTTCCCATCTTTGTTTAGTTGAAAAACAAGTGGAATTTCCCTCCATTTAGCTTTTGACAAATAGGTGAAAAATATGTTCTCATGATGATCACAATTTTTGGTGATAGATCTAGTCCAATTTCTTAGAAAATGTGTGCTCGATGAGATTACAATTTCTGCTAATGATTTCACACTAATTTCCATGTTTTATTTGAAAAATGTGTGATTGGGGTGATCATAATAATTGGTGATATATTTAGCCCAGTTTTCATATTTTATATTTTAAAAAATATGTGTTTGGGCTTCATTTCATTAAGCATTTGTTGATTGAGTTCAAAATTGGATAAAAAATTTAGTCATAAAACTTTTAATTCATCTATTTCCGTAATTCTCTATCTATCTTAAATAAAAATAATTGACACTTTAGTGGTGAAAAGAAATATAAATGATAATGAATTTCAGTTCAACAACAACTAGTACAAAAATAGACCCAAAGTCCAATTTGATGATTCCATTATCTATTTAGTTAAATATAAGTTTTTTTTTTAATTTAGTTTAAGTCAATGATTAATTTTTAAGAATTTAATAACTAATTATTTTTATATAGTTTATAGTGAAGCATAATGCTTGAAATGATACCAAAAGATATCAATTAATTTTAATAAATGATTTGATAAATATTTAAAAATAAAATTTTATATTATATTAATTCTCATCATATTTTATATATACAATTAATTAGATCTTATTATATTATTACTAAAATTTCACTTTGAAAATTAATTAAAATAAAAATAAGATAATTTTTTTTAATACTATGTGAATATATATTAATTATATTCAACTAATTAAATTAAAATCAAAATTTTTTATTTTCAAAATAAATGAACATATAAAATAATAATAATAGTAAATTATTTTTTGTTATTATAGTTTTTATCAACCAAAGGTGCCCAAACAAATCAATTTAAATTTAAAAAGCAAGTCACAATAGATGCAAACATCAAAACTAGTCAGCGAACATAATAATTATTATTATTATTATAAAATAGAACAAACTATAGTCATTCCAACCCACATAGCTTGAAAATAACAAAAAAATTGTTAAAAAATCACACTCCCTGATGGAAAAAATAAATTGACTTTAGAGCATTTTGGATGGAGATTAGCCTGTGTATGGGTCACACACTAAGAGAAAAATTAAGCTTGGGAAACAAAAGTTAACTTTGACTATTTAATACATTTGGTTTAGAAATTAAGGTTAGTGTGTGATGTTTAAGCCGTAGAAATTTTAGAAATTAAACTTAGTGTGTGATGTTTAAGCCTTTGATAAATAAGAGCTAAATGACTGGACGGTTAAGTCTTTGAAAACACGAACGAAAAAGTATCTATTTCGAATGCGAATTAAGGCAGCGATTGAGGAATACAATGAAGTGTAAGAACTGGTTCTCTTTAATTCCTTTCAGGAGATCGATTCTCTTTCTGTTGCTGTTTGTAATGAATTTTCCTTCGGCAACAAGTACCTACGTTCGTATGACACATCTGCGACAATTCCCCAAATTTCACTGATGGTAGCACTTACTCCACAAACTTGAATCTGGTTATGAACGATCTTTTTCTCAACGCGTCTCAGAGTTCAGGGCTTAATACATCTTCCCACGGTCGATCTCCGAACACACTCTATGGTCTTCTGCAGTGTGGTGGTGATATATCTGCACTGAAATGCTCAAACTGTGCGGTGGAAGCGAATATCAGCATTCAGCAACGTTGCTCCAACAACATAGGCGCACACATATGGCTGGATGACTGCTTCGTGCGCTACAACAACTCTAATTTCATTTCAATGCTCAATACCGAGGGAGCCGAGAAATCTTCAGGAATGATGGCGAACTAAGCGGGGATGCAGCCAGTAGTCTTCTGTCGAACCTGTCAGTTGAAGCTAACATCCCTGCAAACAAGGGTTTCGCAGTTGGGTCAGCCAATTATAATGCCTATTATATTGTTTGGTTTTTTTTTTCTGAAGGGTGGCCGGTTCGGTGTTGGAGAGATATATCAATACAAGATTGCAGAAGATGCTTGGAAAAAGGAATAGCAGCTATCAACATGGGACCCCAGGTTCTATACGGAAGCTGCAAGCCATTATATGACATGCACCTTGTCTGGGACTCTGCTCTGTCGTTCTCTTCGTCTCCCTCTACCTTAGGCGATCCATCTCTTAATAAGGTTAGTGGCACTTCTTGGATGACACGAAAAGGTATATTATCTTTTTAAGTTTTCATTGGTTTCTTTTATAACGTTTTGTTTCTTTTTCTTTGATTTAAGGGTTCATTTGTTTGTCAACATAGGAATAGAAAATTAGAATAGGAATGATAAAGAGCAATCCCATTCTTGTTTGGTTAATCTAGTATTTGATTGGGAATATGTTACTCTTTTGTTTGGTTATACAAAAATAGAATAGGAATAAGATGAAGTTTTGTATTTTTAAAAATAAATATAACAACAAAAATATTTCAAAAAATTTTTTTTGAGAAATTGAAAAAAAAAAATAATATAAATTTTATTTTTTTTAAATAAAAAAAAATTGGATTTAAAAAAAATAAAATTTAAAAATCAGATTGGGAATAGGAATGACCCATTCCAATAACAACTATTTTTTGGAATGGACATATGCTCATTTTAGAGGCAAAATTGGAATATGTTTGCCTATTCCCTATTTAGATTTGAGGTACCAAATGGAAAAAAGATTTCCTATTCCTATTCCAGCAAACAAACGGGCCCTAAGAGTCTACAACTTTAACTCTTAATAATTAAAATTTTAACATATTATTTCAACTTATAATAATAAGCCATACCAATCTCTTAAACCAAATCTTGATTTAAAGCTATTGCAACCCTCTTTTTTCATTTGGGATTGTAGACATTTCTTGCATGTCATGGTTAAAAGTAGAAAGGAATATAGCATGCATTGAAATACAGTCAATTGATCTCCTTGTCATTATTGAATTTGAAGCTTTGTAGACCTCTGGCTCTAATCATTCAGCAATCAAATTGTTCTTTACGGGAAAGTCTTCACTAGTGTTACCCATAATTCTGGATGGTATTGGATCCATAATTCCTTCATTAGTTCTTTGTTTGATTGTACCAGGTCGTGGTTGTTTATCATACTCTATTTGGGGTCCATGGAATGGAATTTGGAGTATCCTATAGACATCCTCTAGAGTAATAGTCATCTCTCCTTGTGAAAAATAAAATGTGTTCATCTCTGAGTGGAAATGATCTACCAATGTTGTTAGTAATTTGTGATTCACCTGTAGATCAGAGATATCACAAAGATGAGAGAGACCTAGAATATTAATGTGTGTCACCTTTGCTGCATCTAACTACCTAATAAGTTCCCTGATGTCGGGATAATGTGATCAAAATCCTATATCTAGAAATTCAACCTACGAGCAAGAAAACAACATAACACAGTTAGTATTCAATCTAAACATAAACATGTTAATACTGCTGAAATTAGAAAATCCTGAAAAACATTCTTTCAACTACCAATGATGATGCAAAACAAGACAAAAAATGTTATATTCTACATTTACTGATCCTAATTTGTTCACAAGCTCATGCAAGATTTTTAAATCTCGTGCACATCAAGTATTTCCTTGCACGAGGAAACTCTATCTATCGCACGAGTAAACACTCTTGCATGAGAAAAACTCAAATGCACGTGACAATGCCACCACATTCGGGGTTTCCTATGCAAGAGATGGGTATCTCCCAATGAAGAAAACCTATGCTCCATGTGAGAAAGTGCCCTAGTAGCATTTCTTCATGCGAGCTATCTTAGAGGCTCATGGAAGAAATCAAGTCCTTGTGCAAGAACCCTGCAAACAAAATTTTTAAACAAACCTAAAATGCATACAATTCTATAAAATAAAATGAAATTTGAAATGATTATAGGGTCTACTTATTTCTTACTAAAGGTCTGTAATCCACTAGTTGACTATGTCTTTTCAATTGCTCAAATCGGTGGGAGTGCACGGGGACCACCATTTTTGCCCCAGAGCTCTTTCTTCACAAAAGACAAACACAAAAATGATTTGAAAATGACCCTTTGGACCCTTATATAGGTTTTGATCTATTTTTTCAAAGTGCTCCAATGGACATGAAATTCATCCCTTGGCTATTTGGAGTGCTCTAAACTCATTATTAGGATCAAAATCAAAATCTGACACACTTAAACATCTAAAACCCAGATTATAAAATTTTGGGACCAACATGATTGAACGCTTGCGCAATCCATCTTTTTGATACGTTTTAAATCTTTTCACATCATCAATTCAACATTTCTCCAACATTTTCAAAATTTAAAGAAAAATTCAATTATAGTCAATTTTGGTCAAACTTGGTCAACCTGACCTTCGAATCTCTCTGAATCAATTCCAAATATTCTTCATACTCTTTTGAATCTCCTTAATTTAGTATCTTTCAATCTACTACTTTGCATCAGTATTATCCTATGTCATCTTTTGATCTCACTCCCTAGGGGGCAGGATGATTACATCATGTCATCTTTCAAAAGTGGCTTCAACGTAGTCTGAACATAATGTCCAAATTGCTAGTGGCATCTCATCACTCAGGCAATGTTTGTTCCCTCTATCTGGCATCATATGTTATCTTACTTATTGATTAATTGATCAAACTCATGACAATTCTAGTCACAACTCAATGGACAAGTATCTGGGTTGTTCTATCTGGACTCCTGAGGATTAAACACCTCATTCTATGGATAATTCTACATCTCATGATTAGTTTTTTTTTTTTTTATGGACTAGTATTCAAGGGTTCCATTTAGCTTTGAAACAAATGGGGTTAAACATTAAAATATTTTGTATGTTTTATATGTATACAAAAGGGATTGTTTAGATAGTAGGGGGTAACTTTCGACTGGTCTCCAACCCTCTATACTATGGGGTCAGCACCCTTCTTTCATTTGTTATATAAATACATTAAAAATAGATGGAATTTCCCTCCATTTAAATTTTTTTAAATAGGTTTAGAAATGTGTTCTTATGGCGATCAAAAGCTTTTGTGGCAAAACTAGCCCAATTTCGTACAAAATCTTCTTACAAAATGTGTGTCTGATGAAGTCACAATTTAGTCCAATTTTTAAATTTTATTTGGAAGAAATATTAACAATAATAAATTTCAATTCAATAAAAATTAAATTACTGCCTATAGTAAAATAGGACCAAAGTCCATATGATGATTACCATCCTCTACTTAGTTTTTGAAATAAAAGTAGCCAAAACAAGGGCGCTAGCCCATTATAGATAAGTTGGACAACCCCCTCCTTCCCCCTCTCTCGTCATCCTCTAACTCTATTTTCATTTTCTCCATATTGTTTCCTTTTCCCCCCCTAGGGAAGGGATTAACTAGGGACCCACTCAGAGAGGGCTAAGGGGTGGGGGCTCTAGGGCGAGTAATCCTAAGGGGGGCCATTTGGGACCTAGGGTTTAGGTGAACAGGAATATCAACTTCCACAATCCTAGGGGGGACCAAGGCAAGGTGAAATTAGTATAGCCTAAAAATAAGATCCTAATGCAAAATAGTAAAATTAACCCCCCTTCTCATTTTATCTCTCACATCCACAATAGAATCTTCAAGATCATGCAACAGAAAGAAGGGAATTGAGATAAAATCATGGTGTCTAAAATGATTAAGAAGAGGAAAATGGTAGTAGTAGCAAACTCCATACCTTCCTTCTAGGGCTAGATATTTCATCACAATTAGACAAACATCATTCCATAGGTCAAGCAGCTTCTCCCTCATAAACCCCCTGTTGTGTTGAACTGGTTCCTCACCATCCTTGAAGAATCATTGCAAACTGGTTTCATCAGTTACCCATGTCATCTTCTGCTATTTCTCCCCTCATTGCCATGCTATAAGTTCTTTATTGATTTAGTTTAAATCAATAAAAAAAAAATAGGATTAATAATTTTTATATAATTTATAATAAAGTATAATACTTGAAATGATACAAAATACATGGTTAATTTTAGTATATCATTTGAACATTTAAATATAAACTTTATTTTGATATCATTTTTAATTATATATTGTACATAAAATAAAATAAATAAGATATTATTATGTTATTAATTAATTTTAGTACTATATAGATATATATTAATTCAATATTTTATCATTTAAAATTAAATATAATTTTTTTACAAGAGAAATGAACATATACAACAATAATTATTAATTAATTATTATTATTATATTTTTTATTAAACAAAATTGTCATTTTAACTACTTAAAGCTTAATTAAGAATATTACTTTCTCAAATTCCATTTTGATTTATCTTAATGTTTTTGGTTTTCAATTGTGTCAAATTTCGTATCATAATCTCTAATCCATCTTTAGAATAATAGAGTAAAATAACTCAAGAAAAAAATAACAAGACTTGGGAACAAGCAAAGATAGTGAAGCTTGCTTCATTATTATTAATTAGTATTATGAATGAAATTTTAGTACTTTTTTTAATATTAATTTAATGTTTTGATTTTTTCTAATGTTTATACTTCAAATCTTAATTTCTAAAATCAAGAAAAGTATTAAACTTTAATTTCATTGGCTCATATACTTTGACTTTGACTCTTATAGGAGCATATTGAACCACTACGTTGTATTTAAGGATTGAAATATATATAAAAGATGAAACCATAAAACATATGTTAGCTATAATAGTTATATATGATAAGTTAAGTGTTTAATTATAAATAATTTATATTAGAATTTATTTTTTCCAAATAATTAAAGATATATGTAATTTGAATGATAATTTAAACAAAATAAAATGAGAAATAATATTGCATTTATATATAAATTAATTATTTTAATTAATTTTTTTAATATTAAAAACTTAGTATAAGTGATGGCAACTCACTATTCTCTAACTATTAATTTTTATAAATTAAACTATTAAAACTTAAAAAATACAAGCCACTATTATTATAATTAAATAGAGAAAACTATAGTCATTCCAACCCACGTTTCTAGATTTAATAAACAGTAGTGGAAAAGTTTGATTAAGTCTACAATGTTTAGGGATCAATAATACAATTATACAGATAAACACTAGCATAACATACTACTTAAAATATAAAGAGATGGTGAGTGGGTTACACCCATATTCTACGCAGATTAGGTCAAATAATCCTCATGACATGTTAATCTCATCGAACCTATACCAATGATTGTTTGAGAGTTGCACCTAAATAATCGATTATTATTAAACTGAGAGGCTTTCTACAGTGGCAGCAATCTTCAATGGAAACATTTTTCATTTTAAAAAAAAATTGACATTCATTTACATGTCAAAAAAACAAAATAGAAATAGACTAAATTTAATTATAATTAAAATCATGAAATTTGTAGAGAGGAAATGGAAGTAAGAATGAGGTAGATCAAGAGTCTCGAATCGTTTCCTCACGCCTCTTACGCTCACATAAATATGCGATGATGAAAATTATGGGATTATGAAAATAGATGCCTCAAAAAAGATATCTCTGGACTTATTTTATATATATAATATATATAAGCTAGTATTTTGACAAGTTCAGCTGTGACAATTTATAGATGTAAAGTTTGGTTTTTACTTCTTTTTCTTTTTCACTTTTATCTTTGTGATGAATGTAATAGTGACAGCTTGACTGCCCTCATTTTTTTTAAACAAAACAACAAATCATTAGATAGTCACAATCTTATCAATGTTAAACAAAACAACACAAATTTCTTGTGACAATTATATAAAGGTCAAATGTATTGTAGTCGAATGGGCTTGTGTGGATATCAAATGTATTGTACCCAACTGAGCCGTTACAATTAAGGGCATGTCAAAAACTTTATTGTATTCAGCAAATTTATTGAAAGATACATTAAAGGTCTTCGAACAAATTTGACTACGGCAGTTATATGAATAGATTTTTTTTTGGATTCCGTTGTGTATTTTTAAGCATGTACTTTCCCAATGATACAACAAGATCTATCAACTTTTTATTATTTCTAATTTTACATTTTCTCATCTTTACAAATATTTACAAATAGATTGTGGAAATCTGATTATGTTAAGTTATATAAAGATAAAAAAAATTATTAATGTAAACAATTTATTCTTAATAGTCTTGTGGTCAAATTTCTTTGAACAAATTGACCAGCTCAAGCTGGGGTAGTACTCTGATGGGTGACCTCTGGGAAGTCTGGATGGTTCACCTTTGTAACTTTCACCTAGATCAAGTGAGTACTATCGTTCCATTTATTCTCGTGAGAGATGGACATTACTCAAGTTTCAGTATAGAAGCTGTAAGCTCATCTATGACACCCACCTTTTCTGAAATATTCTTCAGTCTCCCTCTCCCTCTCCCTCTCCCTCTCCCTCCCCCCTTAGGGATCCTCTTCTCCCCCACTGGATCCTTCTCTTAATAACGTTAATGGCACCACTTCTACCCCATCAAAAGGTATAAATCAAAATTATATTATCTTCTTTACTTTTTCATAGTCACAATGTGGGCTTATAATGTTTTGCTTAATTTCAATTTGATTCAATAATTGAATAATATTCAGCCAACAGCCTGTAATACAACTGTAATTTGTTGATATGTCATCTTGAAGATTTCGAACTTCAGTTTAATCGAGCTTAATATATAACTTTTATGGGTTGCTGGTTGTTGGAGTTGTTGGTTTTCTATTCTAACACAGTTTTTTTCTAAAAACCTCTAATTCAAGGCATTTGGGATTTCGGATCCCTGTAAAAAACTTATTTTAACCTTTATTGAAAATACATAACTTCAGCTAATAACAATAATTAATTTCTAATTAGATCCACTACGTATAGAACTCGATGCTCTCCAGACATTTTGGTATGCTGCAGTTACAAGTGGTAAGGAATACAGCGTCCGTTGAAATGCAACCAAATGATCCTCTTTCCATTTTTGTTACTTCTGAAGCTTCTAGACCTCCGGTTCTAACCAGTCACTGTGTTCAAGTGTTCTTTACAGGAAGGTCTTCACTAATATTACCCATAGTTCTGGGTGGTGTTGGAGCCATAATTATGGCATTAGTTTTTTGCCTGATTTTATTGAGAAAAAGGATTACGTCTGTCGTTTCATGGACGGCAGGAACTACTACTAACAATCACGGTACTCCTCGGAAATCCAATTTTTTTTATTGAATTTTTCCTTTCTTCTGATTTTTGTGTGACGGTTTTCAAATGTTTAATCATTTTTCTCTTAATGTTTTTTAATACTGCAGCGAGGAACGACCTATTTTTGCAAGAGCATCATCAGTTCGTCTTCACCTTAAAAATGATAGAAGAAGCTACAGAAATTTTTCATGAGAGGAAAAAGCTTGGAGAGGGAGGTTTCGGCGTGGTCTACAAGGTCGATCAATAGTTTAATCTCTGTCTAAGCTAATGTCTTATAAGATGGGGAGCTCTAAATCTGTTTTCTATGCTTCAGGGATTAACTAGAGATGGAAATGAGATAGCTGTCAAAAGACTTTTAGCCAGATCGGCACAAGGGGAGAAAGAATTTATGAATGAAGTGAAACTGGTGGCCAATGTTCGACATAAAAACCTTGCAAAGCTTTTAGGATGTTGTGCCCAGGGAGATGAAAAGCTGCTTGTATATGAGTATTTTCCTAACAAAAGCTTGGATACATTTCTCTTTGCTATGTTTTTTTTAAAAGAAAAATAAGCTGTGACAATGTTATTAATATCTAAGTGTTCTATTTATTCTTCCACTTGTCTCTTCAAGTATAAATGAAACCACGATTACTAAACTGAAGTCAAGATGACCCAAACAAATACAACTTCAGATTCTATGTGTTTTTAATAAAATGAATGGGTTCACGAATTGGTCCGAGCACTGAAACAAAGTACTAAGGTTAAGGCTATCAATGGACAAGAAGACAGGAAGGCAGAATGAACAGCTAAAAATCAGGATTTAGCCTTTGTGCTACTTAGAAAATAAGTGATTCTTAGTATAAAATTATTAAATAATCAAAGTTGAATTATATTCTTTTAAGCTTAATTTTTTATTTTAGTCTTTAATGTTTAGCTGTTAGTCTAATTTTTTTAAAATTTTGTTAATTTTACTATCCATTTTATTGCTATATATGAAATTAGTTAGTTTTCACAAGATTGTCTCAATTACAAGATTGTAGACAATAATTTGAAACCAAATTTTTTTAATATAATTTATTCATATAATAAATAAAACTACTCTTAAGAATAATAACAGAACAATAAGAGTAATAGATAAATAAAATATTAAATTGATTTAGTATAACTATTATATATTAATTTATAAAATAATAATATTAAGACAATGTAAAAATAGTGAAGCAAAAATAACTCAATTAATATGATTTAATCTATATGAGCTTGACCATCCAAAATATTGCAATATGATGATTAAAAATTAAATCTACATTTATTTATAGGCTCTTGAGGTGGCTTAAAATTTAATTTTACAAAATGAATGCTAGAAATGTCTTATGAGTTTGCCTAGGAAAATGGTTGTTGAGTCAACCAAAGAAAAACATGACAAATTAAAAAATATTAGTCTAATATACAATGTAACATGATTAGTTCCCACATACCGAGGAGATTTGAGAGAGATAGGATAGCAACAACAATATGCCCAAAGCTCTTATTTGATTCACACACGAGACATACACAACTACTACTAATTTCCATTATGATCGTGCTTGAAGACAAATAGAAACTAACTAAGAAGCCAACTCTTATGAGTTAATACCTTGGTCAACATATCTAGAGAATTCTTGCTATGATGTACCTTTCCTAACTCCAACTATTCATTCTCTTAAATTAAGTTAATGGAATGATGCAAAAGCTAGATGTGTTTGTTCTTAGAGTTCAAGATTGATTTCTTTGGGAGATGAATCACATTCTAGATGTCACTATAGAACCTTATATGCTCTTTTATTTTAGCCTAATTCATCCATAAACATTTATGATGAAATCAATCCTTTACTAGCCTTTGTAGTAGCAACATATTTTCTTTTTGTGGTTGAAAATGATAAAATGATTTGCAATCTTAGAATTCATCTAACCATTATGCCACCCATAGTAAAAACATATACTATAACACTCCTACAACTATCAATATCTCTGTCTAAATCTGAAGAAAAACACAACAAGAATATCTACAACTAGGTGCATGCACAATAGGTATTGCGTGTAGAAAAGTCAAGCTAGCAATCAAGTTTTAAATTCTTAAGTGAAAAAAGAGCCATAGATAATATTTTGATATGAATTACATCAAAAATTCAATTAAAAAATTAGTACTTTACATTTCCATATGAAGCCAAATATGATATAGATATAAATGAAATAAAAGCAGAAAAATATATAAAATGTCTTATAAGTTAAGAAGATTAAATTTACACTGTTGAATAAATTTAGTAGTAATGATACAATAGTAACCCCTCAAGAAACCTTATTTCTTTTACATGGTGACCAATTCTCATCTATACATTCATTTTCATTTGAAAATTGTGGAAATATATTTTTTTATGTCAGTTTGGTAAATATCCTTTCTTCCAAAAGTTGCTCCAAAAAAATCATCAATACATGGTAGAAGGTACCTAATTTATATATATATCTCACTAGGCCCATATAATCTAATCATATTCATGCTTGAGATGTTTATCACTTTTTCTAATGATTACATCATGTCTTTGACTTCTTATACACCAATAATTCAATAGCAACATGAGCTAATATCCAACAATAAATTTTGTGTAAGATATACCTTTTTTCTATGTTCTTTGCTTTAACAATAGGCTCCTATGTTTTTTTTAATGAATGAAATAGGTTTTGAAATGACTGAAAACCTTTTACACAAAATGATGCCATCAATTAAGCACAAGGAACCCATTAGCCAATTGAAAGATAAAAAAATCAACAAATACAAATAACAAAGAAATAGATAACAATGGTATGGCATGTTTGAGGATCCCAATTTTAAATCTCCACTCCCACCTCCTGAGGATCTTATTTGGGTGGGTTATCAAGATGATGAGTTTTGCATCTTGGTTTCAAAACCTATCCTAGACTATTTGATTTCCTAGATGCAATTGATTGTGATAGGTAAATTCCCAAGTTAATCATTGAATATTTAAGTTATTTGTAGCTTTGTTAAAATGAAATGGCATCTTGGAGGCCATGTGGAGATTCCAACTCTTCCTAGGGGTTTCCTATCATTTAAGTTTCCAATAAACCTAATTTTGGCTATGTTCTATTTGGTCATTTGTGGATATCTGGAAAGATGGCTCTTACCTATTGGAAATTGTCTCCCTACTGGAATTTCGATGACTCCTCCTTTTTTTTAGTGTGGGTTAAATTCTTGGGTCTTCCCCTAGAGTTTTAGAAATTGGAAGTTTTTAAAAGATCGGTGTGATGTGTTTGGCACCTCCTTCATATTGACTTGAGTACAAGTACTAAATCTAGAATCCTATATGCTAGAGTTTGTGTTGACATAAGAAGATTCGAGAGCTTCCTTTTAGTGATTTTGATTAACTCAAAGCAATCTATTTTTAAGAGGGAAGAAGAATTTGAATCTCTCTCCTTTTCTTTATTTATTTATAATAAAAATAGGTGACTAGGCTAAAAACTACTCTAAGAAGAAGAGGAGAGAGGCTCCTTTGATGGTTTCTAAGCCCTTGTCAAGGTTTCCTCCTTTTGTCCCTATTTCGAAATTGGTTTGCATAGAGTAGGTGTCTCCTAAGAAAAAAGAGGCTCTCCACTCTTTAGTTGGAGCCGAGTAGAAGAGTGGAGTTAAGGTAGTTTTCCATCCCCCCTATTCCTTTTTTGTCTATTGGTGGGTACTCTTTGGGACCCCCTCAAGCTGAGATGGAGTCCTCAATGTCTCAGTTGGTTTTTGGCTCTTTGGCTCAACAATTTAAAGATGTCATTGACCCTTTGGTTGTGGATTCAATGGTCTTATTGTCTTCCAAATGAATTGATGATCCTAAAGAAAAGGAAGTTGATGAGGCTTTGATGGAAGAGATCAAGGATGGCTAGTTCAGGCGACATATGAATTCTAATTGACATAGCTATCTTCAAGTTGCATTGCTAGGTTTGGTTGCTTTAGCTCAAGGGGGAATGATAGTGTCAACTAATTTTCCTAGATCAAGGGTGATTGAGAGAAAAAAATTCTAATTATTTGGGGCTATCTATTTCAATTGTTCCAAAAACTCAATTTTAGTCTGTTGTTGAGAACAGCTTGGAGTTGGAGGATGGTGCTCAAAACCAATGGATATAACTCAATAGAATGAAGAAGAAGTTCTTAGCTACGAGTCCCTGTTTAAATATTTTTTCTAAGTGTAAGTATAAATTGGACATGTGTGGTAAAAAGTAAGGATGGGGTAGGAAGAATAATAAAGAAAAATGATAAATAGCTAGTATAGATGACATTACATATAGAAAGATATTGAACATCTAAGAGAGTTATAACTAATTCTAATTGAAGATCATATCTTGGAATATTAGAGGACTGAATGCTCCTCATAAGCAAGACATTTTCCAAAATGTTGATCAAAATCATAAACTAGATGTTATTTTGGTTCATGAAAATAAGATGACGAGAGACAAAGTGGAAATGTTGTCTTTTTTACAAGAATGGAAAAATGTTAAGCTATATTTCTTAGGGAGCTTTAGGGTGTGTTGATTTCTCTTGGAATGAGGCTATTTTTCAAGGTGAGTTGATTCTATATGAGAACAACATTTTTGGATCCAATTCCACCATGTTAGAGCTAAATTTTCATGGCTCCTTTCCAATGTTTATTCTCAAAATTCAAATTTTGGTAGAATGGATTTTGGGAAAGAATAACATCATGTAGGCTTTCTTGTGTTTTAGTTTGTTGGCTAGTTATGAAGTTTTAATACTCCTCTTAGGTATATTGAGAAAATTGGTGGTATATCTGCATAGAATCACTTAGAAGGTAGATTGAATTTGATATTGTTTATAGATTCCCAAGCTCTATTGGATTTAGAGCTCTAGGATTTGAATTTTACTTTCTTGAACATAGATCTAGTTATCAGTTAATCCAAGTAAATTTAAATAGAGCGATTATTTATATTGATTGGATCAATTTGTTCTCGTGCTCTATAGTTATTTTAGGTCTAAAGTTTGTTTTGATCATTTCCAAATTTCTTTGTTTGCTTCCTTGGTAGCCATCAAAAGATATTGCCCATTGAAATTTGAGAAAATATGGTGTGAACACCCTGATATAAGACTTGATATTTAGTAGTGGTGGGATGTCTAGATTGATGGTACAACTTTGACAAAGGAGATAATAGTAGCATGAGTCCCAAGTAGTAGTAGCAGGACAAATTCTGAAGTGGAATGAATGAATGAATTGTTAGAAACAATAGTCCACCAAGATAACTAAGAGGAGGCAGGGGGTGGGGGCATGGGTGTGTGAATTAGTTATCAAATTATAACATTTATCAACCTTAAATAATCTTAAAACCATTCAATAAAAGTAAACAACAACCGTACTAAGATGCACATACATAATTACACTAGATTTATTAACTAGGGAGACCTTTGATTAGAGGGAAAACCCTAGTGGGAATGATGCCCACAAGATGATGTAATAATATAAATATTCCTTGTTAGAGGATGGACCTTGTTACAAGTTTTAGTACTTTTAGTACATATGATTCCCAGTTAGGAGACTTTTAATCCCTATTAGGAGATTCTAACCCTATTAGGAGTTGTGGAAGGTAGAAGGACCCATTGTCCAAATAGATTATGGGGCAAAACCTACAAACTTAAAGTCCAACTAATCTTTCAACTATTCCTTGTAGAATAATTGTCTATACTATATTTTAACTTCTTTCCTCTATCTTATCAACTGAAGTAATCATTTTTAGACCTTGTAGACCAAGTCACAAACATTACATCCAAGTATTAAACTTTGGATCTCATAATAAAACATTGGTAATGAAGTTCTCTTCACCTTTTCTCTGCTCCTCTTATCTTCACATTCCTCTCTTCATGCTTCATGTAATAATTCACACATCCCATACATGATAAAGGAAAATGTCCTTCCTTTATATTGAGTCCATAAAATAATTTCTTGATTTGGCTATTACAGCTTAATTAATTATTATTGGACCTGATTAAGAACATGTTACACTTAACGATAACATTAATCTTTTGCCTTGTAACTTGAATAATTTTTCATACATGTAACATTATGATGAGTGATCTTAGCTAGATCATCTCTAGAATTTCTTCTTCACATATTTCACTTTGGCTTCTTAAAATAATAAATTTTCTATAAGATATAAAAAGTTTACTAGAACATGCATTTGTAAACTCTATCTCATAATAGTCTTCACTGAAACTTGCATAACTTCTTTCAAACTTAATATCTTATGCTTCTAAGGTTAGCTTCATATAATAGAAACTTAGTATAATCTCTCTTTAACCTCGTATAGTTAAAATGCTCAACTATCTGTTCATACCAACTCGATCTTTACCATTTTTCTTCTATTAGATACCACAAAAAATTGCTATGTTGACATCAATGACAAACACAATCATGAATGTAACATATCATCATGATAATGATATAATCATTTCTACAATACTTCCCCATAGAATTATCATTAGCATTCATGCTTCCAAAAATCCCCCCCTTTAGCAGTGATGGCAACATAGATGAAAAACATCTAGTTCCAAAAATACCAACTGTAAAAGGCAGATATCCTTTCTTTTCAAATCATCTTCATCAATCATTCTCCCCCATTTATATACCTCATCATGCTCTATATCAGCTACAATATCTCCCTTCAATGTATTCTATAGCAAAGTATTTTTCATGTTGTAACTTCTCCACCATTGACATCAATGTCAAAGGATCCAGTAACCATCAATCTCTACAAAAAATATCTCTGACTTGCTTAAGTGTCCAAGGACATTGTTCAAAATAACATCCAACAAGATTCCTAGATGACTCTGTCCATCACAAATACTCCCTCATACAAGAAGCATCATCATTCAGTCCACATAAATAGTAGTACTCTATTACATTGGACTGATTCACGCTTGCATCATCTACTCTAATGTAGGAAGGGGCATAACTCATAGCATACCTTGCAAATACTCAAAAGTCTCTTTGGGAAGAGGCTTAGTGAAAATATTTGCAATCTTCTCTTTGGCGGTTGCATGCTGCAATCTAATTTCCTTTTCTCCAACTCTCTCTCTCTCAACATGTGATTCTTGATAGAAATGTGTTTAGCTTAGAATGCAACACTAGATTCTTTGGCATATTCACTATACTTGCATTATCACAATGTATGATAATAGGTTCACTGAATTATATCCTTATATCCTTTAGCATCTTCTTCATCCAAACAAATTGATTACAATTCTTTGCTACTACAACACATTCAGATTTTGTTGTACTTTGGTAGATACAATCTTGCTTCTTTCTTAACCAAGAAACCAATCTTCCTCCAAGAAAGAAGGCTCCACCATTGGTGCTCTTTCTATCATCCATAGTGCTTGCATAACTAACATCAACATAAGCATATAAAGTGAAATCATTAGATTTTTCATACCACAATTCAAACTCTAGTGTTCCTTTAAGGTATCTAAATATCCTTTTGACTACTGTATAATGTGCTTCTCTAGGATTAGCTTGAAATCTTGCAACAATTCCAATAGCATTTGCAATATCCATCCTTGTGTGAGTAAGATATTGCAACCCTCCAATCATAGATTTGTACTTCTTTTTCTCAATAATAGGTGTCTCATCCTTTGTAGATAACTTGTATCCAGTTACCATAGGTGTTCCAACTAGTTTACATGTTTCAAAACCAAACCTTTTTAGTAGATCTTTCAAATACTTAGTCTGAGAAATAAAGATTCCTTCTTTGTCCTCCACAATATATTATCCTAAGAAGTATTTCATTTCTCCTATCATACTCATTTCAAATTCTTTCTACATTTCTTCTGCAAACTTGACACTCTCATCATGTCATCTCCTCAAATATGAGATCATCCACAAATATTATCAAAATTATCAATCCATCATATATTTCTTTCCAATATAGATTATTGTATATCATACATTTACTAAATCCAAGATTTGTTAAATTTTTGTCCAACCTTTCATACCAAGTTCTAGGTGCATGCTTCAAGCCATATAATGCTTTCTTTAGTCTGCATGCCATGTTCTTGTCATTTTTTAAAGGAAAATCTTTACATTGTTCTATGTATACCTCTTTCTGAAGTTCTATATTCAAAAATGTTGACTTGACATCCATTTGATACACTTTGAATTTCTTATGTGTTGCATAGGCTAAGAGTAACCTTACTACTTCTATTCTTTCCACAAGAGCATAGGTTTAATCATAGACTATTCCTTATTGATGTGAGTATCCTTTACATACCAATCTTGCTTTGTTCCTTACAACCTCACCTTTTTCATTTATCGTGTTCATGAATACCCATTTTTTTCATATCACATTCTTATCTGCTAGTCTAGGGACCAATTCCCATGTCTCATTCTTCACTATTTGATCCAATTTTTCTTTCAAAGCTTGCTTCCAATAGTCATCTTTACATGCTTCATCAGAATTCTTTGGTTCAACTTGAGATATCAAACATAGTTTTTCATTGATTCTACTTATTTTCATCACACCTTTATCTCTTCTTTGGATGATCTTCTCAGGTGAATGATTTTTTGACATATCCTTAATAGAAGTAGGATTTTCCATCTCAACTCTTAGCTCTATTCGTACCAACTTGGTCTTTGTCGTTGTTCTTTTGTTACATACCATAAAAAGATACTACATTGACATCAATGAAAAACATAGTCATGGATGTAACATATCATCATGATAATGATCTAGTCATGTTTTTACAATACTCCCCCATAGAAGTATCATCAACATTCATGCTTCTAATAGGACTTACCACCTAACAAGCCATTGCAATTAGAATGTATACTAAATACGAAGATAGTCAAGAAGACAAGAAGCAAAACCTACAAGGAGTACCTGGTGAAGTTGAAAGGCTTACTTGAGGTGGAAGCAATCTGGATGATAAACAAAGATATCATAAAGCATAGCACCACTCTTCACAACTTAGCAACTCAAGGGACTTGATTTTTTCAATCTATGGGAGTATGGTGCATGAGACCAAGGTCCTAAATAAGGTGGTCAAACACTAATTTTGGATAGAATAGGAGGTTAATAAGTGTCCAAGATGATACAATACAATAAGGTAATCTCAAGCATCCCCAGAATGCATTTAGGCAAATTTCTTGCATATTGTAAAAAGGCCTATGCACAAGTCAAAGGTCAGTCAATGTCAGTCAACACTATGAGTTGACCAAAAATCTACAATTTTATGTTTTTTAGGATTCTTGAATGATTTATTAAGGTTTGGTATGCATCATAAGTCATTTGATTTGAAATTTGGAAAATTTGCAAAAATTGTCAAAAAGTTGCTCTTGCAACAAAAGTTGTTATTGAGTAACTTTTCTTGCAAAATTGGAATGTCAATAGTTAGATTGTTGTTTTGATCAGTCATGTAAGGATGAATATGAAATGTAAAGAGGATTTTCCTATAAAATGAATGTCTTCAACTAAGGATGGGGTTGGAGTAGTATTGTATAGATTTTGAAAAAATAAAGAAAGTTTTTGCTGGGAAACTATGTACAAATAGTGAGTACAAACTTGAGATCTTTTTGCAAGCTAACAGTAAGTGCATGTTATGATTATGGAACATTATATTTTATTTTACTTCTTAATGTATTGTTTTGATTTGGGCATGTAGAATAAACTTGAATCTCTTTTGGTTTTAATTGTGCCTATTGGTTAACCTAGTCTGTGGTTAGGGTTTTAACTACTATGAAGTCTCCCTTCTAATCCCCACGGTGTAAAACCCTTCTTTTTAGTGTACAAAAGGGGTATAGGATGGAAATGACTATTTTAGTTTTTTTTTTCCAGCATCCACCTGCTTGGAGGTCTCTGGCAGCATTTGTTCTAAGCATTCAATGTGCATAGTGTGCAGACATTCAAAGTTAATAATGTAGAAGGCACAAGGATAGTCATGGAAGCTTGAGATTTCAAATATGTTAATGTGGAAGAATTCCCTAAGTATTTTTTGGGGCATTTCTGATATGGGTTTCAATCTTGAAGGTTTGTTGATAGAAACTATGGTATTAGGCCTAATTAGCCTTAAACTAGGGCTCATGAGTTAGAGGGTAACGAAAGTCAACCCAGAACCCATCTTGTGGATTTTGTGAGGTTTTCACATGTCATTGGTGATTATTTAACTTTTTGGATGATTTCTTTTGTATTTTGTTCATAATTAGTTTTTTGCATCTTCGTAATCCAAGGATATGTTAGCACACAAGTATATTCTAGAAAAATATTATCATACTACATCTGAATTCTACTTCCTAATTCCTATCCACAATTAGAAGAATAGATGCATTTATACTTGGTCTATCTTAGTTCCAAGAGGACAAATATTATTTTTAGGTGTTAAAATTTATTTTGACTTGAATATTGCACCATTTCTATAGGATATTGCTCATTATGGGGGTATATGATATTACTCTCTTTCTTTCTTATGGAGGGATCATACTTAATTGTATTTACTCTATGTATATAGATCTTGGAGACCTTGAGTCCTTCATTGATGTATGCATAGTTTATATAACATTCCACTTCTTTTGGTGTCTCCAACTTATGACACCTTTTGTGGACATGTGATTCTATATTGGATGTGATAGGTTATCTTTTATTTTTCATTGTCTCTTATTTCATTGTCTATACAAGAAGACTCGTCTCCATTGCAAGTGATCTAATGCCATTAAATGTGGTACTATAATGAATATTTTCATGTATTGTATTGTGTTATTTATCTATTGTTTTATTCATTGACCACTAGATCTTGGATTGTCTCTTTTAGAAATTTCTTACATAATTTTCTATTAATTTAATTTTGTTAACTAAATGGTGGAGGATTTAGACTAACTCTCAACTCCTCTTATATAATTATTTCTAGCGTAAAATAAAACACTCGAGAATAATTTGAGGTTTAATTGTCCAGTCCATGTCTAATAATTTTCTTCACAACAAATAGTTATTATCTCAAAATTGCATATTATAAAACAAAACACTTTGGTAAATGTATGTCTAGTGCATTATTAAGCATTCTTCAAAATAAATATGGGTTTTATATTATGCTTGAGATTTTGAGCATGGAAATCTATAAGAAAAAATGTTCTATTTAATAATATAAAAAAAAATCACCATTTTTTTAATCCAAATGGATTTGAGAAGTTAGTGAACAAAACTTCATAAAACCTTAACATTGCAATGACCAAACCAAGCACTTCAATTTTGTACCTTTCCATTACAATATGAATCTAATAGCTTGAAACCTATGTCCTCAAAAAGACATTGAAGATGTTGCAATCACTTCATGATTATGATATGATTACTTTTAAGTGAAAAAAAGTCATCTCATTTAATTAAGACTAACACATTTAATAATAATTTAAAATTGTACTTATTTAGGTGACATTATAATTCACAATCTTAATTCGAAGGTGTAGATATTGGTTCTTTTTTACTAAGATACAAAAGTACATAGTCATGATAATATAGTGTTTCCTACAAAGATGAAGAAGTGAGATTCAATATATAAGAGAGCTACCAAGATGAGGATAAAGACTTGATGATTTTTTATTTAATTTATTTAATTTATTTAATTTTATCTATCAAAATAATTGAATGAAGAACATTGGTTCAATAAATAAAAAAGAGTAACATATATTTAGAATCATGTCCTATAGACAACACAAAAATAATATTGATTTTCAAGATTTTACTGTAAGAAAAATTATTTACTTGTGAAGCTATCAAGAATGATATAGATCTAGAAAAGTATTCACTATTGAGAATTCAAAATTTCTTTTTAATTTCAATATGATCTTACAATATAATAATGTAAAGCCTATTATTAAATAGTACATCAAAAATTATATTAGGACTACATATAATGAAGGGTCAAAAATGATATTTGACTAGAAAAGTTGATATTTCAAATATGAACACAATCAAAATAATCAAAACTGGAGGCTTCTCAATTGCAAATAAGAAATTGTTTAAAGACAATCAACCAATTATAAGTACATGAATAAAATTTATAAATTGAAATAGAAAGAAATAATCAAAAGGGAACAATTCATCAATAGTAACAAGTGTCACATAGTGGCTTAATACTTGCCTTTAGCTTTTACATAGATATAATTTTAATTTAATAAATTTATTATAATTTATAAAATATTTTAATTAATAAAAATATTAGATAATTATAGCTTTCTATGATATTAATTATAATTATAATTCAAATTTTATTTATACATAAAATGATTGATATATGTTCTATTGCATATATATCATGTAATATTGTTATATTATAAATAAATTATAATATGAAATAAATAATATTTTTATAATAATAACATATAATAGTATTTATTAAACTATTATATAATATAAGAAATGTTAGTTTAGTATGTTTATTTGAATGACAAAAATTATATTATAAAAATAAATTTCAAAATATAAAAATTTAAACCAATATACTTACATTAAAAAATATTAAACATTAATGAATCATCTTAATAAAAAATAACTCTAATAATTAGTTTTATTGTCGGAGGGCTAATTCACCCAATCAAATTTTAGAAAAATGATTTCTAAAAATTGTAAATTAACAATCTTGCATCTATGGTATGCAAATATTAGTTTGATAAAAAAAATTAAAATCAATTAATTTTACGTGTAGAAATGAAAATTTTAATCTAAAAAGTATGATAATAGTACTTAGCCTAAGGCAAGTACTAATAAGAAAAATAGAGAAAAGACTATAGATAAGTGGAATATGAAATACATGTGAAATATTTCCTTTTTCTTTTGATGTCACTGCTCAGTGACCATAAAAGCTCATTATTGTTACAATTCATGCAATATCAATGTAGAATGCTCCGTGTAAAGTAAAATAGTTGTAAATCTATGGACACTTTGTTAGACCTAATTATAATTGCTCAAAATTGGTAATGTTGTGATAATACTATCACGATTTAACTATGTGGTTTTAAGTCAAACTCATTGACCCATGTTTCATGAGTACTGATTCAATATGAATCCATCTCTCATGAGAATAAATGGAACACTTAGCACTCATTGGATCCAGGTGATGCTCATAGGGGTGAAGCACCGGGACTTCCTGGGAGGTCACCCATCCCAGTACTACTCCAGCCTGAGCATGCTTAACTACGGATTTTCCTCCATGGTTAAACCCAAAGCTTGCAACCCCATTTGCAAAACCTTCACCAAGTGTTGTGCCTTATGAACCATTCAAGTTCATCAATTGATAAGTAAGAAATAAGCTCTTACTTATCAATTGGTAATGTTGTTTACTTTGATTCTCTATAGATTGTCTCCAATCTGTCAAACTGGTAAGTTATATCCACGCTGAACACAGTGACTTCCATTGGAATCAAGATATGTGCTTTTCGAAGCCGATTGATTACCATACTCACTTTCCACCCACGAGCCGCTGCCCCGTCGTCATCATCTTTACATGCTCCGACGAAGCTTGACTGAGATCTGAAAGGCGATCAAATAAAATTTCTAAGCAATTTATAACTTATACGAACACTTGAAACGTTACGTTGTTTCAAATATGGAAATGAATTAAGGCAGCTCTTAATGAAGCATGGACTGGTTGCAATTTGTAAGCTGAGAATATTCACTTGAACACCACGCAATCCAGTGCAACAAGAAAACATGGTAGATTTAATGGACCCAAACATGGCGACCAGCAAATATACTATTCAAACAACCCAGCCTTTGAATTGTTTGAATCTTAGCACAATATAAATAGAGTGCAAATAGAAGCTGATATACATCGAGATTGTCTAGTTTTCCATCAGTGAAGAAGGACAAGTATTAGTGAGTAATGGCAATCAAGGCTAGTGGAGTACTTATGCATTTCTTATTAATATGGCTTCTTATGTGTTCAACTATACAGAAAACCGTAGATTGCCATGTCTCAAAGAAAATGCGAACAGTTTAAACATCACATACTAAAAGATTTCTAGTGCAAAAGTGCGGACGGCTTAAACATCACACACTAAGCTTCATTCTAACACTAAAAGTGTTAAATAGTCAAAGTTGACTTATTTTTTCCAAGCTTAATTCTCTCCTTAGTGTGTGATGTTTAAGGGTGGCCAAAAAAGTGTTAAATAGTCTTACTGTTCCAAACTTAATGAAAACGCTTCTACAGCCGTGTAGAAATTTGGTGTTGTATTTTCATAATATAATCTACAATGGCGAAAATGCTAACAACGCAACTTCGGCATTGATAGCGGCCCCAGAAGGAGCCAACCTCACCATTCTGACAAGTAATAATCATTTTGGAGATTTGGCCGTGTTTGACGACCCAATTACGGTGGACAACAATCTCTACTCCCCAGCGGTGGGAAGAGCGCAGGGATTTTATCTGTATGACATGAAGAATTTCTTCAGCGCATGGGTTGGCTTCACATTTGTGTTGAACAGCACAGATTACAAAGGCACGATCACATTCGCAGCGGCAGATCCAACGCTGAAGCAGAGAGATATTTCTGTGGTTGGAGGGACCGGTGATTTCTTGATGGCCAGAGGAATCGCAACCCTTTCCACAGATTCAGTTGAGGGAGACATCTATTTTCGTCTGCGACTGAATATCACACTCTATGAATGTTACTGAAACGTTTGCTTTTCATATACTTGCACGTTTATGCGTTGTTTGGTTTTACCAAATAATTTTGGGTTTCAAGTCTCTTGATTAACAAGACCGAAAGGATTTTGTCTCTGTCTTTCCAATAACAGGATGTGATGATTAAGAACTATGGACCGTCAAATATAATTTGGAAATGGGTGATGGTGATGTTCTAAAGGGTAATGAATTTAGTTTAATAAAAACTATGACTCTTGTACCTTCCTCTCTTTAATACAGTGTTGTTGTGACTTTTAGAGTAATACTTTTGTATTAATTATATTGTGACTTCTGATTTTATAGTTGTAGCTTGTTTTTAAAAATTTTAGGAGTAATTTTAAAATTATGTGAAAAATTGTGGTTAGACATGTGAAATTTCAAAATATAATAAACATTTTATTTATTTAGAATATTATTTAAGGGTGTTATGGAAATGTTTTTAATATTAAGAAGGAGTTAAAGTTGGAGGCTGACCTAGAACAAAAAAATGAAAAACAAGAGCAAGTCATTAGCAATATATTATCAGCCTACCACCTTTCTTAGTATCAAAACACTTTACATTATAGTATGTCAATGTCTAAAACTATTATAGCTAGCAAGCCAAATAATATACTAAAATTTAGACATATACAAAGCCCAAATGTTAAAACTAAACAAGTCTCAACCAAACACTACAAAAGAAGCCCACTTAGGCAAAGTAAACACCACTATGAATAGTGTCACAAAAATTATGTCAAAAGGTTAGGGAGAAACTATCTAGTCCAATAGCTTTGTAAGGGTTCATAGAGAAAACTATCTTCTTGACCTTATTAGTAGAAACCCTTGAAAAGAGAAACTCATTATCATTATGAGTTATAGTGGTCAAGAGGACAGAGAGAGGTTGACTCTATAGCCAATCCATGTTTCTATTGCTATCATCCTCAAAGAGAAGTTAAAAGTAATTTGTGGCTAAGGCCTCTAAATGGGAAGGGCTAGAAAAAAAATTCCAATTACAATCTGAAAGGCTTTGAATCATATTCCAGGTTTGTGCTTGCAAGAAAACCTATGAAAGAAATTAGTTTTCTAGTACCCCTCTATCAACTATCTAACACATGTCCTCTATTTGCAAAAAAAACTTTTCTTTGGGAAGAGTATCCATCCACTCTTTCATAGTAAATTATTTCGTAACATTAAGGTCATAGGAGCTATCTCTTATAGCCATTTTTTGTTGGAGATTGTCCAAAGTTCTAACAAGGTCCTTTTTTCTTTTTAAAAATATCTCTCAAAAGTTTATTTTCTTGAACGTTCTACAGATCCCTAATGATTTCTAACTTTTTGGCCACTTTGAACATAGTCGAACCTTTGACCTAGGTAGACCAATAGTCTTTGATGAAGTTACTAAAGTTAGGGTGGAAAGTCCACATGATTTCAAGCCTAAAGGGGAGACTCTACGAAGGTTAAGGGGTTTCCAATTGAGAAAAAAAAAAGGATAATTGTACGAGGTCATTCAAGGAAGAGAGGAAATAGAAGAAGTAGGGTTGAGATCCCAAGATGAAGAAGTGAGGAGCTTATACAACCTAACCTAAATAAGGGATTCTCACTTCTTACTATAAGACCAAATCAAAGGGGAGCCGCATATCTCAACATTGTACAAGCCATTAGAGGTGAAGAAATGGGCAAAGATCTTGCATATTGTCAAAAAAGTCCATTAACCCTCCTACATTCTTAGAGGGGTAAATGGAGGAAGTTAAAATCTCTAAAGACCATAACTTGATTACAAGGAAAATAATGTAATCATGAAGTGAGGTCATTCCATAATTGGCTTCTGCACTATCTAGTATTAAGCATGCGTATATATTAAAGCTTTGGCATCATACTATTGGCGTGCTAAAGGTAATGGAAAAGTAATATACTGAAAAAATAATATAATATTCTCCTTGACAATAGTAAAGTTCCATATGGTAGCACTTCCTCCCTAGCGCCCATTGCTTTCAAGGTAGAAAAAGAGAGCACTTGGTTAAAGTTTACCCATAACATTTGAGAAGTCATCAAAGATCATTTTGACCTCTTGAGCATGAGAATATCAACCCTATTATCAAATTTATTTATTTTAAAAGAAAAGTGTTTTTGGGTATCAGTAAGCCCCCTAATATTATATGAGAGTGGGATCATTTCCTACCTTTCAAGTTGAGGCCTAAGGTGAGTTTCCTTCCTTCAACAATTTCCCTTGCAACTTTCTTATGGTGTGAAGTTCTCTTAGTTGGTCTTCTTATATGTGTGTAATTCCCTACATCTATCTTCTTGCTTCTCATCTTCTTTATTGAGTTTGTCATTCATCATCAGCCCTAGGTATCTTGATAGATTATGAGTTGGGGATTTCTCATTTATAGCTCTATAAAAATGGGTTTATCGGACTAAGATGGTACCAAGAATGGGGTTGGAATCTATCGCAAGGTACTAACTTCGAGATTGAAGGGGAGCTCACTAATATCAAAAAGGTGGAAATTTCATCTTCTTTTCTAAGAAAAAAATGGTAGCACCAAGGACCTTTATATTACTATCTGAGACCATCTCCACCATTGGTTAGGTATCCTCCAAATGAGCCACCTTATCTGAGACTATATCCATCCCAGATTGGGTTTCCTTCAAGACTTCATGAACAACCCTTTTTCTTTTTCTTTTTTGTTTCTCCTCTTTTTTCTTTTAGGACCTTGTAATCAGCATATATATGGCCCTTGGAGTTGTAGATTTTGAATAAAAGTGTAGCACCTTTGTATTCCACCATTTGGGACCAAGTTTCTATCTTTGATTTGAGAGTGATGAGGGTGGTGAGTGATTTATTAATAGTCACATTAACAAAAAAAAAATAACAATCCAAAAGATGATATTTCATTAGAGTTATAATATCTTCCATAATAAAGTTGCCAAACAAGTTCCCAATCCACCAAAAAACTTACTCATCCTAGAACTCAAGTGGGAGAGATTTATTAATAGTCACATTAACAAAAAAAATAGCAAGCCAAAAGATGATATTTCATTAGAGTTATAATATCTTCCATAATAAAGTTGCCAAAGGAGTTCCCAATCTACCAAAAAGCTTACTCATCCTAGAACTCAAGTGGGAGACCAAGAAGCTCACCTAGATAGGACCCATGCAAATTGAGCTTAGATAAGTCAAACCTCAATTTGCACTTGTCCATAGTAAAGAGATATTTTTGGAAAAATCTACGAGCCTCGAATAACATAGTTGAGGTCCTCAATATGGGTAAATTTTAATAGGAAGAGTCTACTTGACATAGTCTAAGTGGAGAAAGTCCCTTAATGTTTTCATTACAAATGAACACATTTATGAACCATGTCAATGGTAGGCCAGAAGTTAACAAAGTTGTTGAGCAAGACCAAGTTCTACCTAGCCATAATTTCATCCACCACCTCATTTAGAAGATTAATCTCAATGTAATATTTGAGAGAGGATAAGTTATCCATAAAAGTTGCCAACCTACTAGTATGGGGACCTACAACACATTTTTCAAGTATCTCTATAGAGGCAATAATGGTCAAAATTCCAAAGAACTTGTGAATGTGCTATAAGAATCTTTGTTACCAAAGATGGAGACTGCATGAACCTCACAAATGACCAAAGGAATAAGGGAATTATCATCCATAAGGGGTGGGGTAGGGGGAATCCCAACCTACGGTCAATCCATTAGGATACTCAAACTATCATAATGCACCAAAAGTTATACAATGTAAATCAACCATGTTAGTCCGTTAATTTTGTATGTGAATACTATGTTGTTAGAGAACAAAATGTTATACAAGCTTGTTGAATTTTTATTTTTTTTCCTCACATTAACCATTAGATATTTTTCACTAAGTGTTCCATAAATACCAAATGGGACAATGTTGGCATATTATCATTAGATAAAGGCACAGCTATTTCAATTGATGAAAACATATAATAATGGCATGCACAATTACCTAATTAATCAATTTTACTAAAAGCTGAACATGATAAATGTCTATATATAGTGAAAAAAAAGTTGGGTGCAAATGAAGATCATTTTATAAGTGAGAACATGATACTCATGAGATATGACTACAATTATACACACACACACACACACACACACAGATGAAATATGAAATGTTTAGTTAATCTAGGTAAGATTTCCTATGTTTATATGAATTGTTTGCATGCTTCAAGTAAGGATTGCTATCTTTTTATGATTGTTGGAACATATTTTCATTGAGTGAAGTGACATTACCATAATATAGTTTTCAAGAAAAAATTTGGTGATCTAGAGAGCCAACCTATAAAATTAAATTCTTTGCACAATTCAATGGCTTTCAAATATAGGAGCAACATCCTATATATTAACCCTTGGATGGTACAATTTTATTTTTTATCGAAATTTTTACCATACATTTTGTGGAAGTATTTTAAAAGATGAGTAGATAATTCATGTTGAAGGATAAAAAAAAGAATATTATGTGCAACCATAGATAATTCTAGGATCTTGATAATATGAGTATATTATTATGATACGTGTGAGTCTAGATGTTGGAATAGATTAGTCAAGATCTTCATTGTATACAAATCAAACATTTTCATGTGAAGTATAGTCTTTTAGTTTTGTAATACTTCTATTATGATTCCAAAAGGTGGTTAAACCTTTATTCGTGATTTTGTATTCTCTTTTTTTTTTGTCAACTCCTAATAGGCTTGGGACCTATAAAAGTTATAACCTTCTAAAAAACACTCAAATACTAAGTGGTATGTGATAACTACTAACAATGTTAGACCTCTTAATAGAGAAATTTTATATTGGTGCATAGTTGGAGGTACCATCCCCACTGGGGTTTTCCCTTGCTTGAGGTTTCCTAAAAACTAAACCACAGTTTCTTGTATTATTTTTTTAAAAAAATTTACTTTCCTATATTGTTATATGTGGATTCTTTTTATTAAGTTGCTAAGTAGTTAATTAGTTTGAAAGTGATGCAACACTAATTCAGCCCCCTCTTAGTATTACTTGATACTAACTAGTATTAGTCCATGTTATGTCATAAGTATAATCAAATGAAATTTAATATCCCCTTGTCTCAATAACTTGAAAATAATGTTGCATGCTATCTGAATTTACAAGAAATCACACACATAGTTGTGCTTACCTACCATACCTTGGTATTATAAAGAGTTGATATCGTTAACGGGTACCTTATATCTACTTCTTGTAGTACTCATTCATATACAAACACAATACTTATGCTTAATTCACAATGTCAATAGTGGAAGGAGAAAATATCACAATTTTACACCCCAATAGATAACATTATTGTTAAAGTTACGTTTCCTTAACTTAGCCTATCTTCTAATCACAACATCATTATAATATACTAAAATAAATTAGTCTTATGTACCATCTAATAGGTGGTTCCCACTACATGAGTAAATCATCTAGAAATGCTTTCTAATCACCTCTAAAGATTAGTGAATGCACTATTTTTATTTCTGTGACCTAGGCACTCATGCCCATCTTGTCATAAAATAAACATCAATATCCATTATAAAATAATATATATAAAGGCTAGCATTGTTAATCGATGCCATGTAAGAAAAAAATTAAATAAAGCAAAAAAAAAAAAAAAAAACTCAGATAAACACCTAAATATTGAAATGGAAAGACTAGTGAATATAAATTTAATTTAATTTAATTTAATATACATAGAGATGAACATTAATTTCGCAAAAGTAAATAGAAGAGCAATTTTAAAGCTAGTAAAAATATCAAAATAAATTAAACAATAGCTATTGTAATGATATAAGAATGATAATAAAAAAAATACATAAATTATCAATATAATTGTTACATCGGAATTAATACAATCTATATATCAATGTTCATTAAATAAATCGAGCAAAATCCTATACAAAGGAAGTACAATCAAACAGAAAGAGTACATCAATAATACTTATAAAACGAGTACGAATACATGAAATGAGTACAACACGAATGAAACTAAGTAAGTCAACTAAGATATCAGGAAACGTTTTCCCCCAAACAACTATACATTTTAAAAATCCAATCACATAAGCATCTCAAACAATCTTTCTATTTTCTATCATGAGGCACAACTGATATATGTCTCATAAGCATCTAAAATAGTTGTCCATTTTCTATCTTAAGAAGAGAGTTCAACCCAGATACTTTAAGCACACAATCAAAAATTTGTTATCTCCGTGTGGCTCTTCCTAACATTAAGAGCACCCAGAAACATAGCAACTTGAAACTATATTACCTTGCAGCTTCTGTACTGAACCCGGACTCCTCTGTTTTAAAAACAGCAACTCTTGAAATCTGCTCTTGCGGCTACCAAGCATGTTCTGCAATCTTGTATTGATAAATCTCTCCGACACTGTACTAAACCATACTACACCACTAGTAGCATTATAAAAAAACACTTTTGAGTTTAGTATAGTTTTAGTTATATCATCTCATTTCATGACCGCACCAAACTCTTGGTGTTGCGGGAGGAACTCATGGTCTGTTACTTATCCAACGGCAAACACTGAGGCAGAGACCGAGGCATGATCGACTGAATTTATCAGGGGCGGGAAGGGTCACCATGCAGGCCTTGATCTGCTTGTCCGTAAGAGAATCCCAATTTTTAGTTTATATGCCCTAGTTGTATTCTTCCATGGTTTTGCGCCTGATTCACGACTAGGCGGAGTGGGGCACAGAGGTAATCAAACCAGGGAGAGTCAGGGGCATAGGGGTAATCAGGATTTTCCTCTATGTTGCACCACAAAGCTCATCCCTATTCATTCTTCAGAATGGGAATGCAATGAGTCAGACCCCATCGATTGCCTTTGCCAAGATCATATTGCCCTAGAAATGATGCACTTGGTTGAGTGTTGAGAAAGAATAAATAAATGCCAGGGTTTAGATTCCCTGGAATCCGCTGGGTGTTCCTATTATTCTGATATCTAGATCTACACTTCAAACAGTTATTAAATATGCTTACTGACTTGTAGATCTCATGTTTTTCCCTTTTTGTAATGTTAGTATTGTACAAATGTTAAATTCATTATCTGGGTGAAACCCTTTATTTTTATTTTCTGGCAGGTAAGTCAAAACAATGGAATTGTTCATCATGGGAAACACGTGATATCGTGGAAAGAAAAGAGAATCGGGTAGTATACTCTATGGGAACCAACTACCGTCTGTCTACAGGTCAAACGCTGGTGATCACCAGTTCGGGAAACTTTAGCACTGATATTAGGAAATCGCTGGGACCTCTGCATTCGCTAGAGGATTGGTAATAGTTACCCTGGATTGGAAAAGGGCGAATAAACTTCCATCTCGAGCGAATAAAATAAGCATATCAAGTGTATCTTTTCAAATTACTAGAAAATAAACACCCACTTAAGTTTACAAATTAAGTGGTATGACTGACCTGTCAAAGCATTATGTAGAGGCTACTTTGTATAGAATGATATCTGTAATGGGGTTACTAATGGATAATACTACTATGGCTTACAAACCATTGGTGATGGCTGGTAAGTGTCAAATGTCTGAGAGACATTTTCAGTGACCTAGGAGTTAGCTATGCTAGAGTGATTACTTGTACAATTACCCTTGCTGTTTAGTTACAATAATTGCATTAGTGACCATAAAATTTCAACCCTGTGCACATCCATGTCCGTCTCAATAAGAAAGCATGCCCAAATCTTGCCATTGTGATTCTCCATGATACCCTTCAAGACTGTAAGCCCCAAGTTTGGAATGATGCCAACTATTTCCATAAAGAGCCCCCTGTTCTTCATACAACATCTATACAAGTATTTTTAGGGCTTGATTCAAATTCTCTGCAATGATGGGACATTCTAATGCTTAGTTGTCCAGCTAGCACCACCTGCCATAGTGATTGCTAACATAGCAACTTCCTCATCAAGAACCTTTGATTTCCCAGCCAGATTGATTTTATCAAGATACTTTGTCACACTTTGTAAGTAATACACGTGCTTTATGGTACACTCAAGTAAATTATCAATGTTGCACTTTGCTCCATTTGGAATAATATCTCATAGTTTCTTAAGACAATTTTGGATCTGTTGCCTATCCTTTGGCCCTGGCCTAGAACTCTCACCAGACTTCACTCGCTTCTTGTTACCTTTTATAGGCTCCCTATAATGACCCATGTTTGGTTATATACAATTTGGGTTTGATTGCAATTGTCAGTTAGTGCTCCTCATGAAGTAGTATGTTTACTTTTAAATTATTTTTTATCTTGATTATTCAATCATACTTGCATGGAAGAAATGGATATATAGTGGACCCTATTTATTATATCCTCTTATGTAAAACATGATATTCTTATCTAGTATAATGGGATGTACAATTATAGCTTCTTGAAAAAAGGTATATGATAGTAGGGGTCAATGCTAAAGAAAGGTGTAATTCCTCTTAGACGTGTATAAGAAATAGAATGTGAACTGATCAATTATTATTTTATATTAGTGTCTAATTAGTAATTACATTGCAACTTTAAGTTTTGACACTAGTTCTGATTGGTCTACTATTCACATGTTAGAGGTGTCATCCATTATCTACAAAATACAGTTTGCAATTCCTATGCCAAGCCAAAGGCAATTGCTCTTATTGAATATATCTGTAAGATTAAAATTACAGAAAATACAAAAACCTCACGCTGAGACTGTAGATCTTCTTTGAAAATAGTTATTTGGCATTTATAATGTCCTCGCTGTTTTAACTGTCAAGTGTAAAGTTTGGCAGAGTGTTATTCCCTTTGCTATCCATATCACTGAATAGCATGCTCACTGATGTAAAAGAAATGTGTGTTGAAGGGCACATTGAGTATATATGTCTTCTGAGTGCTCTTTATCTTCCCTGTCTTTTTTCTTGAATTATATCAATATATGCAAATTATTTCCATAAATATGGAGGAAACAAGAATTACAAATAATCGCTAATTTGTATTTGGTGTTCTGTTTGTTGCCTTATGACTATGAGTGTTGACTATAAATGTATTGCTGAAAGGATACTCTATCTCCCTCACATGGATGAAGATGGCGAAAAAGAAATATCCAGGTTGGGTGCCTTGAGAGACAAACAAGAACACACTCTTATAAGGCCATATGTGAATGAAGAGATGCAATGAATGTGATGTGCCTCATCTCTGCCTATTCACACCCTTTAGTGATTAATGCTAATCACTATAACTTTTTTTAATGTGAGCTACTTAACTCTTACCTAAGATGACCCCTTGTAATCAATGGTGTAGATAGTAGACATGAAGAAGTTCTCCTTAGCCATTGATGTCTACTATTGTTCACTGTTCTTTTATCAAGGTATTTTTACCAGGTCAATAATTCGGAATTATATTTCATAAGTGGGTTTTAGCAAATTAAAAAGTTTAGTTTTACAAAGCAATAGCATCTGTTCTTTCTTGTCTTCCCAAGAGCTCAGGGTACCATCCAATGCCAATCCTATATTACAGCTTTGTTTGGTCTGTTAACTCTTTTATCTATGTTATTCAATTTTAGAATCAGTTGTCTTCTTAGTCGTTTTATTGCCTTTAGAGTTGTTGTTACGGGCTGGTAGAACATGATAATCTCTTTCCTTTCTGATGTAATTATTTTGGAGTATTTTTATTGTTATAAACTTGCATATTGCATTAAAAAAATTTATATCACTCCCTTATAGTTTTTATGCCACTTAGAATATCTGCAACATGATTTCTAGGGTATTAGTAAATGTGGTTACTTCAGAGAGGCTTATTATGTAGTTCTAACAGATAAATAATGACACAAGTTTGATATTCTATTTTATATGTATGCATCCTTACTAAATGTAGGTAATTGATTGTAATACGATAGATACCAAATCACATTAACATTTTAAATCAAATCCACAAGAAGGTAAATTAGATATTATGCATCCACATTCCATAGTATTACCCCAAGGCCAGCACAATTTTTATAAAAAATGTCTAATATTATATGTTAGCGTTTGGTTTCACAAGTGAGCTATTGATGTATCAGTAATTTTGACCTCACATTTGCTCAGATTTTATTTCTTATTGAATGTTAAGTTTTTACCGAATTAACAGGATAGTGTTAGAAGGTTATAAATTAACTTATTTGAATGCAGAATTAATGTGTTGAGCCTCAAATTTCCTTGTAATTGTAGAAAACAACAAATGGACTCTGTATGAAGTAAATAACACATATTTTGCTTGGAAAGAAACAATGTCTTGATAATTTTAGTGAAGGTTATCAATTTTTTCTCTCCTAGCATCCAAATTAAAGATAGAGATAAATATTTATTAGTATATCACATTGCATACTATCTAATTTTTCTCTTTTCATTCTAATCTATTTCTTGCAATATCTTTCCCTTCATTCCGTAAGAAAAAATGTGCTAGATTGTTTCTATAAAATTGCCATACTTTGTTCATGTTGCATTGTCATTTCTTATATCCCATTTTTAAAAAAATTGGTAATGAATTTATTGATTATTCACTTGCAAACATTTTTACCCGTGTCCTCATGGAACATAGGACAAAGAATCTGATTTGTACAGTCGCCTAAATCTAGGCTTTCTCTAGGATTGGAAATGTGTACAGCCATTGGTTGTTCCTTTCTCAGATGCACTCACCTGTACTACAGAGCAATTGTCAGACATAGCAGAGGAACAACACACGAGTCAAATTATGTGGTGCTTGAAAATGCTGTTTTATAGGATATGTTCTCATCTGACTCCTGGTCAATGTGCAAACATCTATTTGAAACTACATCATCTAACAGATCTTTAGACTTGGTCTCAGGCAAAAACCACCCTTCAGCTTTTGTCATTATGAATAAATTAGATTTCTTATTTAACTCCTTGGAATGATAACTTGTACAAGGAGAAACTCCAAAATATTTGTTTCCCAGATTTGCACCAGATATGCCTCTGTGAAATAACATTTGATCCCAAATGCTATTCCGTGGCACCTTTAAAGTGGGTCTCAATGCCTCAAGCAGTTGAACACTTGATGAAATGAATGAAACAACATTGATGAATGGTATTATTTATATTTTGCCCCTAAGAAGGAAAAATCTTGTTGTTATTAGAGATGTCAAATTGTATAACATCAGGATTATTAAAATCAAATTAAGTAGCCCAAATATTTGCTGAGGTCAGACATTGCACTTCTTGAAACTTCAACGACAGGGTTCATTCTATGTATACCATTCTTTGAATAATGCTCAGAAATGCTCTTATTTATAGCCTATTTTTACCAGGATGACCGATCCAATCCAACTATCTTTAATATTGAAACATTTTGATACCTGCTAGAATTTGCAAAACCATTGCTTAAATTCTCGTGCATTTTTGGGCTATGACACCCAGCTGGGGCAGTCCTTTGTACATTACAGGATTGCCTATTATCAGAGATGGCCATTCCCATGTTGGCCGAAGATAATGAAGGATAGGTGTAACTGATGTTTTTTGTATCTACCTTAACCATTGGCATTGCAGTTGCCTCCTTTTGTTTCTTGTTGATATTGCATGCAAGAAACCCTTTTTCTAATGAAGAGTGTCCAGACTGTTTATTATCTTGAAATAATAGAACCGAGGGATACACATCTATTGAAATAATACAACTAAGGTCTATACATCTACTGGAGTTTCTTGTAGTCTCTCATTTTTCTAGTTTCCTTTAAGCTGTCTTGGCCAAACCATTCAACATTAATTGATTTAGCACCACATATAGAATTCAAGAGGCAATCATCTTGACAATCTAATGTCATTTTCCCTCGATACTGTGATAGATGGGCGTGCCATAAAGAAGAACAACATTAAAATTTTGCGTGTTTTCCAAAAAATATAAATTTAAAATGACTTGAGCCATAGGCCCATACTTGCCAAGACTAGGTGAGTCGGGGTGAGTCTCTAGACCTGGCCAACCTGGCTCAGTTTAGACAGGCTAATTTTTGCCAAGTTTGGGAAAGTATTGTTATACTGCTATCAACACATGAATAATGCACATGGAAACTTCCCTTAACAAATAATACATTCTTTTGTACCAATGGCTGGTATTGATTATAACAGCAATATGGTTTGCAAATTTTATACTTAATAATCAGTTGGAGAGAACTAAATATACATAAATTAGTTTTACTAAGTAAGTTATAACCGACCACACAATTATAACTTACACAGAACTAAATAACCAAACTCGTTAAACCCTGATAACTAGAGGCAATGTTTCACACAAAGAACCTTGATGAGGCCTGATTCATGTCTAGGCTGTGGAAGCATGACATCTCTGTCTGTGTTCAATCTAAATATTTCATCAACTCAAAGAAGATCAAAAGCAACTTTGTGATAAGCAATATTTTATTCTCAATTATAATTATTTAATCATTATAATTATCACCGATTTATTCCTCTCAAAGTAATTAAGTGCCAAATCAAACAATGTAAACTCTGAGAATCTTTATGTTGCAGATTACGTACCTTCTACAAATGTTAATGAATCTATCTTTTTCTACAGTTGTTAACGAATCAAGCTTGTGTGACAGAGATCTGTTTGACAACTACATATCCCTATTTTGATATTAGTTGTTTGGACTGTATCACCCATTTATATGAACTGTTTAACACAATGGTTCCATTTAGATAACACTATTGCATCTCTTTTGGAACATGAATGACGACCCTTGTTCTCGAGTTGAGGCCTGATTGTTGGGATTTTAGATGTCGAGGTTGTTCAAATGAAATAATGGTGAAGGAGCACCGAGAGGACAATGAAGACATAAAGACAAATGAAATCTATGGGTCGCAAGATTTATATTTGATTTTCATGTTGATGTAATATGAGAAACATGGTCTTTACGATGATAATCATAAATCATGTAATGGAAAAAATATTAAAATGAAAAACGTTGTATATTCCCTATGTCATAGATGGGTAGTTGTAATTGGTTTGTAGTTGTTTTCAGCAGTTCTGGTAACAAACCAAGAGAGACTCCGTTGGTTTTGACCAGTTGTATGCAGTTTTTAAAAGGAAGAGAATCAGGAAATAGATTTTTAGGAAGAAAATGCAGAGCTCTCTCTTTTTATGAAGACAATATATAAGAGAGAATGATTGGGACAGTAAAAAAGACTTATCTGTATTTTAGTTTTCTATGTTTTGGTCTGCAACTTGTAACAGTTCATTTTAAAGCTTTGCATATGGAATTTGAAAGCTTGGTAGCCTTTGTTCTTAATGATGAATACCATCAATACAAATAATAGTTTGATGTCAAGTTGAGTTTTGCACGTTCCCGTAGAATGTTTCAATGAGCCATAGAGGTATTATAGAGCTTGTGAGATTCATTATATTATTACTTTGGGTGTGAACGGGTCTTTCAAGATTGGGAATTCCAAGAATTTGAAGTGTAAATTAGATTATTCTTGGTTGAAATCAAACTCTGTAATTACTATTTTATTTTATTTTGGAGAATCTAATTTTTGTCTGGGTTAACCTAAATCCCAATGGAGATCATAATAATATGAGCTGTTTGGTTGAATTGGAATTGTGCAAAAACTAGTCATATTACAGGGGTTATAAGTTTTCAATGCACCGTTGGATTTTTCCAACTTGGATATGCCTTTATACTCCTAATTTAAAATATCCTCACCGAAGCGATCTTCATAATATGGCCAGGATAGAAAGTTATTAGGTATTGAATCTGATGCTATCAAAAACATCAAACTGATTCAAATCTGTGGTGAAGGAAAGTTTTATTGGTTTGCAAAATGACTTGGTAAAAGTGTCAACTTCTTTGGATGTTGAATTCATTGATTATAATGGAGCACAAATAGATATTTGGGAAGAATCAGCTTGAAATGGATTAATGATCTCTCACATTTACATGTTATCAGCTTGAAGTAGAGGCAGAAATTTTATCTAATGTATCAGCATGCGGTATAGAAATCTAGTCACGCATATGTGGAATTTCTATGACAGTTGATTGCCAAGCGGTATGGTACTTTTGAGATTTGAAGTATCCATTGTTCTTGGTTTAATGTGTTGGGTTCTTTATTATCGGTTGGGATGTGGTTTTTAACAATATTGGGAATTCTAAAGTGGTTAGTTGCAAGTTCACTGGAAAATGCATGCATCAATTTATAATGGTGTAATCTTCCATGCTATCATGATTGTGATAAGAGAGGCTTTGTTTGAAAATCAATAAAGACTGCAAATCCTTTAATATTTCATTTGACTGAATGGAATGCCACTTGAATCATTTTTGAATTGTCCACTTCAAAATAAATGTCATGATTGTCATTTTGTTTTTCAATACAATCAATTTTGTACAAGCCAGTCTATTAAGTGAAGGTTATGTCCTAGAATGTTAAATGTAAGTGTTCACTAATTCGAGAGAAATGACTTATGTTAAGTGTGCAGATCTACAAGTAAAGGATGGAACTGGCAGCGTGATGTAAAGGCACGAAGATGAACAACTATTTGAAAAAAAGCACACGGAGGATAACTGCAGAGAGAAGCGACTGTCAAAGTCAAAGAAATGGTGAGACTTATTCAGCAAATTTTTAGTGCTTGTTGAGTTTTAATTACCAAGAATTTTGTAATGTTAGATTATGGAACCAGAATATGTTCTTTTAGTTAGCTGTCCAATTTGGCTTTGAAGTGGATATACAAATCTTAGTCTAGTTTCTTGAATAAAAAACTTAGAATCATGGAAAGGATTTAATATGTTTGTATTGTTTAGTGGCTTGAGAATACAAGCTACCCTGTGGGAAATTCTAGTATGCAGATTTAGCAAAATAGTAAACTGCTGTTTATCATGAAAATAGCTGTTTCGAGTCGTGGAAGTTTACTCTGCATCAAATAAGGACAAAACTTTGAATCTTTACAAGGATGGGATAGAAAGGGGAAGCCATCAACGTTTTCCCGATACATTGGGATGTACAGAGATATCTTCTATCCTCCGCAAATAGATAGGTCATATAAATGTGTAGAGGGGATAATGTTCGCAGTGCATGAACAGTTGTAACTCTGTTTTTTAATGAATTTACAAAGATCTTCACCATGGCAGTACTTATCCAAAGAAAAATGCCTTTGGGAATTGTGTTAGCATTTAGAAGGAGAAAAAATTGGCCTTGGGAATTGTGTTAGTAATAAGAGGAAAGTATTGGCAATGCAATTCATCGAAGGAATTTTTTCTCTCAATGTCTACTTTTATCATGTCATGTGAGAATGATATTATTATTTCTCAAATAGTCTAAACATTACTCTCTCTTAGCCACTTGGACGAGTCGCAAATTAGAGCTTTCTTTTTCTTTTCCCCCCGCAACTTCGAGAACCTATCTGTATCATTGTGTAACTCTTTTCTGGAGACTGAGAAAATTGGATGTTATTTACACTCTATGGAAATCCTCTATTTTTATTCTCTATTCTTCTATTCATAGATTCTTCTTCAGTACGTGCAACAAATTCTTTTTCTGTGGTGGTCTTTTCACATCCTAAGACTTCTGCCTTCTTCTCGGATCCTAAGACTTCTGACACTAACTCCTTTGTGCAAAAAAGATGTTTTCTTCTTATCTATCTTCTAATGCCTTATCTATACTAGCACTATAACTTGTCTCTCAAGGCATCTCTGCTCAATTTTCTTACCCTCTACCAGATATCTCATTCCCATGTAGGTAAGATTCGTCTTTTTCTTGTGCAGCAAATGTTTCTGTCATTTTTTTCATGCACTGTAAACTCTTTACTCAATGTTTGGCATATCCACTTCGTCCCATTGACATATCCATCAAATCTTCTCTACCACGCATTAATACTTTTAGTTTCTTCCAATTTTTGACTTATTCATTTTGGAATTGTCACTGCAACTTCCTCCTTACACAATTTGTGAATTTTGCTTAGTTATATTATACTGTTGATTGGTTTTTAAATCTGCATTCATAAGAGTGATCTCTTATCTTCATGTGCGCCTAGAAGGATTTTCATTTACTTGAATTCTTATTTGTAATTACTATGCCAGATCCTCCTATGCACTTTTCGTTCTGTATGCTTGTCCTTTTTCATTTTTCACTCCCATCTTAAAAGAGGCATTTAAATTCTAACTAATTGACAATTATCTCTGTGGCTTCTTTATAGTCATCCATAGTTCGGAAAATTATGCTTATACTTCCATTGCTGGCAAATTGATGCAACTTTTTCTCAATTGTTTTGACTGTGGACGTGTCTTCTTGCAGGTCAGAAAGTGGAAATTTGTTTTCAACCCACATTCCTTCATTTTTTGACCGTGGATGCGTCTTCTTGTAGGTTAGAAAGTGGCAATTTGTTTTCAACCCACATGCCTTCGTTATACTTCCATATTTTGCATACTTGTTGAGTTGTATACAAAGCTGAGGAAAAATGAGATTATGTACATTATAGAAGGATTTCCTCTACTTCTAGATGTATGTTTTTCCATACCCACACTATTGAAGTTTTTGTCTAACTATTTGTTGCTTCATTTAGTCCCCTGTTTTAGATTCAGGATTTATTAACAGGGGTTTTATCTGCTATTGATTATAATCAAAAGACTCATTTTCGCTGAAGGATCAGCAACAAATAGCCAACCTAAGGAAGTGACCTTTCTAATAGAAGTCAGGTTAGTAACACCCAAACCCTCATATCCAAGATTTATGGTGTTTTTGCAGCTCTAAGATTTCTATTTGACAGTTGGCTTGGTGTAACTGTGTAAAACCAATCATATATATTACTTAGATTGTATTCCCTAAAATCCAGAGTGAGGGCTTTTTTCTCATATAAATTAGTTATTATTTTATTCTCAGTTAAATGAGAATTAGAGCTCTTTTCTCATAGGAATTAGTCGGATAACATATGCAACTTATCCAAAGCTAGGGATTATAAACTTCAGAGTATTTTTGGAATAAGCTTGTAGAAATTTTTGACTGATGCCAAAGATTTATACATGGTATAAATCAAAAGTGATCTAAAACATCAATTCCAAAAATATATGAACAACTTAATCCAAAAATGAGCCAAAATATTGATGCTAAATGATCTAAACATTGATACCTGTACTGATACCAAGAATTTCTATGTTACTTAATAGTTAATCCCGTAGCAACCTTTTTCTTACAACCACATACTACATAAATGCTATCTATCATCTAAGTTATGGTTCTATTCTCATAGACTAGTACAAATTGGTTATATTGTAATCATAATTAAGCTCTATTTAGAGTTCTTTTCTCATACATATAGATTGTAGTGTACCGCTAATGAAACCAGAGTTACGATTCTTTTCTCTTACATATTAATTGGATTATCATTGTAGTCATAAATAAACAAAAGCTGTATGCCCTTATGCAAATATTATTTTTTAGTTGTATCACATACTCAATTAAGCTAGAGCTGTGTTTCTTTTCTTATAGTGATTGTTGTTCTATTGTTCTCACAGATTCTTGTGATGGAATAAAAATGTTAGATTGTTGGGAGGTAATTTGTAACTGGGGGTTTACCAGAAAACTCCCAGGCCCATCTGCACTTTGTCAATGTCTCCTCCCACCCCTGTGAGGATATCTTGGGATGTCTTTCCCCAACGGAGTACAGGATGCTTCCCCGAGTCTCTTGGGCAAGAATCTAGTTGGTTGAGTGAGTAGTAGATAGATATCTAGTTCAAATCATTAAACTAGGGACAAATTAATATACATCAAACATTTTTTTCCAATTCCTACTGTCTAGGTTGATCGGACTCCCTACTATGGAGGTTGATTTAGAGAGGTATAAGTAGGAGACACATGGGCAAAATAGGCAGAATCACGGGTTGGTATAGTGAGAAGTTTGAAACTATAGAAGCTTAGGAATATTAACACTATCATAGAGTTTAGGGGCCCTCCCAAGGATATGTAAGGTGGGGTGATAATATAACCCCCTGCTCTATAGGGTAATTCAATTCATGCTTCCTACGGACATCCTCACCCCATTTCTGAGGAACTATATAAGGATATTACTATGGTTCATTTCCAACTAATCTGTAACTGTCTCTCCTTCTACTTCCACCCTTGCTACTTTTTCATTTGTTGTGAAATATTGATCTTTCCCTCGCCGACTATTATCTCTCTCTGCTAGGTATAATTGTATCAAATTCAAAGATATAGAGTCTTCTTCTATGGCTGTTAATTGTGACTCATCTAATGACTAGACCAGATTACTTTCCAAGCAGTTGCACTAGACACTCATTCAGACTCCAATAGAAGGAATTGCAAGTTGTTAGAGAACGCCCCACTCAAGGACTAAATCAAATATTTAACCCTTGTAAAAAATGCATGCATGCATTATTCATTCCTAGGACCCACACAATAGTTTTCTTCTAATAAAGGGATTCACTTTGTAGTTTGTTCTATCAACTAAAAATACACTGATAGACATTTGTAACCTTAACAGTAAGACAATTATCTAATGTGATTCCTCTACTGGAAAGATTTACTCATGAAAAACTTTGTATTAGTAACCATCTTGAACTTGTTATACTGAGTTGTGATAGTTTTTTTATAGTATGACACAAGAGATTTCAACATAGAATGCCTAGACCAACACATTGTCCACAAAAATAATGACACAAGAGAATTCAGAAGAAGGCATTCCATAAGAAATGGAATCAAACTATCATTTCCAAACTAGCAAGCTCTGATTAGGAACCAAATTAAGATCTGACAACAATTGTCTGAACTTGGAGTACAAATACATAGCAAACAAACTTAACATAACAGCCTTGGTATGCTTAACTTAACCTACAGATTAGCAAACAAACTTATACCATCAAATTCCTTTGAACAGCTACAAGATGAGGGAAAAATATGTTGGGAAAGGTGGAAACTTACCTATAAAATAACTTACAGAGTGGTATAGTGACACTCAAATATTGAATGAATCATAAGCATTAAATAGAAAAGGCTAAGTTGATCCAGTGGTAAGGCCATTTTAGTAGACATATTCTTATTTTCTCTTCATAATCATCCTCCTATTTTTTTTTTAAATTTCTATAGATGTGGATTTTTCTCCTGTATTGCTCAAACTAGGCTAGAGAGGTTACACAGTTGTTTCTATTCCAGCTAAAGTCGATGTATCCTTTGCATTCTGAAGTGCCTTTAGTTTGTATGGGATTGGCTAAGCCTGGCTTGAGGGAAAGGTCTTATTCCAGAAAAATCCTTTTTGGCATGAGCACCATATATGGTTGTTTATCATGTTGGTCACTTTTCAAGTGACAAGTCTTCCTAAAAAATGATTAAGAAGCTATTATGTACTCTGGGATTTGTCAGAATGAGTATAATGTTATCACAAAGCATAACACAAATCTACAGCTGAGGCTCTATCTTTTCTTAACTACATTATTACAATTTTAGAATCTCCTCTCAGAGTTCTTAAGCTCTGTCAATTAAAATAATAAAGGTTTTGGTTTGAGATTCTAAGCTACTTTTTCTTATTTAGATGCATAAATTCAAAACTTCTCTCTAGCTAAAGTCAACTAAGAGAAACTGAAATCACCCCAAAAAACTATGATTTTAATACTTGAACCATCTAAAATCAATCCTTGCTGTTTTGTAGCCATATATAATTATCAATGACTACTTCTTTTTGCACATTTTTGGTTGTACTGAATCAAGCAATGGGGGATACTATCTTGACTTCCATGTTTATTTTTATTTTTTAGTTGCTATGATGGTTTTTTAAATTTGGATATCCAAGTTTAAATCTTGGTTGTGGACAAATTTTGTAGTAGCATGTTTGCACCATTTGTTGAAAGGTTGGTGTCTTATTGACCAGTGAATTTTAAAAGCCTTACCTTTGCATACTGGATAACAGTCTATCTTGGTTAATTGAGTATGGCGAGCTTGTATTTACTACAGATTGTGGCATTTGATCAATAAATTTTTTTCTGCATTTCACTTACATCCAGTTCACATTTTTGTCATAATTATTATTGAAAGCATGAATACCGTATTTGCAAGCCAGTGGTAAGACAAAGTCTTGACACAAAGTTTGGTCATTACTTGAGCTATTTAAGCATTATTTTGTTTCAGTTGGGCATGGTGCTTCTATTCTACATTTCAAGATATATCTCTCTTATTATTGTGATTATACCTCTTCTAACTTTGCTTTAATATGTTGAGGGAAGCACATGGTACAGGTAGTTGTAAGCAGAATCTCTTACAAATTTATCACATGAATAAAGTATGAGGCACATCTCAAAGGACATTGTATGATTCTTTGACCTTTCCTCTTGTTTTTGTAACTAGTGGCTAGTCAATAAAACACAGGGTTTAGTTTAATGTTTACATACTTATAGTTCCCATCTAGACTTTACAAGGTCTAAGTAACCTTAGTGTAGATCATTTAGGGAGGACCTTGACTTGCCACAGTTTCTTATGCAAATAAGTTCAAATTTTCTTTTCAATTCAATTTTTTTCTAAATGTAAGAAAATTTAGCAAGTCTTTATCCTTTGTTTAATAATTACATATGAGTAGCATTTGTTCTGACTTATATCTCTTGTGTTCTACAATTTGTTTGGACCATTGTTTTATCCATGCTTTGGTGAACATGTTTTTGATGCCACCAAATAGACGAAATAACTCTTTATAGGCAAAGGTGATAGTCAAACATCATAAAGTAGAAATTGGTAGATACATAATTATAATAATTTAGATATACCTGAAAACAATTGAAGTTCAATGGATGATCACAATTTCAAACTAGAATTAATTTTAAATGTGACAATACTTTAGGTTGTACAGAGTCTAGACAAGATATACACTACCACTAACAAAAGATTAATATGAATTGGTGAATCATGCCTTGTCAAATTTAGGACCTCAAGGTTATCAATATTCCTTAATCAAACCCATAGTACCCAAAATATAGTTTTTTCTACCAATGAATCACAAATATTTAGTCATTTTATATCTATCACTCTGTCATTGTTTAATTAGGAGTGATATTGTTGTCATGTTGTGTAGAAAATGTATAGAACTTGAAGTAAGGATTGTTTCATTTCATTCATAGTAGAAAATATCACTATTTCCTTGAATTATTCAATGCTCTCAATTTGATTAGTTGACATTTAGGATATTATAGGGTGGTGAATGTTGTGGGCTTTTCACACCATCGCCCCATTGCAAATGGGGGGGGCCCTTCTGTCTCCTGGTCTTGTCTTTTTGGCTTTAGTTCTTGGTAGTATTGGGCTCAATCTTCTAAAGTTCCCTCTTTCAAATGAGAATTGGTAAAATTGGCCAGACCTAGAAAGTGTTGTGCATGTGGCTCTGAGAATGGAAATTGTTTGCTTGTTTGAAGATTGATTGTCTTGACTTACTAGTTTTAGAAAGTCTATTTTTAGTAAATGTCATTGCCTCTCGGATTAACCTTATTTTGCCTTTGGGACAACTTACTATTTTTAGTAAATTTCACTGCCTCTCAGGTTGGCCTTATTTTGACTTTGGGACAACTTACTATTTTTAGAAAGTCTATTTTTAGTGAGTCTATTTTAAGTAAATTTCACTGCCTCTTAGATTGGCCTTATTTTGACTTTGGGACAACTTACTATTTTTAGAATGTCTATTTTTGGTAGGTCTATTTCTGCAACAAGTGAGCTATGGTTGATAAAGAGCCAAAAGGGTACATGTGTCTATATCCAAAAGAATGAGCAAGCACGATAGTTAATCAGGAAAAAAATGGTTGAGTCTAGAATCACCCATGAAATATCCAAAAGTAGAAAGGCATGAAAATAACAAGAAAAATGGTTGTTGTGGAATTCTTCCATCATGGACAAAATCCAAAATCACTCAAAAATCTTGCCTTGGAGAAAAATGGTTGTTGCGGAATTCTTCCATCATTGACAAAATCCAAGGTCCCTCAAAAATTCAGCCATGGAGAAAAATGGTTCTTGTGGAATTTTTCCATCATGGACAAAATCCATGATCTCTCAAAATATCCTACCATGGAGAGAAATGGTTGTTGCGCAATTCTTCTGTCATGGACAAAATCCACGATCACTCAAAAAATCTAGCCTTGGAGAAAAATGGTTGTTGCAGAATTCTTCCATCATGGACAAAATCCAAGATCACTCAAAATCCCAGCCTTGGAGAGAAATGGTTGTTGCGGAATTCTTCCATCGTGGACAAAATCCACGATCTCTCAAAAAAATCCTGCCTTGGAGAAAAATGGTTGCTGTGGAATTCTTCCATCATGGACAAAATCCACGACCACTCAAAATTTCCACGAGCAAGAGAATTAGAAATCATGGAAGCAAAAATGGAAAAGTGTTGGAAATTTCTCCTTCATAGAAGCAAAAATGGCTAAGTGTTGGAGATTTGTCCTTCATAGAAGCAAAAATGGCGAAGTATTAGAAATTTCTCCTTCATGGAAGAAAAATGCCAGTGTTGGAAATTTCTCCTTCATGGAAGCGAAAATGACCAAGTGTTGGAGATTTGTCCTTCATAGAAGCAAAAATGGCTAAGTGTTGAAAAATTTCTCCTTCATCGAAAAATGAAAAAGGATTAAGTGCTAGAAATTTCTCCTCTAGATCTTGAATTTCACCCTCTTCAAGTGTGTACCCAAGACTGGAAAAATGATTGATGATGATTTAAAAAGGGGGAATTTTTCAAAATGTAAGAAAAGGCATAACAGTGAATTGAAAGCATTTGAAGAAAAAGGAGGAGAAAGCTCTAGTTCTAGAAATTCAAGAAAGACGCTCACATCCAAAATTCTAGTACCAAGATCAAAGTACTAAGTGATCCGGTCCCAGACATCCAAGGTTCAAAAATCAAAGTTCAAATCCAAAAATCCAAGAAAACGGCGAAGGAAGTTCAATATGAAGAAATTCTAGAGTAACATAATCATCAGTAAGGGATTCCAATCCATTTTAGGGAGATAAATTTCCAAGCAAGTAAATAGAAGACGAGAATGTTCGAAGAGAGATTTTCAAAAAAGTTAGTCAAAGTTGGATCTTAGTTAAAATGACGCAGTTGGAAAAGACTCGAGCTTACATGGCCTCCATCATCATTTCATGGCATCCAATTATCTTTGATGAAGAACTGAGGTCTCCAAGTCAAACTTCTATGCATTCAAAGAATGGAATCAAGAATAATTTATTCAAGGAAGACTAAGCATTTATTGAGTAATGGACATGCGTGGTGGATATTTATTGCACCCCACTCCTTAAACGAGCATGCATAGTGGGCATCTATTACCCACTATAATAGTGGATTCCTTGTTGCATTAATGTAGATTCCTTTCCTTTGCCCTAACCTTAATTAGTGCTGATGTGGCACAATCTTGGCCATCGGTTATTGTGATCATCCAAGCCACCTATTGTAATCGAGGACCTATATAAAGGCCTCATTTCTCATTTTTAAAGGGAGATTTTTTATGAGATTGTTGTTATGAGCTACTGAGATAATAAAGTTTTCATTGGAGTTTGGTGAATACTTGATGTGTCTTAGTGCTTGCTTGTTCTCCTAAATTTCTTCAATTAGATTAAGTTTAGCCTAGTTAATGTGTGGTGATTACAATGGAGAATATGATGGTGTATTGATGAATTCCTTTGGTTCATACTTTTGATGTTTTAGTGATTCTAACTTGCTGTGTAAAGTTAGTCTGAACCCCTTTCATGCATATGCTCAACTTCTATCCTTCGTATACATTGTTCTTTATGATGGTCTATGTAGTGATATGAAAATCTTTGGCATAACCCTTTAAGATTGCACTGATTCACGCATAGTTGTAGTATAACTTGGCGAAGTAGAATTTAGTAAATTGAGAAATTTGTCCGCTAGAGTACTATTTGTTGTTATCACTACCCTTAGGATTAGAATAGAGTTCTTGAACCCTATCTTATTGAATTTTTGCATATTTTGTGAAAACTCCAAAAAAAAGTACTTCATTGCAAAACCTTAGGATAACTCCCACATCCAATATGGCTTGAAATGAATCTAAATAAACACGTAAGGCCCCTTGTGATCATCAGCAAATCACATCAACCACTGATCTTATCCACAGCCAAGACCTGGCATTAAAGGAACCTTGAAGTCATTGTATGATCTTCTAGCAATCTTAGCATACATAAGACTGTATTCAAGAGAGGATAGGATATTTCGGTATTTTGTTCTACTGTTTGGTGGGTCATAAAACACACATCAACAGTGAAGAGTATTTGAATCTAGCTCATACTCTTATATTTTCACTCTCAACTCTGTTTAATCACAATATATTTGGACCCGATCCATGCTTGCTATTTGATTAGTTTTGGAGAGCACAATTCTATAAATTGATAGACAAACAAGGGAAAATTGTTTTTTTAAAATAACATAAGATTAATCAATGCAATGATGTAATCTATTTGGGGTTGAAAAAGAATGTTAATTTAGAAAAATATGATGTTTCATTGAGATTTTTTGTTTTGACAAAAAAACACAAGTTTTGTGCGGAGACTTGTGAGTTGATGAATTTGTGTGGAGGGTTTGAAAAAGTAGCTTGTGGTTATGATTGACAGTTTTTGAATGGAGGAAGAGGAGAATGGGGGAGGGAGATGGCATTGGTACTACACCCCATAAGCCCCATCAATCAACTTTCAAGGTTATGCCAAGCCTTAGTGGCCAGGAATGTCTCCTCTTCCATCTCAATAATCTCTGCGAACAACAATAACTTAAATAGCTCAATGCTCTCTTGGATTTGTTTTGGAATTTGGTAGATTCTTTGCAGTGAGCTCTTCAATGCAAAGAATTCCATACGTCGGGGCCACAAAATATCTTCTCAAGACTATTGTTCACATAGGCACCATATTTGTTCAGGCATAAACTGTGTGAATGCTTTTAGTCATGAATCACTATGTCCATCTGAAGTGGTTTTATACATTATTGAAGCTTGCTTGAAAATATGCAAGTCAACAATCCTTACAATGACTAAAAATGTTGGTAGAGGCTAGAGGATATGGACGCTATCTGAACTACTTATAAAATTGATAGCCAGAATCCTATCTTAGATGTTGTTGCTGAAATAGTTGCGACTACATCCCTATTGTTCCATAGCATGAACCCTTCCTATTCTAGGAGGTTCATTTGTGCTCCCATCATGGTAAATTTTTAGTAGCTTCATGAATTCAAGCTTAACTAAATTCTATTATTTGTTTAGTATCTCATCAAATTCCCTATTCTAGATTTTTTATTTTGCCAATAAGCAATAGAGGATATTATAGTAACTCGCTTACATCCACAATCAGTCCATTCTATTGCTCTTTTACTAGGTTAGAGTTAAAAGTAAATAAATGTGGTATGCTTTTAGATTATATTGCAGCAAAACATCAGTTGAATTAATTTTCTTGGGTGACCTCTCTTAGGATGAACCATTGTGGGGAGTTGGGTGGATATTTAAAGCAATAAAAAGTGTAAAATAGTTGATTTTCATTCAAGAAAATGGCCAGAGTTTTTGAGCTAATGAATCAAACAATAGATATGGGTGGTTCTATAAATATGTTGGAACTAGAGTGATTTTATCGAAGGTACACAAACTTGAAGTTGTGGGTACTAATATATTTCAAGTTTTCATTGTCAATATTTTTTTGTCTTATTTAAAATAAAGCTATCTGATTACATGCTTTACTACAAATTATTTACATGGATTGACTACAATTGGGTATGCATTGTTTTGTGTAGGAATTCCTGATTGGGAAAGTGCTGTCTCTTCAAGACTACAAATATCACATTGATAACTACATCTTCTTTATTGTGCCTAAAACATCAACTTCTAAAACTAAATACACATTAGGTTGGTTAAAAATTACTTTATTTGACTGAATGTATTCTACTATTGTGATAAAAACCCATTACCTAAAACTGGTGTGAATAGCTTCTCAAAATCATTTAGAAACATTAGCCTCCAAATAGGAATGGTAATGTTGGAATTAAAACAAGTAGTATTTGGTATAAATTGCTCGTAGTTTGAAGTCCTTGTGCATCTAGGCAAATTTGATCAAGTTCACAACAAATAACTTATATAATAATGTCATCAATTTTCAGAACATTGAAGTGCAATCCAAGAGAACATTTTTGTAATCCACGATGAATCTAAACAAGAAGTGCAATCCCCATCTTTCTTCATCCACACATTATTCTTCTTGCAGTCTTTTTTTAACCTAGTATGCATTATGTTGTCTTTTTGTTTCCTTTGTTTAAGTCTTCCAACACTTTTATTAGTCCATAGGCACTGAGTTCTTTTCCCTCTTACTGCACCCTTCTTAGCTATTTTCTTCCTCCTCAAATTTCCCTGTAATTAGCCCACAATCCCACTTCTCTTTCTTGTTCAGAAAAAACTCCCTAATTTCCAACGAACTCCCCTCTTTTATTACACTAGATCTAACTTGTATTTAAGTTTGTTATAAAATTCCTTCCATTCTTCTTCCCTAAGGCAATTCAACTTCTACTTGATGTGTATTTGATATGTTTAGAATTAGAGTTTAATGGTCTTCTTAGAATGCAACAATTTAAAATTGATTTAATAAATTAGTTATTTTTGAAGGCTTTCATTCTTGGTATAAGTGGTGATGACAAATAGTTGACATGCTTATCTTTGCTTCCACATTAGGTGTACATGTGTACTAGGTCAGTTGCATCTAGAATCATTCTTGGTTATTGTATGTGCATACCCATTTTCAAAGCCTTGAGTGAGCAACATGTAGAGAACATCCCTGTAAAGGTTTTTTAATTATGAAACCGTGTTTTATAGTTCACAATTAAGTTCTACCTAATTTGTTCAACCATTTGTGTTATGAGCTAACAACCTAGAGTGCGAGATTTGAACGTTCCAGAACTTAGCACCATCTATCCACGTGTAAGTCTCAGCTCACCACCAATGTTCCTATTTATTGAATCAATCTATCTTGCTCCCTTCTTGTAGCTCTTATTTGCAAAACCTTAGACTGTTAATTTTTATTAATTTAAAAGATGCTAGCTCAATGGACGAGTACCTGCATTACAAGCAGGGGGATGGTGGTTCGAATCCATCGTGCCTTAACCTGAATTAATTAATTATATTGTTGTTTATATTAAATAATATATATATTTTAATTTATTATTTTATACCATCTTCTCTCTAACCACCTTCAAGAAGACTGTAAGCGAGATTAAAGACATAATTGTTTCTATAAAGACAATTAAAATTGTCTCTAAGAGACAATAGTTGTGTTGTTCCTTATTGTCTTTATAAGACAATACTTTACGACAATAGTTTAAGACACTCACTTAAAGACAATATGTAAGACAATACACAACTTTTTTTTGTCTCAAATTACAACAATTCACTTAAAAATTGTCTCCAATATTGTCTTAAAACCTCCCATCATGTTGTAGGGCATCGCCGCTTATATGATCCTTATTGGCGTAGATAATTCCATCGATATCAAGCGTTGAAATGAAATCGTTGTTATAGCGCATGAAAGTCATGCATTTGCGGCAAGTTGCGAATAGGGCCATGAAAGTTGGCGGAGAAACGATCAGATTCTTCTCCATGGTTTATGATTAAGGTTCTAAGGCTTCAGGGAAAATATAATTTGACTTTCATTTAAATATGGCACTCGAATGATTGTTAAGATTATTCTGGTCACCATAAATTTGATCTTCATAGGGTGTCACAGTGAAATCTAATCCAAGAAATACTAGCTTATATTATTCTATATATATATATATCTAATAAGCCGAGAGATATCCTTGTGAGGCAAGATAATTTATGAAAGTAGGCACTTCTAGAAGGATATCTCTCAGCTTATTTTATATATATAGAATATATATAAGCTAGTAGCATTCTCAATGCGAAAGGAAAGACATTATTATTTTATTATTATAGTTAATCTATAATAAAAAAATTAATTATCAAATACCTAATAATTTTATGATATGTCATAAGCTTTATATATTTACTTTGAGCATGTGTTTAGCACAATAGATTCATTTGAAATTCAAGCAATTTGTATCTTGTCATTTTTTAAATTTAAGTAATTAGGATTAAATTAGGGTAATTGGAGAGTTTTTGTTTGTAGTAGTGTGTATATAAGCTTGATCACTAAGGTTACATAAAGCATAGAAAAGATCATAGAGAGGAATATGATAATTGTAATATTTAATATATCTTTACCACATATATGATCTATTGCATACTTTATGTGTTCTCTTGAAAAATAAGTATAGTGCAACAAATTAATCTTTATTATATATGACAACCCTATGATGAGAAATTATAGTGCAACAAATTTGATCTTTATTAATATGGTGAGAGACAAAGGAATGTTTTAAATAACTTACTCTAGAAATCCTCTCTCCTCTCTCTCCTCTCTCTCTCTCTCTCTCTCTCTCTCTCACACACACACACACACACACACACACACATCAAGTGAGTCCTCAGAAATCTCTCATTAATTCCTAACCTCTTGCATTCTCTCACTAACTCCTAACCTCTCTCTCAAACTTGTTACCCTTACGCTTTATCTCTTTGACTAAGATCTATCTCTTTGCTTAAGCTCTCTCTCTCTCTCTCTCTCTCTCTCTCTCTCTCTCTCTCTCTCTCTCTCCCTTTCTAATAGACACTAATAGACATGTTCATGCATTCTATGCCCTAATCTCTCTCTCTCTCTCTCTCTCTCTCTCTCTCTCTCTCTCTCTCTCACACACACACACACACACACACACACACACATCAAGTGAGTCCTCAGAAATCTATCATTAATTCCCCAACCTCTTGCATTCTCTCACTAACTCCTAACCTCTCTCTCAACTTGTTACCCTTAAGCTTTATCTCTTTGACTACGCTCTATCTCTTTGCTTAAGCTCTCTCTCTCTCTCTCTCTCTCTCTCTCTCTCTTCTCTCTCTCTCTCTCTCTCTCTCTCTCTCTCTCACACACACACACACACACACATCAAGTGAGTCCTCAGAAATCTCTCATTAATTCCTAACCTCTTGCATTCTCTCACTAACTCCTAACCTCTCTTTCAAACTTGTTACCCTTAAGCTTTATCTCTTTGACTAAGATCTATCTCTTTGCTTAAGCTCTCTCTCTCTCTCTCTCTCTCTCTCTCTCACTCTCTCTCTCTCCCCTTTCCTAATAGACATGTTCATGCATTCTATGCCCTAATCTCTCTCTCTCTCTCTCTCTCACTCTCTCCTCTCTCTCTCTCTCTCTCTCTCTCTCTCTCCTCCTCTCTCTCACACACACACACACACACACACACATCAAGTGAGTCCTCAGAAATCTCTCATTAATTCCCAACCTCTTGCATTCTCTCACTAACTCCTAACATCTCTCTCAAACTTGTACCCTTAAGCTTTATCTCTTTGACTACGCTCTCTCTCTCTCTCTCTCTCCTCTCTCTCTCTCTCTCTCCCTCTCTCCTAATAGCCATGTTCATGTATTCTATGCCCTAATCTCTCTCTCTCTCTCTCTCTCTCTCTCTCTCTCTCTCTCTCTCTCTCTCTCTCTCTCTCTCTCTCTCTCTCTCTCTCTCTCACACACACACACACACACACACACACACACACACACACACCATCAAGTGAGTCCTCAAAAATCTCTCATTAATTCCTAACCTCTTGCATTCTCTCACTAACTCCTAACCTCTCTCTCAAACTTGTTACCCTTAAGCTTTATCTCTTTGACTAAGCTCTATCTCTTTGCTTAAGCTCTCTCTCTCTCTCTCTCTCTCTCTCTCTCTCTCTCTCTCTCTCTCTCTCCACACACACACACACACACACACACACACACACACACACACACACATCAAGTGAGTCCTCAAAAATCTCTCATTAATTCCTAACCTCTTGCATTCTCTCACTAACTCTAACCTCTCTCTCAAACTTGTTACCCTTAAGCTTTATCTCTTTGACTAAGCTCTATCTCTTTGCTTAAGCTCTCTCTCTCTCTCTCTCTCTCTCTCTCTCTCTCTCTCTCTCTCTCTCTCTCTCTCTCCCTCCCCCTCCCTTTCCTAATAGCCATGTTCATGCATTCTATGCCCTAATCTCTCTCTCTCTCTCTCTCTCT